>RJWH01002367.1:0-240817 GCA_004363575.1 Solenodon paradoxus | reverse complement strand
TTTCATTTCAGGTATCTACAGGCTCCTTCCTTTTCCCTGGATGATGATTGTGGCCAACTAAATGGATCTATCTGTCATCATCTCAATCCATTAAGATGTTTGAAACGATAATAGAATACAATGAACAAATTTTACTTGGAGTTTCAACTGGTTTTCCTTTGTTATTTAGCTCAAGCATTTTCTGTGTTAATTTCTGCTCTTCGGTGTCAAGCAGCATTCGCCTCATCCAACTGTACAAGTCCTCGGCTTTCTGGCCTCTAGTCTCCTTTATTTTCCGCAGGAGCCGAACACGAGCCGTCGGGAACTGTACGAGCGCCTCCGTGCAGATCAGGAGCACTCAGACACTCGGTCGGTCGCTGCTGTGCTGTCACAGGTGGTCCCGCCACCGAACCATTCATCAGCGCAGCACATGAACGGCCGTCCTTCTAGGTGGCAGGACCGAGTGTGGAACTCTTCCCCGCCGTGGGGAAGTCGCAAAGGCGATTTGAGTGGAGAGAACACATCCAAGGGTCTTGTTGCCACCAAAATAATTTTGAGTCTGTTAGCCACGCCCTATGGGTTTGGATTTGGAAGGGGTTAAGGATGGCGTTATCTCCAAGGGAGTCATTGACCTCTTGCTTGTTTATGTGAGAAACCTGAGTGAATGAGCAAAATAAATGATGAATTTAGTCGGGACGAATATTTTTAAAAGCGGGATATCTGAAAAGGTGCTTCACGCTGGAGACTTTGTAACTCATCCACGACCCCTCCCCGACCTCTCACCCACCCTTCAGCCACTACTGTCTTTGCTCCCAAGAGAGAGTGTGCCATTTGAGGCATCGGCAGGCAAACGCTGTGACCCACCAGTTGCCCAGGATGATCTACATCCTTTTCAGACCTAACCACCTCTGACTGTATGACTATTAATTAAATGCACCGTGCTTCCTTTATTACAGGCACTCTGAAATATTAAAGAAGGTTAATAATTAAGGCTAAACTCGAACCAGTTCAAAGCTCCAGCACTAATGATTTGAGCCACTTGACTGCCTCTGAGACTTCCCCATCATGCAAAATTTCCCCTCCGTCAGCCCTCCCACACCACGAGCTCCTGGACTCTGAAAGACATCGTGAGCTGCCTCTCTCTCCGATATCTACAGCGACAATTCCCTGTGCTACAGAGGTTTTGCTCAGCTGTCTTCACTGTACTAGGTGCAGGTAAACAATCAATTTGAAGTGCTGGGGGTCTTTATTTTTCTTCATAGACATGAATAAGTCTATGTCATCCGTGCACACCAGCAGCTTAGCAACATGGCATTTAAATATTTCACTGCCTGGGTAAATATGTTTGATGCTTGAGTCCCAGCTTGAATTAAGTATTTATTGTGCATCTTTTTCCAAAGCTCATTTTAAATCTGAGCATCTATCAACATATTCAAAGAACAGCACCAGATCCCTAGGAAGGGCTGGAGTTCAGTTGCAGGGCCAGGCTGATCACAGGTGACCTACAGCATCAAAAAATGGAAAAGAAAAATGGGGTGGCTGCTGTGATTTCCGGAGAACTGCTTCATGGGACACCGAGAGCCAGAAGGGACACCGGGTTCTATTGCCCCCAACAAGCGAAAATACAGCCCATGGCCAAGGGATGACTGTTTGGAAGATTCCCAAATATATTGTGGGAAAAACATGCATTCATCTTGACAGATGCCTGCTGTGAAATCAGGGGTTCAGGTGAGACAGACTCTCCACTGATAGATGCTCTCGAAATGGAAATTGTGACTTTCGCCTAGTGAGAAACTGGATTGTTTGGTCGCTTGGCAAACTTGCTGGTGTCTATAAGGGGACCCCGTAGACTCAGAGGATGTGCAGAAGAGAAACGAACTCTGCGTAAGTAAAAGCACAGGTAGAAACCCCACCTTCTAGTCCTTTTTTCATTTGAATTGTCTTTAAATTCTCTAGTCCCTTTTTTCTAGATACCCTTCTCATACTGGATTCAGGCCACGGCACCATGCTGCTTCTGCCGCTTCAACCTGTTCCCCTCAATTTCTCACGTCCTTTCCTCCCCTGTCCCTGATGTGACCCTCTGCACACTCTCCCACTCTCCCTGAGCCATCAGACCCCGCCCCACAACTTCACTGCCACATCATCTTTGCGAGGTCCTTTGAAAAGGTAATAAAATCTATGTGCCTTCTATTCAGAAAAAAACACACATGCCCACACACCCAAACTTTACATTCTCTCCAGGTGCGGCACCAACCTCAGGAGAATACTCTCCCCACCCACCCAGATGCCCAGAATACCAGATCCCACCGGCCTGGACCCTGGACAATGGGCCCCTGTAAGGACAGACTGTCCTCTACCGAGCCCCTACATCCCACACTGCAAGAGCCTAATAAACTGGTGGATGAGGCCACTGGACACAGTCCACATGCATCCCAAGGACTCAGATTTGAGACCAGGAACTAGGGAAAGCAACCAAGATGAATAACTAAATAAAATAAATAAACGCTTTTAAAAACTGTAAATGATGAAAGAGGAATGCTAACTTGCAATAGGGTGCATACAATATTTTGTAAATGCAAAGAAAGGTCTGAAAGTGCAAAGAAAATATGATCTTATTCAACGAAGAAAGCTCCTAAAAAAAAAAACTGGAAGAAAACACACCAAACTGCCCAGCAGATAATTTCAGGGGGTGGAATTATGAATGAATTCTATTTGATTTTTTCAACTTTGCTTTATTTGATAGACACACATTCTTAAAAAGCAGAGGGAGCCACATGTTTCATACTGATACTCTCTCATGAAATATTTCAAAGACTGAAAGCGTAGAGCAGGCATCTCAGTATTCACCACCACATTCCCCTTCCCCCTCTCACACACAGAGCAACTCTTGACCTTGATGCTCCAAGGTCGGCATTCTCTCCCCTTCCAAGTCAGTAAAGGCTTTTGTTTTGAAGGACCCCACACTGGAGTTTCCAGGCACCCTGCAGGCAAACTCTGCCTGCCTTATCTGGGCCACCCAGGTCTACTAACCCAAGTGATGAACATGGGATGGGGGCAGAGAGGAGGCAAGGAAGCAGAGGTTTGAGATGGTATGGATTAGCTTTCCTAGGACTGCGGGAGCTTCCACCAGAGTGGGGACAACTGGAATGAACAAACAAATAAAAGTGCTTCTTCTTTCTCTCCCTTCCTGCCTGCCTGCCTTTATTTCATCTGTTCTTTGTTTTGTCTTTTCACATTCCACCTACGAGTGCTATCATCTGGTCTCTAGCTATCTTTCTTCTTTTGACTTATTTCACTTAGCATAATCCCCTGTAGATCCATCCATGTTGATTCAAATACCAAGATTTCATCTCTTCTAAGGGATGTATAGTATTCCATTGTGTATATTTGTGCCACATCTTCTTTGTCCATTCATCTGGCATTGGGCTTTGGGCACTTAGGTAGTTTCCAGTTCTTAACTATTATGAATAAGGTTGCAGTAAACGTGGGGGTGCATAAATTTCTGGGAATGAGTGTTTTTGTATCTTTTGGGTAAAATACCCAGAAGTGGAATGGCCCTAAATTTCTTCTTGATTCTAAAGGGAATGCATCTCAAATTTCTCCACTAAGTGTACTATTTGCTATGTAAGTTTTGGGTTTAGAAGCAACCAAAAGTTAAGAAAGTTTCTTTCTCTGCCTACTTGACAAAAAAAAAAGTTTTTCATTAATAAATGGTTGTTGACGTACCAGAATGGCTAAACTGAAAAAAATGAGCCCATCAAGTGTTGACTTGCATGTGGTAGGCTGCTGTGGGGAGTATAGATTGGCGCACCCACAGATGCAGACACTGCCAGCACACCACCAGGAGCCCCTCATCCTTTGTGGCCCTCCCCTAGAGCTGCCCATGCCTGCAATATTTTTTCAGAAGATGAGTTTTATGCTACTGGGACAATTTTGCCCCCAGGAATAGAAAGGCAGAAATAGTTCCTAGGCAGCTCAGCCAATGACTGAGATGCAGCAGAATGAAAGCCCAGCAGCTTTATCAAGTTGGACCAACTCTCTGAGTCTTGTCTGACCTTCCTAAGATGTCTTGCGGGATTAGTGAAACTCCACTTGATAGGACTTTGCTTTAAATCACCCCGTGGTTGGGGGTCTTTCTCTTCGTTGCTGTATTCTGCCTACTGCTTCATCCATTCCCCAGAGAGCACATCCTTAATCAACAAGAATGTAAATTCTCATTCCAGGGTCTGCTTTTGATGCTGCTCCTGACAAAAGTCAATCACTTTGAAAAACTGTTTGGAAGTATCTATAAAAACAGAACATACATGTTCCCTAGGATAACAATTTCACTCCTAGGTGTAGAGAGCAGAAATATCTGCACATTTGTCAAAAAAAGCAGGTATGAAAGTATTTACAATAACATTATTATAAATAACTCAAATTGCACATGTTTATCAAATTACCTGAAAGAGTAAATTAAATGCCTGATATTCACATAAAGGAACACTACACTGAAATAAGAATAAACAAAGTAAAGCTGGACCCAACAAGATAGATGAACCTGACAAACCTGAAGTGGGGAAGAAGCCAGACACAAAGGGGCACATGGACACAGGTAGGACTTTATTTCAGGTGTAACCAGACAGCACTTAGGTATGAGCCCACCTGCATTTTCTCACATGACTGCTCTGTTGGCTTTGTACCATTCACAGATTAATAAATCTTTGCTCTGCTGATTTGAAGTCAGAATCGTGGTTGCCCTTGTCAAGGGTGAAGTTTAGTGACTGGAAAGCGGGGTAGGGGTGACATTTAGAGTTTCAGGTGATGGCTGCATGAATACTTTCAGTTTATGAAAATTAATTGAGCTATATATTTATGATCTGTATACTTTGCTGTGAGTATATTAACTATCAATACTTTTCTTTAAACATAATGAGATGTTCAATGTTTTGCATATATTATTGATAAAATTGCATTAAGGTTTTTTTTTTTAATGTTGGACCATACTTACACTCCAGAGTCTAACTCTCTTGAGCATGTTGACTTTGTTAATGCCAGGTAGATTGGTTAAGATTTCTACCCGTTTTAAAAAGTGAAATGAGTCTACAATTTTGTTGTTTCCTGTCTTACAGAAATTTAGAATCGTGGTTAAGCTATGACCTCGGCAATTTGATACCTTTTTTTCTATTTTCTGGAATAACTGAAATAAGGTAAGAAACATCTCTTAATAGTTTAGCAGAGTTCACAAATTTAAAATGTAAGCTCTAATTAGCTCTATTTAACTATTTTCTATTTATTTGGTATCATTTGGAATATTCGAGTTTTCTATTTCTTCTTCTCTCAACTACAGCGTTTTATAGGTTTCAAAGAATGAGTACCTATTCTACAGGGTGCTCACATTTATTAGCATCGTTTTTTCTTGTAATTTCAAAGGGTTTTTTTTTTTTCTATTTAAAACTCTTCCCATCTGGAATTTATTTTGAGGTAAAGTGAAATTGTGATTCTAGTGTTATGTTTTTGCACATGGCTACCCAGTTGTCCCCAATCATTTCTTTAATAATACATCATTTCCTCAGGGAAGCTGATTGATGTCAGAGGAATTTCTGTGAGTGGCAGCTCCATTGTTCACTGGTAACATCAATGGAGTAAGAAACGCTGTATTGACAGTGACAATGTATGGCCCCTTGCCATTCCTACCACTGAGAGGAAGAACAAAGAAGAAACAGAAAAATAACAAGATAAGCATGCCCAGACAGACCCTTACCAGTCTTTCTCCCTTAGAGGAGACCCAATGGGACAGTAGTGGGCAGAGTCAATCACACAGCAGGCAGCTTGACCAGGCATACTCTGTGCTTCTTAGGATATGCGATTGTTAAAACAGCAGAGCCAATATCCCTCGGTTTTCTCCCTCTGCATGTTATTCTGAATGTCACAGCAAATGAACAGGTGATGTCCCAGAGTCAGAAAGCCCAAGTGACTTATTTTTCAGGGGTTTTGTCTTTCAACAACGATGGAAAGAATCCCTGGGAGGAAGGAACTCACCTTCCATGGCAGCAGGGAAATAACAGGTCCCAGTCACAAGGGAGGCTCCCTGACAGTTGTCTCCGTTGTGTTATAACCTGGCTTGGACAGAGTGAGCAGACTGCAAACCTATATGGCACACATCCAAAATAGGAATGCCTCAATTGTTTGTACACTATTCATAGTCTTTAAAGTGAAGTGTGAAGTATGCAGGAATAGAAGGGAAAAGATTATTCACTCTTTCAAAGGACTACTCCCACTCCACCTCACATATGTGTCTCCATTTGGAAGCATTTAGATAGGAAATAGGTTTTCTCCAGGAAGAAAGGACAGAGAAAATAAATGTTTTATAATGGAATGGATGACCTTTTAACCTGGCGAGGCCCTTTAAAGCTATGTGACCACTACTGCTAGACCAATAACAGGCTTCAAGGAATCACGCACCCTGATTGGCTTAAACTGGGGTCCTAAGCCAATCGCAGTCAAGGGGGATTGGACCACTGTAATTGGACCAGTCTTCCCTGGGTCTAGACCTGGCCGCTGGTAAAAAACAGAAATTTTGTTTTCTGAACAGATCTGGTCATGTATCTGGAAGGAGAAATGATGGCGTATATACTGAAGAAATAGCTGACAGTATATGTTACACATTTTTGTTCACTTCAAAAAATTTTGATCATGGTGAAATATATACAACATAAAACTTACCATTTTAACCATTTTTAAGTGTACAATTTCGTGCCATTAATTTCTTTCAAAATGGCATGCAATCGTCACTACTATGTATTTCCAAAACTTTCTAATAACCCAAACAGAAACTCTATAACCATTAAGCAATCACTCCCTACTTCCCCTACTCCTAACTCTTGGTAACCTCTAATACACATTCTGTCCCTATGAATTTGTCTGTTCAGACTATTTCATATAAAAATAATCATGCAAAATGTGCCTTTTGTGTCTGGCTTATTTTGCATAGCATAATGTTTTCAACTTTCATCTTTGTTATAACATGCACTTACCATATTCTGACTGAAAAATATTCTATGTATATTTTTCATTTAGCTTGTCCATTCATCTGTTGCTGGTTACTTGAGTCATTTCCAAATTTTGACTGTATAAATAGCACTGTATGTATATTGATATATAAGCAAATGCATTAGCATATCTGTATGGGTTCCCATTTTCAATTATTTGGGTTGATTCATACAGTAATTCCATGTTTATTTTTCTGAGGACCTGCTAAACTATTTTCCAGAGACTATACCATTCATATTCCTACCAGTAATCTACAAGTGTTCCAATTTCTTCACATATTCACCAACACTTGTCATTTTCTTTTTTCTTAAGTCATAGCCACTTTAGTAAGAGTTAAGTGGTAACTCACTATGGTTTTGGTTTGCAGTTCCTTCATGACTAATAGTGTTGATCAGATTTTCCAGTGTCTATACCCACTCGTATATCTAATTTGAAGAAATATCTTTCCATGTCTTCTATCCATTTTCCCAATTATTTTTCCATATAATTGATATTGTCTTGTTGAATTGAAGGAGTGCTTTATAAATTCTAGATAGTAAAACATTATCAGAATATTATTTTCAAACTTTTCTCCCATTCTATAGTTTGTCATTTCACTTCCCTAATATCTTTTAATGCACAATTTTTTTTTATTTTGACAAAGCCCAGTTTGCCTATTTTGTCTTTTCTTGATCATGCTTTTAACGTCATATCTAAGAATCTCCTGCCAATTAACCATTCATGAAGATTTACTCTCATGATTTCTTTTAAGAGCTTTTCATCTTAAATTTAGATGTTGATCATTTTCAGTTAATTTTTGTATATGGTGTGAGGCAGAAATCCAATTTCTTTTCTTGTATCCTGAAATCCATTTATTCCATCACTGTTCGTTGAAGGGTCTGTTTTTTCCCCTATTGTATGAACTTACCACTCTTGTCAAACTCAGTTGCCTATAGATGTCTATTAGCATCCTTCCTTCATCCTGCCTCCCCTTCCATCCCCTCCCACTCCTTCCCTACTTTCCTTCCTTGGCCCTCAATTCTATTCCGCACACTATGTCTCTTTGCCAATGCCACATTGTCTTAACTACAGTAGGCTTGTAAGTTTTGAACCTGTATATGTGAGACTTTCAGTCAAGGAATCCTTCTGACAATTTTTTTTTTCAAATTTTGTTTGAAACATTTTCAAGATTGTTATCACTATTTAGGACACCATGCAATTCTGTATGAACTTGAGGATCAGCTTTTGAATTCTGAAAAAAAAAAATGCTGTTGGAATTTTGATAGAAATTGCACCAACGTTTTTGTATTACACTTGTAGCTATAATTTTGCTGAACTCATATATTAGCTCTCGCAGCTTCTTTGGGGTTTTCTAGAAAAGGATCATGTCATCTGTGAGCAGTTTTGCTTTTTGCTTTCCATTTTGTTTGTTTTTCTTGTCTTATTTCTCGAACAAGAACTTTTCACTACAATTTGAACAGCAGTGGTGAAAGTACGCCACCCTGATTTGAAGAAACTTTTAGTCTTTGACCACCGTAGATTTTTTCATTAATGTCATTTAAATGTAAAGTAGATTGCCTTTTGTTCCCAGTTTTTAATGGATCTTATAAACAAAAGATGTTGGAATTTGTCAAATGTCTTTTCTATATCAATGAAAATGATCATGTGTTTTTTTTTCCTCTCTTCTTGCTACCAATGTGCTGTATTACGTGACTGATTTTCTTATGTTGAACTTCTCTTGGATGCCTGAGATAAACCTCAGTAGGTTGTTTATGATGTCATTTTAAGTTCACTCCATTATTATTTTGTTGACAATTTTCATTTATTTTTATAAGGTTTATTGGTCTTCAACTTTCTTTAATTGTGATTTTAGTGCTGTTTACATAGAATTGGCTAGGTAATATTCCCTTATCTTCTATTCTGGAAGAATTTAAAAATTATTTGCATCGATTCATATTTAAACTTTTGGTTGAACTCACAAATGAAACCTGTAATTTCTTTGTTGTAAGACTTCCACTACTGATTTAATTTTTTATTATAGATCTGTTCAGGTCTTCTATTTTTTAACATGTTTTGATAATTCGTGTATTTATAAATTTTTTCCATTTCAATAAGATTGCCTAATTTATTTGTATATAATTTTCATAATGCTCTCATAATCTTATCTTACTTCTTTAAGAAAAGTAATAATTATCTCACTATCTAATTTTCATTATTTTTCTTCTCTTTCTCTAAAAGTTTGTTCATTTTGGTGATCTTTTCAAATATCACTTTTTTGGTTCATTGATACTCTCAATTGGTTTTTCAATTTCTATATCATTTATCTTTGCTCTCATCTATATTAGTTTCTTCCTTTGATTAACTTTAGTTTTTTGTTTTATTTTCTTTTTCCCTAGTTCCTCAAAATGTAGAGTTAGGTTATTGATTTGAGAATTTCTTTTATTTTTTTTATTTAAATTAATTTTATTGGAGGAATACTATATCATAGCATTATAAAGGTTTAAGGTGTCCAACATACTAAATACATCTCTCTATGTAATACATTAAGTTCACCACCATTTCAGTTCTTCCTTCACTGTGTGATTGACCCCCTTTACCCAAATTTACCTGTCCACCCTCCTCCTCTTTCTGCTACCACAGATTCACTTTATTGACTAAATCTACTTTTGTTGGGTTTAATTCATTGATTTGCCTGGCTCCTCTACTTAACCACATTTTGTGATTCCATAAGATGTCTCTCTTTCTCCTCCTGGCTTATCTCAGTAGGCATAATTCTCTCTGGGTGAATCCATGCTGCCGCAAATGGCAGGATTTCCTTTTTTGATAGCTAAGTAGTAGTTCATTGTGTGTATATATATAAGATACACATAAATATATGTGTATGTATATGTATATATATATATATATATATATATACATACCACATCTTCTTTGTCCACTCATCTATCGGTGGGCACTTAGATTATTTCCAGCTCTTGTCTATTGTAAGAAATATTGCAATGAGCATGGGGATTCATGTACTCTGGAAAATGATGTTGTTGTGTTTTGAAGTAAATACTCAAAAGAAGAATAACTTAATTATATGGGATTTTAATTCTCAGTTTTTTTTAGAAATCTCCATACTGCTTTCCATAATAATTGCACCATTTTATACTCCCAGCAACAAAGTGTAAGAGTTTCCTTTCCTCTGCATCCTCACCAACACGTGTGGGTTTTGTTTGGTTATTTTTTCTTTATTCTTTTGTGCAATACCCATTCTCACAGGTATGAGGAGGTATCTCATTGTCACTTTGATTGTGTTTCTCTAATGACAAGAGAGGTAGAACATCTTTTCATGTGACTGTTAACCATCTGTATGTCTTCTCTGGAGACATGTCTATTAAGATCATCTGCTCATTTTTAACTGGATTGTTTTTCATTTTTGAATTTTATAAGTTCTTTATATATTTTGGGTATGAATTCCTTGTCTGGTGTGTGATGTGAAAATACCTTCTCTCATTTAGTAAGATGTCTCTTTGTTTTGATAAGAGTCTTTTTGCTTTGTTTTGTGTTTTTCTGTGCAGATGTTTTTAGTTTTATTTGTTTACTTCGGATTCTATTTCCCTTGCCATTAGAGTCGAGGTCCAAAAGGCACCTCTTAGGTTAATGTCAGATATTGTTTTGCCTACCTTTTCTTCTATGTACTTTATGTTTTCAGGACTTACATATAAATCTTTAACCCATTTTTAATTAATTTTTGTCTATGGTATTAGAGATCTAGCTTGTCTTTTGTGTGTGGTTGCTGAATTTCCCCAAAATCAGTTATTGAAGAGACTGCCTTTGCCCCATAGAATGTCCATGGCTCCTTTGTCATAAATTTATTGTCCATATATGTGCTACTGACTCTGGCCTCTCAATTTTTTTCCCATTTATCTGCATGTCTGTTTTTATTCCAGTAAAATGCTGACGTGATCACTACTGCTTTGTAGTATACTTTGAAGGCAGGGAGCATGACACCTTCATTTTAATTCTTTTTCCTCACACTGTTTCCACTATGTGGGGTCTCTTGTAGTTCCAAATACATTTCATGATTTTTTTGTTCTATTTCTATGAAGAATGTCTTTAGGATTTTGATGAGGCTTGCATTAAATCTGTATATTCCTTAGGTAATATAACCATCTTAACTACGGAACTCTTCAGTCCATGAGCAAGGAAAATCTTCCAGTTTATTTGTGTCTTTGATTTCTTTTGACAATGTCTTATAGTTTCAGACTATAGTCTTTTACTAATTCCAAGGTATTTCATTCTTTTTGGTGCAATCATAAGTGGGATTGTTTTCCTGAGTTCTCTTTCTGCAAGGTCATTACTTGAGTATAGAAATGCAACAAATTTTTTATGTCAATTTTGTAACCTGACACCACTATATTCATTTATTATTTCTAGAAGCATTTTACTTGAGTTTAGAGTTCTCTCTATAATTATCATATTATGTGCAAAAAGTGTTAGTTCTTTGGATAGCTTTTATGTCCTTTCTTTTTATCTAATTGCACAGGCCAGGACTGCAAAAAAGAAAAATTAAATAATTGTAGGTAGAGAGGACATCCTTGCCTTTTTCCTGATCTTAGGGGGGAAACTTTCAGTTTTTCCCTATTATGTATGATGTTGACCATGGATTTGTCATATATAGACTCTATTTTGTTGACATATCCATCTATATTTCATCTATCCCCATTTGGGGGAGTTTTTGATACAAAAAGATACTGAATCTTATCAAATGTCTTTGTTGTATTTTTTTCTGTATCTGTTAAGATGATCACATATGTTTTGTCCTTCCTTTTGTTGATGTAGTGTATCACATTTGTTGATTTGCCTTTTGAATGATACTTTCATTCCTGGAATAAATCCAACTTGATTGTGGTGCATGATTCTTTTAATGAGTTGTTGAATTCAGTTTGCTAATATTTTATTGAAGTTTTTACATCTGTATTCATTGAAGCTATTGCTCTGTGATTTACTATTTTGGTGATGTTTTTGGTTTGGAATCAGAGTAATGTTGGCATCCCAAAAAGTGTTTGGAAGTTTTCTTTCTTCAAATTTTTGCAACAGTTTGTGAAAAATTCGTATTAATTCATCTTTGAATGGTGGGTAGAATTCACTAGTGAAACCATCTGGCCCGGGGTTTTCATTTTTTGGAGACTTTAAATTACTGTTTCATCTTCCTTGTTTGTAAATGATCTGTTCAGGATTTTTATGTCTTCCTGATTTAGTCTTAAATGTTGTTTTTCAAGAATTTATCCATTTCTTCTAGGTTACACAACTGGTTGTCATAAAAGTATGCATAGTATTTTTATGATCCACTGTATTTCTGTAGTATTAGTTGTAATTCCTTCTTTTTCATTTTTGATTTTATTTATTTGTATTTTCTCTCTCTTCTTTATCAGTCTGGTTAGTGGTTTATCTCCTTTTGTATCCTTTCAAAGAATCAGCTCTTTTTAAATTGATTTTTTGAATAGCTTTGATCTCTATTTTATTGATTTCTGCCCTTAAGCTTTATTGTTTGCTTCCTTCTACTAGACTGTGGTTGTTTTGTTTTTTTCATTTTATAGTTCCTTTAGGTGAAGACTTAAGGGTGTGTGTATGTGTGTGTTGTGTTTATCTTAATGTCATTTATTGCATTCTTTACCTCCTGAATCTCTGTTAGCTTCTTTTGTAAAATTTCCATTTCTGCCTCTATTCATTGATTTTATTTTTGAGCTCATTGACTTGTTTTTGTGTGTCCTATTGTAATTCTTAGAACTGTTTCTCTGAATTTACTTTTACCTCTTTGAGCTTATGACTGCTACTTTAAACTCTCTACCCATTAAAAAGAAACATCTTCTATGCCTTTGAAAGTTTTTGATGAAGTGTCATTTCCTTGTGATGCCTTGAGATTTTGAAGTAGATTGAGCCTTTTTCTTCCCCATGGGATTCTTATAGTTCAGATATTTATTTTTTGTTTCATTGTCAGGTTGAACTCTTGTTTTGGTTCATATTTTTGATCCTTAGTAAAAATTTCTTGCTGAGTCAGGAAGGTGGAGCATGGCTGCTGGGTGGCACAGAGGTGTATGGGTGAGGAAGCAGATAGTTGTGGTCTGCAGAGGGTGAGGGAGCCTGTTTCTGTGGGTGTCACCAGGATCAACCTTGAAGTTTCCAACATTGGGTCCACAGTCCATCTGCTGTGATGATGGAATGCCACTCAGCTGTAGCACAGGTCCCAAGGGGTACAGAAGGGCAAATGCAGTCCTCTCCCTCATGCTTCCTGCCAGGCTTCTGACCTGTGCAAGGACTGGGATCTCAACATAAACACTTTCTTTTGGGGGTTTCCCTCAAGCAAAGCATGTGTTCCTCCAGCAATATGTATCCTTCCATCCTTGGGACTACAGGCTGGGCCTGCTCCCTTGTTAGTTGGTTTAACTGACTGCCTCTGCCACCACTGCTCCTGCAGTTCCAGCCACAGCCAGTACTGTCACTGCACCACCACTGTTGCCATGATGTCCCTCTGGACCCACAATTCCTCCAGTCACCAACATGTAGTTGCTATTGTTCCTGAGCTGCTAGAATGCAGCAAAGTTCCCTGCTGGCATTGTCTCTGGAAAATTTTTATTTGTAGCCTTTAGATATGAAGGAGGAAATTACCTCAGCTACCATCATCTCTTGGAAGTTCTCTAGAAAGTGACCATTTATTATTTTTAAAAGTAGGTATGTACAGTTATAAAACGCTCTGAACATGGATTATGCTGAAATTAATACATTTTTGTATGTTTTATTTTATTTATCTTTCATCTCTGTTTTCTAATTTCCTCTATGATTTATTCTTTAACCAACTGGCTATTTCAAGTTGAAAATTTCCACATATCTGTGAACTTTCTAGTTTTCCTTTTCTTTTTAAATTCTAGTTTTATGGCATTGTTATAAGACAAGATACTTCGTATGATTAACTCTTTTAAAATTTATTGAGACATTTTGTTGTACTAAAAATGATCTTCCCTGGAAATGTCCCACATGCACTTGGAAATAGAATATTCTGCTTTGGGGGGATGATGTGCTCTGTGTATATCTGTGCATCTGTTAGGTTTATTATGCTGTTCAAGACCATTATTTCCTCACTGATGTTTTGCGTGAATGATCTTTCCACTATTGAAAGTGGTCTGTTGAAGTCATCAGCTATTATTGTAGAACTATTCACTTTTCATTTGAGTTTGTTAGTATTTGCTTCACATATTGGGGCTTTTCTTTTTGGTTCATAAATGTTTATGATATGCCTTCTTCATGAGTTACCCTTTTATCAATATTCAATGTCCTTCTTTGTCTCTTTTAACTATTTTTGACTTACATTTCTTTTGTATAACATTAATATAGGCATCTCAGTTCTCTTTTGATTACACTTTGCATGGACCATCTTTTTTTCATCCTTTAACTCTCAATTTATTTGTGCCCTTAGAACTAAAGTGATTTATTTATAAAGTGACTATCATTAATAGCATATAGTTGTCTTGTATTTTTTTATCTAGTCTGCCAAATTTCGCCTTTTGACTGAGAGACTTACTTATCCCATTTTCTTGTTTTCTGAATGTGTTATATATTTTTATTTCTTTCATGTATTCAGTTGCTGCCTTCCTGTGTTTAGATATTTTTCTTTGTTTTGGACTGCCTTCATTTCCTTCTCACTTCTTTTTGTGCTTTTTAAAAAATATTTTCTTTTTAACTTGTATGGTGATTACATTTAACAACATAAATTTATAACAATTAGGTTGAATTAACATCAATTTAACCTCCATAACATAATTTCCTCTTCTGTACCGCTCTATACTCGCTGCATTTCACAGATTACATCTTTATATATTGTGTGACCAATATCAAGATTTATCATTACATTTGTGTCTTCTAATTAACACAAAAAATACAAATGATACACAAACCAAAAATATAGACATTAAATTTCATATTTGCCTATATATTTAACTTTGCTGGACATCCTTATTTCTTCATACAGCTTTCAATGATTGTCCAGTGTCCTTACATTTCAATCTGAAGGATTCCCTTTGAAATTTCTTGTAAGGGAGCTTAGTGTTAACAAATTCCCTCAACTTCTATTTATCTGTGTATGTCTCAATTTCTCCCTCATTGTTCAAGGACAGTTTTACTGAATAAGGACTTCTCAATTAATATGTTTACTTTAGTCTTAGCACTTTAAGCAAATCATCTCACTCCTTTTGGCTTCCATGCTTTCTGATGAGAAATGAGCCATTAATCTTACTGAGAATTTCTTTTTATGATGAGTCACTCTTCCACATTACTTTCAAGATTTTCATTGTTTTTTAACAGTTCAATTGCAATGTGTCTCAGAGTGGGTTTCTTTCAGTTTTTTTCCATAGAGCTTCTTGGATGTGTAGATTCATGTCTTTCTGTAAACTTGGGCACCATTATTTCTCAAAATGTTTTTTTTTTTTTCTGTATGTCTTCTCTTTCTAAGATTTCCATAGCATTAATATTTGTCTCCTTGGTGGTGCTGCATATATTGTTTAAGCTCTGTTCATGTTTCTTCATTCCTTCTTTCTGCTTTAGATTTTACTATTACAATTGCTTTATTTTCAAGTTCACTGATATTTCTGCTTGATAAAAATCTGTAGAAATCTAGCTTATCTTTCTTTTCAGTTATTATAACTTTATCTCCAGAATTCTTATTTGATTTTTGAAAATAATTCCTTTTTCTTTGTTGATATTCTCATTTTCCTATTTTATTTCTTAATTTGCTTGGTTCTTTGTCCATTATTTTCTTTTACTCTGAGTATATTTAAAACAGTTTTTTTCAAGTCTTTGTCCTGTAAATTCAATTCCTAGTCTTCTTTAGGAATGTTTTCTACTTATTCTGCTCCCGTAATTGGCCATTAATTATTGTTTCTTTTTACAAATGCCTTGTAACTTTTTTGCCAAAAGATAAAAATTAGATGTTTAATATGGTAACTCAAAATGAGATTTCTCTTCTATTTCAGAAATCATTGTTTTTTTTTCATTGATTGTTGAAGGCTTTATTAATCTACTTAATGATTTTTCCATACAATTATTCACAGAATATTCTTTGACATGTGTGGTCACTCAAGCTTTTGTTCCCTAACTTGTAGTCAGGTAAGTTTTGTATAGTTATTTTCTTAAATACCAGGAACATTTTTAAGTTGCCCTTTTCTTGATTTAACATTCATTTTGTTGTTGTTAGCTTTTGACCATATTTTTCTGGAGTTCTGAAAAAGCTGATCCTAATTTTCTCATTTGTTTTTCAATGTTTATGTAGGGGAAAATAATGTGGACTTAACTTCTCTATCAATTTTCTTATGTCCAAGTGAACATACATCTTTTAAATATCAACTCTATACTGACTTTTGTTTTTACCTCCAGCCCTGGGTCCCAAAACCAAGTCTTTGGACTTTACATAACCTGTACTTAGCCACCTGAGTCACAAGAGTGTGTGAAATAACTATCGTTAGATATTTTTTCCACCCACAGCATTAGATCTTGAACCCAGATCCACAGTTTTCATAGCCTGTGCCTCAGCTTCCTGAACCACAGAGAAGGGCTATAGTGACTTTTGAATAGAATTCTAGTATATCTAAGAGTAAGCAAGTACTGAAGAGTCAGTACTTCAACTGAACACAAACTGAGGGCAGTAGAAACAGTAGGGATTGTTTAATTTGTTTTATGGAAAGCACCCTCCTAATCAAAGGACTCTATCTTTACTTCTAAAAGTGCAGAGGTAAATGAAGATATGAGAAGGGCAGGGGAGGAGGTTCTGGGCCATAGGAGCTCCAATGTTGTTAGTCCTTAATAAATACATTTCATCATCATTTATTCTAATCATTTTTAGAATTTCATTCCTGTAGCTGTCATTAACTCAACCATCCCATTTCTCTGTTACAAAAATGTGATTGGGTAATACAAAATTAGGGTAATTAGGACTCAGATTTAGAAGCAGATAGAACTTATTCTCTTTCATTTGTATGATTCTCTGATCCTCATTAGAGCAACAAGCTCTCCATTCTGCTTTTTCATCAAACAGTGGGAATAATTAAATACAGTGCCTGAGTGGACTATTGTGAAGACTAAATGAGCAACGTTTTGTACCTATCTTATCATGAGCTCATAAAAGTTAGTTTGATGGTATGGCCTCTTTCTATGGCACTAGGCACAATATTAATAAAATTGAGATAAAAGTCTATCTTCTCACCCTTTCTGGTGCTGGTGGCATTGTTCTCTATCTATCTGTTCCTGGTTTCTCCAAACAGATCTCAGTCTCATCTAGTCCTGACCTAGAGTCTCATTCCTAATGGATATTTCTGAGTTCAAGCCTCTTTTATTTCCTCAGTACATGAGAACTCTAACAAATCAACCATCCATTTCCCAAGGGTCAGTTTCCTAGTCTCCCTTCACTAGCATTTCCATCCTCACGTTCTTGTTTTTTCTAGGATGTAGAGTATTCAACCAATGCTTATTGTTTCTCAGTACTTATCCTGATGTTATTGAAGAGAGCACAGTTGGAGGTGGAATTTTTAAAGTATAATCCATTTTTCCCTCTAATATTCTTCTTGGTCCTCTTAATCCCTCCAACTTTCTTTTTATCATATAGGAATCATGTTGTTCCTTTCTAGATTTTAGAGTTTTTAAGTTCCCCAAGCTCTAAAGAGAAAATAAATGTTTCAGGGCACATATGACAGATTTAGGAGTATCCAGAAATATACAATGAGGGTTTTCCATTCTCAACTCTTAAAATGAGAAAACTTTTCCTAATCTAAGGGTAAAGGGTTGAGAGCTGATATTTTGGAAGCCCCTAGAAAGGAAACTTCCTTCTTCCTGAGTGAAAAATAAAAGAATGGGCTAGGGTAGATATAACCAAGAGATTGGTGGAAGATTTGTCCCCTTTCCTAGATATAGACCAATGAAAGGGTCAACTCTTATAGAATAAAAATCATATGTTATCATTAAGGTACCATAGAAGGCTTGAAATGCTAGCAATGACAAGGAATAATTCAGAAATAACCTGCATAAATTGACCACTGAGGACCAGGTGGGACCAGATATCTTATTAGAGACTATTATAGGCAGATAACATGGAGACCTTTTAATTCTCAGGCTTAAAAGTCAATAAAGAAAGTCTGAATACAAGAAAAATAAAGGAAGGCCAATTTGACTGAAATGGTATATACATATTCTCAACAAAATGGGTACTCAAAATAAAAGTTAAATTTCAGGGAGAGCTCCTTCCCGGCATTTAATAACTATCTACAGAAGAATCCATACCTATTTTTATTCCATGTTATAAGTAGCTGTATGACTAGTTAACAAGGAGAGAAAATAGCTTCCAGAACCAAAAATGTTATATTAAATGTCCCTTAATCTCACTCTGATTCTAACTTCCTGCAGATCTCCTATGGAGTCCCATTGGCCAAATTAAACTGGAAGCAGAGAGGAAAAGGGGATAAATGATATCATGCATTCAGGTCAGCTTCCTGGGACTGAGGGGAGGTATATTTTAAAGGGTGTATAATGAATCTGGGGAGCAAAGTAAAGGCATCTAGAATACCATGTGACATTTCTCTATTGGAATGAACAACTGGAAAGATTGTGTTTTGATTTGGCCTCCCTCCATAGAATAAAAGAGTAATAAGGATAAGAGGAGAGAAAATTTGGAGAATATTTTGATCAATAAAATTGACACCCATAAGGCCATTTGCAGAATTACTTTTCCAAGAAGGAAAGATAAAAGATGAAACAAGGAAATTGACCCAAATCTTAGATCTATCCAGATCTTTCTGTTTACCACAGTAGCTCCACACATCAAAGAATTGGAAAATTGTATTGTGGGTGTCTTCAGGGACATCTCAGGATCCAACCATATGTGAAGGTTGAATCAGGGTCTGAAAGTCACTTAGGGGAATGATGACTTGAAATGAGTTGAGCTAAGTTGCAGCTGACTATTTGACATGTTATGCAATTTAACTAAGTGTTTTCTAATATCTAATTTGAAATTTTACTTTTGGAGCCAATAATTTTTTTCACATCTCAAACATTTTCTTAGACCTTTGAAAAGCTCAGACAAGGATGGTGAAGGGAAGTCCCTGGACAACAGCTGTGTAGGTGGCCTGGAGCAACCTGACCAGATGGAAGTTTGAGGATGGAGGGCTCCAAGAGGGAAATTGCCAAAAACAAAGAGAGGACCTAATTGTCAGACCAGATTGAGAGGGACTTGTAGATAACTCACAGGGATGGAAAGAATGAGTTGCAAGTATATCAAAATGCGAATCAATTTTAAAGTCGATAATTAACACCCAGAAAAGTTAAACATTACACAAGAAATGAAATATAATCATTGAATCTAAGTCATACCAGCTGTGAATACCTATGAATTCTATTTATATAATAATAGTAGTAGAAACATTGAGTATTGATTTAACTAAAATTGAGATGGTAGGAGACAGGAAGTTAATACAGTACCTTATATTTGAGTATTAAAATTTTATTTTCCATAGCAGGAAATGAATAGGCATCAGAAAAAAATAAATAAATAAATGTTATGTTACGCTTGTTACTTAAAAAATATGGGAACTAACATCAGAAGAAACTCAGGAAATGAGTTTGCCAATTATAGATTCATATCTAATTTGTGCATCACAAGAGAGAAAGAGACCCATCTGTGTCCATGTACCAAACCTGACTTATCAAGGGAAGACACATATTGTCAAATCTTACATGTTAGCAGATTTTCTTCCAATAGCTCCTCCTAAGCTGGTTTCTCAGCATATTCATCATAGTTACTTTCCTCCATATTCGAGATTGGTCGAGGGAGGAGGAAGCAAGCTGGCTGAGGGGTCCTGGACACCAGCTACAGGATGGGGGGCCAGACAGAACTAGACAACAGGGCAATAAAAGCCCAGCAAGTTTTCACCATTGTATAATGAGAGAATTTTTGGTTTGGTTGTTTGGGGTTTTTTGTTTGTTCATTTATTTTTAATACTCAGAGCATCTCAGCCAACCTAAGAGCTGGAAATCTTTCATGGAGATATGCCAAGCCCTGGGGATGGTCTCCGTTCAGAAAAGGAGACCCTGGTAGTGGGTGCCCTGGGGATACATTGCCTCACACCTACAGTGGCAGCCCAGGGCCAGTCAGCCCAGCAGACTCAGCTGCACAGGAGTGACTAGCACGGTCCACCCGCTGGTGCTGAGGGCACAGGTACCTGGGAGCCTCTGTGACCTGCTCTGTCCTGGTGAGGCTGCTCCTGTCCCCTTTAAGAACTCAATGAATGGAGAAGGGAGGGTGCTCCAGTAGGTCACACTCAAGCCCCAACCCATGGCTCCTCTGGACCCCAGGCTAACACACTCAGTGGCAGTGACAGTGAGAGTTTCTTCTGTTTCACTTTACTCCTGGCACCACAGCTGGGCAGCTATGCTCCCAGGCCTCACCCACCCTGCCCTGCAGAGGGTCCTGCCAGCTTTCCCCTCCTTAATGCTCTCTTGCATCCTCTCCTTCTGCCCTACTCACCCCTGCCACTCCCCAGCCCCACCTGGAGGCCTGACTGCACACCTTAACCTTCTCTCTACTCACCTGATGGCAGTGGGGAAAAACTCACCTTTTTAACAGCCTATGGCAGATTTTCCTACTGTTTCCTCTGAACTGTTTTCTCTTCTTTCTCCCATTCCTTTGCCTCTCTTCCCTTTTCCTGCCTCTGAGGTTTTACCTTTCTCTTATTGTCATGTAGACACATTCTTATGTGTTTATTTCTAGTTTCCCTGCCCTGTCACTCAGGCACAAAGAAGGGAAGTGGGGACAAATCCCCTTCCAGAAGTAAAGACTTAAAAGTGAAGGCAGCCCCTACCCACATCACCACACAAGCCACTGAACAAAAATAAGGCCACACTTGGACACGAGCATTTCTTTGGAGGTACATATGAAACTTTGACTGTTTTTGCCCATTTGAGGGATATCCCAACACTTTGGAGCACATTCTTCAACCTTGGAACTGGAAGCCCAACTCATCTGTTATCACTTGATTCAGGAAGCCATTGGAAATGAGCTAGGACTCAAGCTGACTCACTTCCCATGTGTGCCAGGGTACTCTTAATGGATCAGACCCTTCAAGACCTACACAGAGATCTCGGTCCCTTTGGCATGTCAAGGAAATATGTTTTTGCTTTGTTTTTTATATGGTAACAAATAGAAGTTCCACTTTCTAATCTGATATAAAATCTTCCCCCTCACTGAACAATGAGTTATTCCCTAAGCTGATGTGAGAAGGGAGCTCACAAACTCCAACCTGGAGTTAACTCTCAAATGTGAAAAGAGGAGTCATCTGACATGCCTATACACCTCTGATCCTACAACTCTGCTGTATAGGCTACAGGAAGCTGAGCTGCCTCCATTTCCCAGTGAGGGCATCTGTAGAGGGCTGTACAGTAGCAGAACTGGGTTCACACAGGCTCAAGGCTGCAGCCATTTATCATCCCTGGGACAGCAGTCAACCGCTGGACATGTAGTGCTTTCACCTGCAATTCTAGGTCTACAACAGAGTTCACACAAACACAGAACAACTCTCTTTGAACCCTTGGGTCATTTGTTCATATCTAAACAGTCAGAGTGGTCACTGAGATAGAAAACGGGATTGACTTTGCCCAGACCATGAGTTTTCCCCAGGCCTGAGAAAGATGCTTGGAAGTATGTGGATCTCCAATGGAAATCTGGAATTCTTAGAAAATAAAAAAAGAAACAAAACAGGTTAATACTAAAGAAGCTAACCACAGGGTTTGCCAGTCCACACCAGTCCTAGATCTCCTAGAGACTATTATTTGAATTGTCAAATATGGAGGAGACTAATAGCTGTCAAATTATCACAGGGGACTCATGTGGCTTCAAGTGAGTGTAAATATACTTTGCAAAATCTAAAGCTCTACATCATGACTCTCTCTTTACCAGGTTACAGACTCTTTTGAGATTCAGATAAATCATTGGAAACATTCATTCCAGAAATAAACAGAAAATGAACAAATGCACAAACTTTTAAACACAGACATTGCCCGTGGACCCTAAATTAAGTCTGATTGTTCTGTGTCCATAGCCTCTTAAAGAGTTAACATTTTCTGGTTGCTTGCCATGTCCAGGCACTGGCCAGGGTGCATTATAAATGCTTACCTCTCTGAGCCTTAGTTTCTTCATCAGCACAAGGGGCATGATAGATCAACCTCACAAGGTTATCACCTGGATTAAGGAAGATTGCATTTCTAATGCACCCTGGTCAGTGCCTGATCATTGTAAGCAATCAGAAAATGTTAGCTCCTTGGGAAAGAATAGACACAGAGAAGGACCTGAGCAGGAGATGAAATGAGCCAAGGCTTTTATCTTTAGAGAGAGAGAGCCGCGAGAAGATCACTCTTGCAAGACGATTGCTGGTTAAGAGTCACTGTGTGGCAGTGAAGCATGGCTTCTTAGAAGAGGCAGCACCGAGCCCAGTGCTGGCGGAGACTGCACAGAGGAAGCAGAGCGGCAAGACATCCCAGGTGAGTGACATGAAAATCCACTAGACCTCGTTCTAGTCTTGGCTCCATAACTCACCGTGCGTCTGCCTCCTGAATCATCACCAGTATCACAGCTAACTGTTCTTGGCAGAGGTCAGAAGAGAAGGTGTGTACACATCAGGGACCCAGAGCTCCTTCCCAGGCCAGTCTGTTATGGATGCACCCTGCACCCTAGTGAGATTCTTGCTGCTGGTGATGCTGACATAACAGTAATATGACTTCCCTTTATGACCTCCTACTTCAAATACTACAAATACTCTTACCACAGAACCAACATCCATGGCAGGAAGTCTGGTCTTGCCCTTTTAGGAACCACTCAGAGGGCCTAGTAGTGCTGCTTAAGCCTTTCCTGGAAAATTCCTTAAGGATGAAGACTGCATCATTCCCACCTCTTATTCCACACCGCCTATGGTTGACAATGTAGGAGACTTAAAAGTTATTATTGTGAGGCTCAAAGGAAAAAGTAACTGCAAAATTACAACGTAAAGCATATACTTGTGTGGGTACCTTCTCTGTGTTGGTATCCTCTTCAATAGTGTGCCTTCAGTCTGCCAATGCGACCAAGTTATACTCGCCCTGCAGGTAGCTCAGTTTGTGGATTTTTCTCCTGCCTTGCCTGGATACTGGATGCCAGAGAGGTACTTCAGCTTTTCCCAACCCAGCAGAAGAGTCCTGGCACTCTGCAGCACTTTCTAATCATCCCAAAGGCCTGAGGCTGAAAGCTGAGGGGAGGGTAGCATTGGACCTACTTAATTATCATGGCTAGAGCAACCCAGCAGGCCCTGGCTCCCTACAGTTTAGGGGGAGCAGAACAGCCAATTTTGTTAATAAGTACAGACTTCCAGGCCCAGCAGGAGCCATGCTGGCAGAGTTCAACACTATAGATCACAATGTACAAAATGCCTTTTTCCTGAGGAAGTGAGTTAGCATCTTATTTTTTCTTACTATTCTTAAGACTTTTACTTCCCTCCCCTCAAGTCTCTTTCCCCATCCAACTATAAAGATACTCTTCCTGATCAACAACTGATCTGAGTATTATCCTACAAAGATGTGTTTTTAAGTTCAAAAAGGACACAGAAGCCAATTTTAAGTGGTTCCAAATAGTCAAAGATAAAGCAACCAAAAGGATAAGCACCATAAAAGATTAAAATGCATTAAATATATGAAATACATGAATTTACAAATATCACTACCAGTCTTCCAAATGGTTTTGAAATGGCAAACTGTTAAGATTTTTGACTCAACTCCTCTCCACACACATAACAAAACTACACCCATTTAACACTTACAACCTTTGACTAGGAATGAAGACCAGCATCTCTTCACAGAGAAAGGACACATATCTTCATAACGATAGAAGTCAATCAGTCTCAATGTTTGCACCATTCAGTTCAGAGACCCTGGGGTCCACAGAGCAAGACCAGTGATATGGACACTCTCCTCAGAGTTGAAGGGTTTGGCACCTCAGAGGATGCCCTCACACTGGGGAAACTATCCACAAATGCCTACAACCTGTTGTGTAAAATAAGAAGACTTTTCTTTGGAGACCAACAGGCCTCTGTGGAGTAAAGAATGCAGAACAGAGAACACTGAAAGAAGATAGAGTGTGCATAGAACTGACTGTAGTAGTTTTATTTTTGAACCAAAACTGTAATATGAGCTGAAAGAAGATATAGTCTCCTTGTGAACCAAAACAAGCCTGGACATCCTCTCCCAAGATCCCTTTTCTTTTCTTCTTTTTTTTTAAAGGGAAAGTTGCAGTCAAGAATGAAGGCAAGCAGAGACAGGCAGGCAGAAAGAGTGAGGAGGAAGAAACGTTTTATTTATTTTATCAGTTGTTCATCTTGATTGTTCTCCACTAGCCTCAGGCTGTGAATCCTGGTTTTTGAGATATATGTAAACTGTGTCCAGTGAACTTAACCATTAAGCCATCAGGGTGCACTGCTAAGATCCTTTTTCTGAGTGGTGCAGGTACTGAGGTTACCATCGCAGGAAGGTCCCAGGGTAAAATGCCCCACCCTCTGCCGTTATCGCATTTGTGGTGCCAGGCAGTTTGTGCTCACAGTTCTCCAACTTGCCTGAAATAGTCAGGTCTGTACCTCTGATACAGATTGCTGAGTGATTTCCTGCAGAGTACTTTACTCCCCAACTTTATCAGGGAGGATCATCAGAAAGACTCCATTGAAAGAGTAGTTTCACATCTACCTGGGGCTACTGCTAGAGTCTTGCATATCTGCTGGCTACTCACTAGAGCTCACACCCCAGGCACTAGCATTTTTTTGTACGCCTCTCCTTGCTGGGGAGGACTGAAAGAATTTCACGGGGGATTGTGCTTTTCTGCAACAAGTTCCCTCTCACCAGTGTCCTCAGCCAGTCTCTCTCTCCTTTGCCTATTATTCGTGCCTGTGACTCTGGGAAGAAACCTGCATTCCGAATCCTATAGATGGAACTCTCCTGTCTCATGGCATGGATGAGTGCAGAGCTACAATAATCTAACTACAAATCACACATTAGAAAAAGCACCCAGTATTCTAGATCAACACAACAGGCTATATTCTGCAACTTGATACTTCAATATAAGACCATTGTGTCAGTGAAGTCTAACACATAAAGATAAACACAGAGTACCAAACAGAATAAAGAATAGAGAAATATACACAAACTGATTAACTAAAACAAAAACCCAGAAGAAACTCTGAATGCAACAGAAATAAATAAGCTACCTTAAGATTTATAGCAATGGTGATATTGTGATAAAAGTCATCATTATACTCACTGAAATCAGGAAAACAATGGAAGAACAAAAAGAGAACAACAGAGAGAAAATATGATGCAATCCCAAACAGAAATTCTGAATCTAAAGAACACAACGGTCAGCCCAAAGAACACAATAGAAGAATTCAAGAATAGGCCAGAAAAAGCGTCCAATTGTATCAGTGAATTATGAAATAGAGCAGTACAAAGTACCCCAGCAGATCAGCAAAGAGAAAAAAATAAAATAAAGAAAGACAACACATGGACAGACTTATGGATAACATCAAGAGGAAAAGCATTTGTATCATAGAGGCCCCAGAAGGAGAAGAGCAAGGGAAAGGGAGGAGTAGAAACCTTATTTTAAGGAATAATAGTTGAGAATTTCCCTAACCTGAGGAAGAAAACAGATCTCCAAGAAGCTTAAAGAGTTTCAAACACATACAACAGAATGCATTGCAATTAAAATGGCAAAATACAAGGTAGAGAGAATCTTGAAGCAAGTTACGTACAAGGGAACACTCAAGACTATAAGATGATTTCTCAGAAGAAAATTTACCTGCAGAAAAGAATGACATGATATATTCAAAGTGCCGAAAGAAAAGGATTTCCAACCAAAATACTCTACCCTGCCAGATTATCATTTAGAATTGAAGGAATGATACAGTGATTTACAGACAAATGAAAGTTAAAGGAATCCATGACCACAGAACTAGCCTAACAAGAAATAGTAAATGAAGCTCTATAAAATAAAAATAAACTTCACTTAAAAGCATCAAGATCAGAAATACAAAATGCAGGGAGGAGGATAGTAAACTTATAAACTCAAGACTAACTAGCTTTCAAGTTGAAATGGTTATAAGCATAGGAAATTTATATTAAATCTCTGGGTAATATCAAAGCAAACCCATAGGAAACAAACAAAGAAGAAAACGAAAAGGGAAACCAAATAGAACATAAATGATTTCTATAGTACATGAGAAGAGAATAAGAGAACTACACCCAAAAAATAAATAACAAAATGACAATAAAATTCCTCAACAAAATATTATCAAAACAAATTTAGTAATATATCACAAGAATCTTCTATCATGACCAAGTGAGATTTATCCCAGGAATGCAAGAATTGTTCAATATATACAAATATATTGATGTGTTACATCACATCACAAAAAGAAAGAAAGAAATTGTGATCATATCAATGGATGCGTAGAAAGAATTTGACAAATTTAAACACCCATTTATGAAAATATTCTACACAAAGTATGGATAGAAAAAAACATACCTCAGCACAATAAAGGTCACAGTCAATATCACTATCAATCATGAAACACGAAGTGCTTTGCCTCTAAGATCAGGAAAGACACAAGAGTGTCCATTCTCACCACAGCTAATCAGCCTCATACCAGAGGTCCTGGCAGAGCAATTAGGTAAGAGGATGAAATAAAAGAAATGCAAATTATAGAAGTAAAATTATCGCTATTTATACAAGACATAATAATACACAGAAAATCCTAAAGAATTCACACAAAAAAACCTGTTAAAAGTAGTGAAGCAGTATAGTAAAGTACCAGGCTGCATTATTAAAATACAAAAATCTGCTGCATGTTTATATGAAGCTAATGGGATAGACGAGTAGAAAATTAAGAAAACTATCCCATTCACAGTAGAAACAAAAAGAATTACATACTTTGGAATATCTTTAACAAAGGAGGTAAAAAAAAAAAAAAACCCTTATAAGAAGTACAACATATTGTTAAAATAAATCGAGCAAGATATAAAGAAACTGAAATATGCTAATGATCAAGAAGAATTATCATTAAAATGGTCATCTTATCTAAAGCAATATACCAGTTTAACGCAATCCCCATCAAAATTCCTTGGATGTTTTTCAAGGAAATAAAACAAAAATATTTAAGTTGTATGGAAGCAGGAAACATTCTCAAATAGCCAGAGTAACCACGAGAAAAAAGAACAAGTGGGAGAAATTAACAACATCACAATAATAGTAGAGGACTTCAACACTCCCCTTACATCAATGCATAGATCAAACAGGCAGATAAATCAAGAAATAAATGCACTAAATGAACTAATAGGTCATATGGAATTAATAAATTGATATAGAGTCTTCCACCCCAGTAAAAGAGTATACATTCTTCTCAGGCACACATGGAACAATGGAACATTCTCCAGAATATAGTGTATCTTGGGACATCAAATAAGTCAATAAATTTAGCAAGATTGAAATTATAGATAGGTTCTTTTCTGTTCACAAAGGTGTGAAACTGGAAGTGAACCGGAAAAACAAAACTGGGAAAACAACAAACATGGATGTTAAATGACATGCCGCTGAACAATTCTTGGATCTTTGAGACAATTAAAGACTAAATTTAAAATGATATGAAATAAATGAAAATGAAGTGGTGAGCTACCAAAATATATGAAATGCAGTGCAAGCAGTTCTAAGAGGTAAGCTTATAGCTATACAGCACACGTCAGACTCTAAGAGATATATCTAAACAAAATATGAATGAAATAGAAGAAGAACAGTTGAAACCACAGAAGCAAAAAGCCTGCTCACGACTTCCAGCAGCCATGAAGCAAAGCCATAGAAACATCCTGTGACCTGAGCTTGCTGGAATGTTGCCAGCAAAGAACTTCCCACATTTGAAACCCCCTCCCCTAATTTACATCCCTCTCTTCCCACATTTGCTCTAGCCTGTATGAGTGTGATCTAACCAGAATCCTGTGCTCAGCTTTTGTGGGGAAAGGACCCATGCATAGTAAACCTGCTGAGCCCGTGCATAGTAAACCTGCCTAAAATACTTCCAAAAAAGTGCTCGCTTGGTTTATCCTGAAGAGCAAAACCAAAAGTTAGCAAAAGAAAGAAAATATTGTAGAAATGGACAGATTCCTAGAATCTTACAACATTCCAAAACTAATCCAGGAGGACCTTGATAACTTTAACACACCAACCACAAGTGCCAAATTCTACCAAACTTTTAAATAAGATCTAATTCTCATCCTCCTTAAGTCTTCCATAAAATCAAAAAGAAAAGAAAACTCCCAAACATATTCTATGAGACTAGCATGAAACTGATTCCAAAATCATACAAGGACAGCACTAAATAATAAAATGACAGTCCTATATCCCTGATGGATATAGATGCAAAAATCTTCAGCAAAATCATGGCTAACTGAATTTAACAAAACATTTTTTTAATTACACATCATGACCAAGTAGGACTTATCCCGTTGATGCAAGGATGGTTCAACATATGCGAATCAATCAATGCAAAGCACCACATAATGAAAAAATAAATATCATATCAATCATTTCTGAGAAAGCATTTGACAATTTCAGTGTCCATTCATTATTTTAAAAATTCACTAAAATGGGAATAGAAGGCACATATCTCAACAAAATGAAAGCCATATATGACAAACCCATAGCAAACATCATATGCAATGGCAAAAAACTGAAACCTTTTCCTCTAAGATCTGGAACAAACAAGGATTCCCACTTTTACCACTACTATTCAACATAGTTCTGGAAGTCCTGACCTGAGCAACAGGCAATAAAGGAAAATAAAAGAATCCAAATTAGATAAGAAAAAAGTAAGCTATTATTTGCAAATGATATATTAGAACTAGAAAATCCAAAAGACTACAAAAATACTGTTAAGAAAAAAATCAGTAAATATAGCAAAGTCACAAGATATAAAATCAATACACAAAAATCAATAGCATTTTCATATTCAAACAAGCTAGAGGAAAGAGAAATTAAGAAAGAAATCCCATCCTCAATTACACCAAAAAAAGATAAAATAACTCAGAATAAACTTTAAAAAAATGAGGTGAAAAACCTTTGCACTGAAAACTACAAAATACTGATAAAATAAATAGAAGAAACAGAGATAGAAGAATATTTGATGTCCATGCATCAGAAGAATTAACATAGCATACTAACATAACAAAATGGCCATCCAAAGCAATCTGTAGATTTAATGTAATTCCTATCAAAATTCCAAGTTCATTTTAAGCAAATTGGACAAAAATACTGAAGTTTGTATGGAACAACAAAAAACCTTGAATAGTCAAAACTATTCTCAAGGAAAATAAAAGAAAATGGAGAATTCACACTATACTCCCAATTTCAAACTATACTACATAGTGATTGTCATCAAAACTATATGGTACCAGAACAAAATAGACAAAACAGTGGAATAGAATTGAGAGCCCAGAAAAAAAATGGGCAGGTAATTTATGACAAAGGAGTTATTAACATATAATGGAGGAAGGAATGTCTATTCAGCAAGTAGTGCTGGGAACAAACAGGACAGCCACCTGAAGAAAAATGAAGTTAGATACTCATTAATGCCATCACAAAATTAACTCAAAATGGAACAAAATCATGGATGTAAGATCTGAAAACATAAAATACATAGAGAAAAACCTAAGAAAACACTTCATGATATCAACCTAAGAGATGTCTTTGGGGAAATAACACATATGACAAAGGAAACTAAAGTAAAACTAAACAATTAAGACCACAGCAAACTAAAATGTTTCTGTACAATGAAAGCAGCTACCACTAAAACAAAAAGGGCACCCACTGAATAGGAGAAAATATTTGTACAGCATGCATCAGAAAATAATTTAACCTCCTAAATATATAAAATACTTATACACCTTAACAACAAAAAAGGCAAACGACCCACTCAAAAAATGGGCATAAAAGTGGAATACACACCTCCCTAGAGATGACACAAAGAAAGACTACAGTCACATGAGGAAACACTCTACATCACTTGTCGTCAGAGAAATTCAAATAAAAGCCACAAGATATCATGAACACTTTACTGTAGTCATTTATTCATAGAAGGTTTTTATTGGCAACTTTGGTCTTCTTATATTAATTATATTATTTATAAATAGCGATAGTCTCACTATTCCTTTCTAATCTAGATAATGTTTGTGTCCGTTTCTTCCCTAATTGCTCTGACCAAGAATTCCAACACTATCCTGAATAAAAGTTGGGAGGGCGAGGTAGACCCTTGTGGACTTATGGACACATATGCCCATAATATCAGACATATGTCCCTCTGAGTAAGTACAAACTGATTAAGAACAAGTTCCAGCAGCCATCACTCTGCAGTCAAAATAGTTAGCAGAGGGACAGGTTTGAAAAACGTAATTCCCCCTATTGTCATAGCCAGCAATAAGCTGCCTGATCCCAGATAATTTTTAGCCATATCACTGCATTGGTGTCTGAGCCTTGCTTCTAACAGTGACATCATTGTTATACTGGTTACAAAACATGGTTCAAATCAGGGCCTCTTTCGACCTCTCACAAACCTAAAGATAAAGGAGCCAGAGCACTGAATCTTACTGAATGCCTGTTCTACATCTGTTAAGATGATCATATGATTTTTCTTCCTTGTTTTTTTTTTTTTATGTATCCTATCACATTTACTGATTTGCATATGTTAAACCATCATTGCATCCCTGAAATAAATCCCACTTGATCATGATGGAAGATTCTTTTAATTAAATGTTGAATCTGACTTGCTAATATTTTTCTGAGGATTTTTGCATCAATATCCATCAGAGATATAATGGACTGTATTTTTCTTTTTTGGTGAAGTCCTTATCTGGCTATGGAATCAGAGTAATGTTGACATTTTAAACACTGAAAGTTTGCCATCTTTTTAATTTTTTTAAAGTTTGAAGCAAATTCATGTTAATTAAAAATATGGTATAATTCACTAGTGAATACATCAGTCTTGGGCTTTTGTTTGGGGAGAGGTTTTTAACTACTGTTTCAATTTCCTTACTCATCATCAAACAGTTCAGATTTTCTATTTCTTCCTGATTTAGTCTTAAAATGTTTTACGTTTGTAAGAATTTGTCTATTTCCTCTAGGTCATCCAATTTATTGTCATATAAATGTTCAGAATGCTCTTATTGTCTTTTTTGCTTCTGTAGTATCTGTTGTAATTTCCCCTTTTTCATTTCTGATTTTATTTGTTTGTGTTTTATCCCTGTTCTTTGAGTTGGCTAATAGTCTGTCTACTTTGTTTATCTCTTCAAAGAGCTATGCTCATGGTTTGGAAGAATTAACATTGTTAAATGACTGCGTTATGTAAAGTAAGATACTTCCACATGAAGTCGGAAGGACAGTGCTGAATCTCTGGAATACAAGAGGCACTGTTAGTTTAGTGTAGACTTGTTGTACAACTACTTGCTTTCTAACTTAGTGTAAACTTGCTTCCTGTACACATGCTGCTGGGATTTCTTAGTCAAGATATAAGGAAGTCCTCACATAAAGTTGTTTTTAGCAGGTATATTTTATCTTTCTAGGTTGCTTGTTATAAATTATCCTAGAATTAAGGATTTATGGGGTATAGCTGGCTGAAGAATGAGATGTAGTCATGTACGGTTTCAACCTAAGTGAATAATGAAATAGAAACACTAAGAATCTCCAAATATAAGGGACTTTCATTGTACTGACTTGTACTGTACACATCATTAAATCCATTACTTGAAACATGTTCCAGTTCAGGAAAGGGACACTATTTGATGGCTAAGATCCTTTGAAGAGACTGATGTTGTAATGCTGTGTCTGCATCTCTTGTTTCCCAGTACCTTCCTCCTAATATTTAGTAAATGTTGATGTTGATTAAGTTTCTAAAATTCTGAGTTTATAATTACTTTAAAAATACCTCATTGATTCCTGCAGGAAATTGCTAGGGAATCAACACATTTTCAAAACATTGATCAAGAGCAAAAAGAATGATGAGAATTTGAAAAGCACCATTTTCAACTCCCAGGGAAATAAAAGATTTAAGTAGTGACTATGAATGAGTTTTAAAACCATCAGCTGATAAAGGAGCATTATCAAAGATGGTTCAGACTGATAGCACGCACCCACCTATCAGGAATGGTAGGATAGCCAGATAGGCTGCCCTCGGCACCTATCACCGCCTCGACCCCCTGAAAAGAATGAGCTCAGTCAAACACCTCCATTTGACCGCAAGTTCATAAGAAATATGAGAGATGGAATAACATCATGGAGAAAACTAAGAAGCAATTACCAAAGCTTGAATACAGAAATTGCTCAGGACAAATGAGCAGGTGTTTGTTGTTGTTGATTTTTTGTTTTGTTTTGTTTTAAGGAAAGATGCAGGCAGGGATGCAAGCAAATAGGCAGGCAGGCAGTAAGAGAGAAGAGGAAGAAACATTTTTTATTTATTTTTATTGAATTATTAATCTTGGAACCAGTATAGAAACACAAATCTAGCTAACCCCAGGATGTGAACCCAGGGCCTTGGAATGCAATTTGACTGTGGCAGCAATCCTATCTTCTACTCCACCAGGGTGTGCTACAATGACCAGATTTTTTTTAACAAAAAATAAAAAAGGAGGAACATAGAAAAAGAGCAAGGGAGATTAAAAGAGACTAGCACTAAAGCAAATAATTACAACATGTGGACCTTATTTTGATTCTGATTTTAACTAATCAATTCTAAAAAGATAATTAAGTCAATCAGAGAAACCTGAACACATTCTAATATTAAAATTAAATATTTTGATAGGTTTATTTTGATATTATCTCTATGCTTAAAATATAGACCAAAATGCATATGGAAGCTGTTATATGACATAGAATATGTATTAAACCATTTAAAAAGAATGAATGAAATGAGCTTTTTCATGTATAATGAGTATATGAGGATGATTCTTCTATTTTTGGTATATTTGAAATTCTCTGTAATAAAAGATGAAAGCTATTTTTAAATGCAGACATAATGAGCAAAGGAATGACGTGTGTTAGCTATTGTCCCTTGTGTCTGAAAACATCCCAGTGACTTTCATTTCTCCTTGGAGCACCCATTTATAAAGCCTGTGCCCTGCAATTAATTGGCTGCAGCTTCTGTAGGGATGGTGAACTGGTCACCCCAGGGTGGTTCTCACTTGAAAGCACATGGTAAGCTTCTCCTGTCTTTCCCGTGGCAATTACTACCTTTCAAACCCTCGGCATCTGAAGTGAGCAACTGGATTCAATGAATACCATGTGTTTCATGGCTATTTGTAATGAATCAAAGAATGAGCTAATATTGAATGAGATAAGATTTTTAAACTTTGATATAGATGGTATGGAATGATTAGATGGGGGGGTGTTGAATTAAGTTAGCTAGGAAAACATAGTTAAAATGAAATGATTTAGGTTGGGATGGTTTGAAATGGAAAGAAACGATAATTTAGATTTTGCTTATAAAACTGGCCCAAAAAGATGGAATGGTGATAAAGTAACAGAAATCTCATAAGACTTGGATACACGTTGGAGTGAATGACTCAAAAAAGATTAGTAAGAAGTAACTGTAAATATCAGAGAGGCAAATACCTATTGCATGAATATGATTTGATTGAAATAAAATCATCCCAAAACATCAATCTTGCCTTCCTGATAACCATAATGAAAAGTGCATGTGTCTATATTCCCATCCCTTATTAATTAAGAGCAGATTTCTGAGTTGTGGATTCACATGTAAAAGTAAGGTGGAAAGATTCCATACAACATATAGACTGGATATCTCTAAGAGCGCATGAGTAGTGGAAAAGCCAGACATTGGTCTCAAGCAGACATATAGTAACATCTTGAGATGGTCTCTTGGAGGAATGAGTTTCCAGGATCACACTGGAACATGCTTGTCAAGGGCCACCTGTCAGTGATATCCCCTCTCACCTGAAGGACACTGCCCAGAGTTCTATACCCAGGAAGAAAGAGAAAGATCCCTGGGACTTGAGAGGATATGGGAAATAAACACTATTCCTACTCTTCATGACCTCACGTGAAATGTTTCTATCCCCACCGTACAGGTAGACAAACAGGGCTTTACCTATATCATATAATCATTGGGGCCAATACAGAAGCACAAATCTAGCTAATCCCCAGAACTATTTTTCTACTATATTTCCCCTTTTTAGAAGTTCGACACCCACCACCACTCACATCACACCATCACCACCAACACAAATGCCCTCGGCATTGTCACTGCCATCATCAGCTCCACCAGCAGCAGCACTGCCACACTGCCCTGACCGCCAGCACCATCAATGCTGTAATGACTGCCAACACCACCACCAGCGTCACCAACAAAAACAGCAATATCATAGCATCATTGACCTCTCATACTATTCTGATCACCACTCTGAGCACCATTATCACTGTCACCTCCACCATCACCAGCAACACCACACCACACACTTATATAAGCACTAATATCACCGCCAACCAGAACACAGCTGCACTCACCCACTACTGTACCACCAACACTAACACAGCACTAACATCATTATTGGCATCAGAAAGACTTCTATTTGCTTCAAATAGCCACACCACTTTGAAGGAAAGAATTAGAAAGAAGAACAGAAATGGAAAGCTGAGAAGAACGGGTAATTAATACAAATATAGGAGCATGATAATGAAATCTCAGCCTTGAGCTGGTCACCAATGCCAGGTGTGTCCAGAGCTAATCCAAGCCCAGCTGGAGGTCAGGCTGAGGAGTGCAATTCTCTTTGAATACCGAGCTACACGTAAGAAGACATGGCTTACTTTCTTCTGCACCTGCTTCTACCAACATGGTTCTCATTTTGCTCTCCTGATCTCTTTCCATCTGCCCTGCTAGATTCGAAGGCACTCACCCCAGGCCTGGTTTAGCTAACCCATCTGATTTGAAGTCAAGTTGATTGGCTCCTCAGCTGTCTCAAGTCTTGTACACTGAGTCCCTCACAGGGACTCCAGATACCCAGGTTCTAGCTATGTGGTGCTGCCATGAACCAAGAGGGACCCCTCTGTGCCAGATAAGTATAACAAGTGAGACAGGTGAAGAGCAGCCCCACACATAGAGCCAGAAAAATGAATGAAGACAGACTTGAAATTTAGTTCCAGGTGAGAGGGGCCCCTCTCTTACCAGCTGTAGACAATGTATTGAACTAACAGTGATGCACTAGAAGCAGGTCACCAAAAAGAATAAAGATGGCCCCAGGAAGAAAGAAACCAGTTTCTTCTTATACCTTCACTGGCTACCTCAGGTATTAGTTAAGTGAGTTCAGCAAGTCACTGGAGTTCAATGAGCCTCATTCCCCTCCCATAAGCTAGAGGGCAGACCTACCTCACAGGGTCATGAAAGTCTGTCTAATTCCTTGACACACAGTAGACACAGCACCAGTGAATGTTGTGGAATGAATGAATGAGTGAATAAATGCATGACTCTGCACTTGAAACAGGCTGACCCCCACTCAAGTGGCCTGGAAACTTCTGAGGGGACATCACTCATGGCTGTCACAACCCGATGGCACCCCGACTCCCTGAGTTCTGCTTGAAAGTCAGTTGGACTGTCCAGAGACTGGATTTATGTGTCCGGCCACCTGGAGGATTCTCTGCGGACAGGAGATTCTCTTCACTTCAACTAGGCACTGCCTTAAATTTATGCTGCCAGACTTCATTAGGGCCCAAGTTTGCCAGAGCCATTAAAGGTGGGGGGATAGAAAGAGGGTGCTTTGGAAATGGAGTGTGAAATAAGGTAAAGAAACGTTTAATGGAGCTAGAATGAAGCCGGAAAACTATCTTATTAATGTTCTTTTATTCCTTGTCACACTGCATATTAAATGTTCTTGCCTCTGATACTGCCTGCAGGCCTGCAGCTCCTATCCTGCAGGGGGTACCCTGTTGGAGGACTGATGCTAATTTTGGGACTCTCTCCTGGGCACTTGACCTTTGACCTGGGGCCAGTGGTTCACTTGGAAGGTGGGGATGGTGAGCTCATATTCAGGTTCCCATCACAGTGGGGGACACAGGGACCCCACTAAGCATGCATAACCTTGCTCAGGAATATGGAAAGAAAATCAAAAAGCAAACTATCCTCTAAAACTGCCAACCCTGGCAGTGAAGTTAATGATACTGCGATCTGTTGGTTAGAAGAAAGTGTAAGCTGAAGCCCCAGGATCCTGATGTAGCCTGTGAAATGGGGAAAGCAAGGAGAAGCCTTAGTTTCTCCCCAGGAAAGAAGTGAGGGGTGCCCAGCACACAGCACATATCCTCCCATCCACTTGTCAGGGGGCTGTGGGATCATGGACTCCCATGACCAGACACACTGCAGGAAGGATCATCCCACCAGCCCATCTTCCCATCTTGCCAATGCTTAATGCACCCTGATGTTCTAGGCCTTCGCCTGCCCAGTAGATGTGCAGGGTCAACCTTCGCAAGCTCCATCCTACCTCCTGCTTACAATGTGGATACCGATATGAGGGAGCTGTTCCTCAGTGGGAGAGATGGCCACAGGACCACCGTCTAGAGTGCGAAGTGTGGTGAGTGGAGCCAGCCTCCCAGAGGACTTCTCCGCCATTCTCATAAATAGAGGTTCAAGCTTGCAGGGTGAGGGCCAACTGGGGCACTGCTCACTCTGGGCTCTGTCTGCAAAAAACCGTTAGCAGAGTGACAGCAATCTTGTTGGTTGGCTCTGGGCTGTTCAAGAAGAAGATGCCACAAACAACTGACTTTCTAAAAAGCAGAGCTTGATGCCTGCTCAGGCTTAACACTGATCAGCCAAGCACCTGGGGATCCTGACTTTTGGATTTTTGTGACCCTCTGATGCCCATTATTAACATATGGTAGAGGAAGAGGTGTCCAACCCTATCACAGCATAGTTCTCTGAAAGATTTTTAAAGACACCTGGACAAAGAGAGTTCTAATAACCTGCTGTTACAGCAATAACAATAATAATGAAATTTACATATTGCTTCCCATGTCACATGCTTTGCATGTATCAATCCATGATGTATTTTCAGTTGGTGAGCCCACAGTACTGATGAGGAAACTGAGGCACCAAGACCTTAAGTAATGAAGCGCTATGAGCTCTCAAAGCAGGGATTTGAACCCAAGTGGACTAAGAGTCTATTCTCAATTGCAGGTTGAAGCACTTAATACTTTGGCTGACAACTGTCTGACTTAGGCATTTAAAAACCAACTGGGAGCAGCATGGACATGGGTCATAGGTGGAAGAACCAGGGTCCCTCCTAGTTCAGAGAAGACAGTGTGTGGATAGCCCTCTGCAGAAATGGACAACTGTCACTGTGCTAACCTGCTCTTCCTCCTTGGTCCACAGGCCTGACGGTGATCTTCCATGTGTTGATGGGCCTCCCTGGACTCAGCAGGTGGCACACATTTCTGCTAAAATTGCTGCCGGGTGACCTATGATTTATCCTGGCTTGACCCCCTATTTACTGTGTCACAAAGCAGCAACTGTCAAGGGCTGAGCACCTGCAGTGTCAACAGTTGTGCTAGGGCCTTTACACTTATCCATTCTCTCTTACCATGACAGCAACCTTATGATTCAACATCACACTCCTGTTCTCATAAGAAATCCAGGTATGAAAAAACTTAAGCTCATGCACTCTGTTCAGAAGCTGGATTGAAATGAGGACCTGTACAACTCCAAATCACAAGCTTTTTTAACTCCGCACAATTGTATTAGTATGCAGTGTAACTCCTGTGGTGCTTTGATTGTCCATTTTAACCTTCTAAAATATTTTCACATTCATAGCCCACTTGGCCCTGCCACTCATCATGAGTTACTTTTTCTTTCTGAATCACAGTTCTCTCCAGAGTAAGACAATGAGATACAATATCAGCATTCCTTGATCTATTATTTTATAATCATCATAACAGCCCAAGAGGGAGGTAAGAGAGCAATTACAATTTCCATTTTACAAACGAAGAAGCTAAAGTGTGGAGAACTAACTCAATCTATCAACCGACGTATAGTGGTGATCTATGAGGAACAATGACAGTAAAAATAATATGACAATAATATTATTGAACCATTACCATATGCTGAGCACTGCACGAAGCATATTACATGCAATTTGACTTAATGCCCACAGCAGTTCTCTAAGGTAGTAATTACTACTACCTTCAATTTATAGATAAAGTAACTAAAGTCAGGACTCAAATCAGGCTCCTAATCACTACAGCGGGGTGTCTGGGTCAGCTGTTTTTGCTCCACTCTGTGTTCATTTATTCCACACCTCTAACCTCTATGAGGACCAACTCTACACCAGGCACAGTACAGTGTTCAGTCCTAGGAACACAGCAATCAACAAGGGAGACAAGGAACTTGATCTAAAGAAACTTATAGACGAGGTATCATCTAATAGATAGACTCTAATATCTCGGCAAATGGGTGCAGACCCAAGTTCAACATTGCTTGACTCTTTCCAGATCTCCAAGGGGATATGTTATTTTAGCAAGTCTCACTAAAGGATTCACTTGACCTCATATCATGAACATCTTGTTTCCTTGACTATATATCTTTTTTTTACTCACACTCAGCCTTAATGTATACCCAAACACAGGAAAAATGGCATATTTTAATGAAGAAGATGAGGAGGAGGACAAAGCAGGTGCAAAGTAGCTTAATAAATTTCAGGCTGGCATCTAAACCTACTCATGTGATTCAGGCTCATTTACTTCTCTTGAAGTTGGGTGACAAGAACATATATTTCCCTGGAAATGTAGCACACTAAAGCAACTCTAAATACGAGGTTGAAAAATTCTACTTTTATTTATGTGATGATTTATGAATTCCCCATTTTCTTCAATTGACTGATTCCGAGACTGTAGATGGGGCCAGTCATGTTGACATTCCAAACTGTAATGTATGATGTGAATTCCAAAACTCATGTCTCTTAATCTATCTGCCCTCTCGCTTCTTAAAGTGGTTGAGCTTCAACACCCCGTTCAACATGATGACAACGGAAGCACCATTTCTTTTTCCCCAAACATCTTACTCATGCAGGATCAGCATTCTTAGTGAATGCTACGCTATTCACTGAGACCCTAGACAGAGGACCAGGAGCCTTCTGAGATAGCTCTTGCTCCTGCACCCTTACCTTCATGTTGTAAGTCATCTGATCCTTAGATTATACTTGCTCAGATTCCTTCATATGCATTTCTCTGATTAGCCAAGGACCAGCATTCTCTTTTTTAACTTCCTTAATATTACCAACTAGTTTTCATCATTTTTACTGTATCTACAAGTGACATTGTCAAATCATAATCTGATTACGAAAGTCAAATTTCTCAGTCCACTCAAATGTTCCAACATTCTCCACTCACATTTATGCATGACCCCAAAATTATTAGCTCTCTTTTGTTTCTATGCTATGCATGTTCTACTTATTCTTTGTAGAACGAGATTTTCCTATCTTCTTTGTCTAATAATATCTTGCTATATGGAGTGCATATTTGCATCCCCTCAAAATTCATATGTTGAAATACTAACTCCCAATGGAGTGGTTATAGGAGGTAGAACATTTTGGAAGCTAATTAGGTTTAGATGAGGTCATGGATGTGGTGAGATTAGGGCTCTTATAAAAAAAAGGAGACTCCCTGTCTCTGACATGTGAGGGGGCAACAAAAATATAGTCATTTTCAGACCATGAAAATAATCTTCACCAAACAAAGAATATGCTAGACACATATACACACACCAAAATAAAATATCAAAACCAATATTCACCCTTATAACATGCAAGTTGTCTAGTGTTTTCTATTCAGTTCTATATCATCTTATTTAAGTTAGTCATAACCCACTAAATGGATTTTTGCTACCACTATTAAGGGTTGCAATTTGAAAAGCATCACTGAAGAGAAAGTTCTAAAGATATTGAACTCAAACATCTTTGAAGTAGGAAGTTAAAATGATCCATTTAAGCTTCAAATATTTCAAATAAATGTATAAAATTATGATTCTCTGGAGCACTATTTCTTAATGAATTTTAAAGAACAAAATAATTGCAAAATTTACCATAAATAATTAATTAAGATTTCCACTTTAGAAAGTAGTTAAATATAAGCTAATTTCATTGCAGAGGACAGCTACTAAAAATGATTATCCTGGGTATTGATCTCTTATACTGTTACTTCATGAATTATTTTCTATTCTGTGTAAGTATTGTATTTTTTTCTATCCTTCACATCATTTAGTTCTTAGGTTAAATAATACTTGATAAAAGCTTTACCTAATCATACAATTATAGTTCTCTATAATTTCCATTCCTCAGCCCTACTAAAATATCACTAACACTAATTATCAAAACCACTGTATACTTTTTGACTAATGAGTAAACATAATTCAGAGACCTTTTAATGTTATGACAATGTCTAGTATGCAACCAAAATTACCAAACATGTAAGGAAGTGGGGAAAGTAAGTCAAAATGAAGAAAAATAAGTCAAAAAACAGAACTGAAGGTGACCCAGATAGTTTAAAGTCTTTAAAAAATACTATCAGAGCCTTTTTAAGATGAGGAAGCATGGAAATATGGACACACAGAAGGAAACAAAGAGCATGAGAAATGAATATGGGGACACCTAAAAAACTTCACTCCTGTTATTCTCCTTTTACTTAAAAGACTTATTATTGTTTGAATGTGGTTGTTTATATATATTGCTTATAATCTACAGAAATCAAATGTCTGACCAAGATAATACAAAATATGGGGTTAATTGAAATATGCTATTGTAAAGCTTTCCTATTTTATAGCAAATAATACTCAGACAAATTAAGTAACTGTCATCAAAATGCCTCTTATAATCCTCATGTCAATCATTAAAAATGCAAAAAAAAAGGTAGAAGAGAAATTTAAAAAGGAAAAATAAAGTAGAATACTAAAAATATGTGCTATTAATTCAAAAGAAGTCAGGAAACGGGAAAAAGTGGTGAATGAGAAAAAAATGAAAAAATAGGAAAATGATATAATAAAGCCAATCACAATAATAATTGCATGCAATTTAAGTGGCTAACTACTGCATTTAAACAGCAGAGATGAGACTGGATTAATGAAAGTAAAACTCAGCTGCATCCTGTCTGGACAGAAGGCAAACTTTACATAAAAGACCAGATTAAAGGAAAATGATGGGAAAATAGACAATACAGAAAATAATCATTAAAAAAATCTAGTGAGGTGCACCTGGTATCTCAGGGGCTAAGCCCACGGTCAGAGATTCCCAACCAGGGCCGGAGCGACGACCAAAACAAATAAACAATTAAATGAAAGTACTTCCTCCTCCTCTTCCTTCAAATGCTTCCTCCTCCTCTCCCTTCCTTCCTGCCTTAAAATAACAATGGTGAGGCTCTACTAACATTATTAAAAACTAGACTTCAAAACAGAACTATTGACAAAGATAAATCCTGACATTTCATAATGATGAATGGGACATTTTTATCGAGGTGATGTACAAACTTTAAATGTTTGTGTTTCTTATAATAGAGCTTCAATATACATGAAGCAAAATCTGACAGAACTAGAGGGAAAATAAATATATCTATAATCAGGGCTGCAGGTTCTAAAATTGTTTTTCAGTAATTGATTTTTAAAAAACAGAAACAATTATGAGAAGGACTCACAAATTTAAGCACTGTCAACCAATTTGACCTAACTGACATGTGAAAAAGAGTGCATCCAATAAGCACAGCTCCTATATTATCTTTCAGGGGCTGAAAAACATTCACCAACGCTGATCACATATCAGACTGCAAGGCAAATCTCAACAACTTTCAAAATAGCCACATTTTGCAAAATATATCTTATGTACACATCACAATATAATCAATAACAGTCAATAGGAATTAAGTTTAAACTCTAGATTTGGAAAATAAATAGTACCCTTCTAAGTAGCTCATTTGTTTTGAAAATGAATATAATTTAAGTACATGATAATAAAAACACAAGATACCAATATTTGTGGGATGCACCTAAAGCAGTGCTTAGAGAGAAATATATCATGTAAGTGCTTATAAAAGAACACATGTATAATTTCAAAAATCTGAGCTCCCAACATAAGAAACTCAGAAAAGAGAAGCTAACAAAAACAAAAGTAAGGGAAAAAAGGATTATGACATTAAAAACACATCGGTCAATTCAAAAAGACAAAACAAAAAACAAAACAATAAAACTGAAAGCCGGTTCTTGAAAAATCAATAAAATTTAATAAAGCCTACAACGCTGATCAAAAAAAGAGAAAACACAAATTTTGAAATGTCAGAAATGAAAGTGGGGATTTAAGTACCTACTACCTATTGGCAGGAGTCTTCCATTTATTGACATATGATGTCTCCAAAACTACCTGAGTGTCCCCACAATAGAGCTTATACGTGACACACCATCAAATGTGCTACATGCTACTGGTCACACAGACCAGCTCTGTTTCAATGTGTGAAGAGAAGTAATATTGGGAGGTAAGGGTCATTCATGATCATGTTGCAAGTCGGCCGCCATACCTATATTTATTAAGGAAATTTAATTTATAGCAAAAAATTATCCCAAAGTGACATCTTCAAATTCATATAATTTTACCAATGATTATTTTTAATCATTAAGAAAAATCTGTCAGAAAAGATAGTGAATAAGAATATTTATTGGATGTGTCTTGGTGGTGTAGCAGTGGGCCCAGTCCACATTCACATCCTGGCCTGTTGAGAACCAAGGCCAAAGAATGCACAGCTACATAAAATAAACGGATACTTCTTCTTCCTCTCTTTTCCTGCCAACCTACCTGTATTCCCCTTCATTCCAATCTGCACCTTTCCTTTGAAAAAAATGGAAAAAAATTTATCTGTCAACAAATTTTCTCTGTCAAACTCCTGATAAAGACTTTATAAGAATAGACTATATCTCTTCCATGAACCTATATATAAAATCCTTAATAAAATATTGGTGGTACATAAAATTTAATTTACTAAATGTCACTTTCCCATGAAATACAAGTTAGTTCAATATTCAAAACTCAATACAATTTAATACATCAATAGAATATATAGAATAATAGAGAAACTGCATCACATTATCATAGTTACAGAAGAGTTTGAAAACAATTCAACAATTCATGAAAAACTTGCAGCAAATTAGAGATTGAAGGAAAACTCCCCAATCTTATAAAGATCTCAACTAAACTCCTACAGCTAAAATCAAATCTAATAGTGAAATAACTAATGTTTTCTCCACAAGTATATAGGCGTTCCTCTTTTTTATTTGACATTGTCCAAGTTTCTAGCCAGTGCTATAAGGCAAGGAAAAAAAAAACATAAAGATTAAAAAAGAAGTAATGCAGTCTGTTTCAAACAACATGATTATTTGAAGGAAATCCTAAGTAATCTAAAAAACACTGAAAAGGATAAATATATTAATAAAGGTCAGCACACTGCTAGCATTTACAATCAACTGCATTTCTATACACTGGCAGCAACAATGGAAAAAAAAAGTTGAAAGGATATATCATTTACAATAAAATTGGAATATGAAAAGATAATAAGAATATATATAACAAAGGGCATGCAAGACTCTATATACTAAAAGCTATAAAACTTTAGTGAGAGAAATTGTCAACCTCAATAAATGGCAAAATGCATCATGTTTCATGATGTGTAAAAATAAATATTGTTAAGATGCAAATTCCCCTAAAGTAATAGAATCAATAGAACTCAAATGAAATTTTTAATAGAATTTTTATTAAAATTGACATCTTTCTTTCAAATTTTACTTGGAAATACAAAGGACCTAGAATAACCAGTCTTACAACACAAGAACCTAGTGGATAACTCATACCACCTGATTCAGTACTTACTCTAAAGCCACTATAACTAAAACAACATCATATTTACATAAAGTTAACTCAGTGGAAAAGAATAGAGAGCCTAAATATTGAATTACCCACATGTAGTCAATTGACAAATATGGAATTACCCATATATAGTCAACTGACTTTTGATAAAGATTCAAAGAGAATTTAATGGAAATGCTTTTTCAAAAAATAGTGTGGGAGCTGGATAAATAGATGGGAAAAAATAACTTCAATCTTACTTCACACCACACACACACATCACACACATGCACAGGCATGTGAACATGCAAGTCTGTGGCCTAATAGACACACTTACTACTGTATCTGAGTAAAATTCTTCAGCCACAGAGAAGCCAGAACAGCTGGCATCCATTGCTAGGTCTCACTGTGCAATTTCCAGCAATGTCCTTGCCCTCTCTGGGCTTCAGGCTCAACATGAAGGTATGACACAGGTGTGGTTAGACATTCTCCACATGCTGTCTTTGCTACTTTCTGAAGCGGCATCTCTGTGTGAGCTCTTCACATCAATGAAGTCCATCTTTGCATTCTTGCAAAAGTAGGAATGACAAGCACACACCACAGGCATGGAGAACCTCATGGGACAAATGAGAGAATGTGGGCAGCCAAGGGAGGTTGGAACCAGTCATCCTTATTGCTGAGGAAAGGAGATAGTATGCAGGTCTGTCCCCTTAGAGTTTGGCAGCAGAAGGAGGGCGAGGACAGGTAAGAAACCACCTCTGCATCAATGAAACCAGAATATCTGACTCCCAATAGAGCAAGGGAGGGAGAAACTGAGCAGGTTACTCTGAAGACCAGATTCTAAGCTGTGCATGACAGGCAGGAAGGATTTGAAAGTCTGGAAACACTTGCAAGTTAGTCACTTTTGCCCCATTACAGATGGAGTTGTGGTCATACAGCTTTATTTCAAGGGCCCCGGACCTGAGATAGTGAGGAAGTGAGGAAGTGGGACTGGAGTGGTCTTGAGAGGTGGGCAGTGGGGAGGTAGGGGAGAGAGAGAGAGAGAGATTGAGAGGAGGCTTACTCTTGAAAAGGGGCACTGCATTTCTGGTAAAAGCAGCACACAGCTGTACCCAGGATGAATGGAGTGTGACAGCCCATCTATCCACCAAGTGACAGGCAGCCTCCAGGGAAGCGCTGTGTTTTGTGTAGTGATTGGGGCTATGCTGAGGCTGCAGAGATCACGTCTGGCTCTCTGAGCAGCTGCTCCTAGAGTCTCCCTGAATGTGGAGCCAGCAGGCCTGCTGGGTGAGGCAGCCTCAGACTTCGGGGAGAATTAACTGAGGACACAGGGCAGCCTGAGGCCTCATGCAGGGTTTCCCCATAGATAGGAGTGACTGGGTGAAGTTATTGAGCTATTCAGATAGAAGCATCTGGATCTTTCAGAGGGGTCTCCCGTGTGCCTGTGCCAAAGCCTTGAGGCCCTCTCTTCAAGGTGCCGAGACTCTCTGAAGGCTCGAGTACAGGGCCTACCTGCCAGGGAATCTTTGGGAGAAGACCCCTGTTCCATGCACAGAGGCTCCAAGCTGAAGCCTTGACCACCTACTCCAGGGACAAACTCTGATGCCCTCGAGGATAGGTCATTGATGCTTTGCTGAGCAAGTACCGGGACACTTTTCACATATGTAGCAGCACCTCTCGAATTTCTTCTTTCAAGATGGCTGGACATAGACCATAGATGGTAGTTTTTGTGTTGAGCATAAGGTTGTGGTGGCACCTGGAGCTAGGCGGTAGGCAGCCCTTCCTGTCTCCTAAAATGCAGTTCTCACAGCAGCAGTTTTTATTTTAGATGGATCATTCCCCCTAAAATTCTCCAGCTGCCTCTCAGATCCCTCTCCACCATGGCGCTCTGGCTGGCAGTTTTTTATTTCACTGTAAGGCCTCTTCCTCTTCCCTGGAATTTTGTTCCCCATCCACCCTGCTCAAAAAGTCATGTCTCTGGGCCTGAACGCAGCCAACCCAGCTAGCCTTGGGCCTTTCAACTAGCAGATGGACCCATGCTGTAAAGCAGTGCCTAGGAAGAAGACATCTCCACCCACCCCCATCCAACCCCGATCCTGGCCTATGCTGAACTTATTCACAGCCTCCATATGTGCTTCTTGTCCCCCATATGGGCGTATTCTCCCAAGCTCTGCACCCTTGATTCAACACCAAGCCATGGTTTGACGTGTGGTTTATCACCTGGTCCTGTCTCTTGGACACGAGACATCACTCAGCTCTTTGTCAGCTGGCTGCCTCTGTTGGTGGCCTCGCCAGAGGACACTCTGAGGCCGCGTGTCTGCTCATTCATATGGCTGGTGCCATTACATCGGATGCCGGACACTGTGTCAGGACTTGCCATAGTATCCAACCTGCCATCTTCCATACCCACTTGGTGTCTCCATCCCCATCCTGGGACACCTACTCAAACCCCATCAATCCTCCCCTTCCTCACTATTCACCCCAGAATGCCTTGAAAACAGATGGCAAGAGAGACAGCTTGAGTATGTGGCACCACCCCCGCATGAACTGCCTCTGAAATACCAAACCCATGCTATGTGGTTAGAGAATCAAACTGGGCACAGCCAGCCACGCCTGGAGGGGCTGTGACCACAGCACAAAGTGCCCTCACCCTCCAGGACAGTAATAGCCGTTGGCCTTTCCTGAGTACGGAGTCTATGCCAGAACAGTGCGAGGCTCTTCATACACAGCGTTTCCTCTCATGCTCATCACTATCCTGGCAATGCCATTTCCTATGAACTCATAGAAAAGGGAAGCTTATAGCAATGGAATGGCTTGCAGGATCACACAGCCAGAGCTCAGTTCAAAGCCTGCTCTGTCCCGTCCAAGGCCCAGGTTCTTCATCATTAACATAGAGGATCTCATTGGGTATTTATAAGATCTCCATCAACAGTAGATTTACTCATTCTTTATTTGTTCTCCAACAAAAATCTGTGAAGCACCTGCGCTGTATGGGTCATTAGATGTCTGAGCTGGATCAAAACAACCTCCCACTGGCCATGCTCTCAGAACTGCTAAATCCAGGCATCTTGGAACAAATCATCGACAAGCAAAAAACAGATGACGTAAGCTCCCAAGTCAGGAGAACCATGAAACAGATAAAGTTGGAAGGAGACAGAATGAAAGTTGAGAAGAGAGAACTCTTTAAAACAGATGGTGAATAAAGGCCTGTCCAGGAAAAGGATGCCTCATCCAGACAGACAGATGTTTCCAGGGGGAAGATGTCAGTTATAGAAACCCCTAGTGCTGGTCCCCAAAGGAGGAAGTCTCTGCACGTGTGGTGAACAGCAAAGGGATCCAGGAGGGCTGATGTGTGGGGATTAAGGGTGGAATCACACAGCGATGTCAGAGAAGCAGGAACAGAGGTTGAAGGCCTAGCAGGACTTGCAGAGGCTAGAATTTCTGCAGGAAACTGATAGGAAAGCTGCTTTATATTATGACAGTCCCTCTGGTCATTTTGTAAGGTTTCACTGGAGCTGGGATGAGGCTAAACAAGAGTTACTCTGCCAGACCAGTTGCAGAGGCTCTGGTTTGCCACATGAGCTCATAAGCCTCCTGCTGTGAGCTCTGGGAGGTGAGGAGAGTAAAATGGAGAACTGGAAGGGTCATCCCGAGATGTAGGAGTTGAAAAACTGTGCGGGTAGAGTTAACTTAGAAGGGAAAAACAGAAAAACAGCAAGTTGAGGGTGGGGTGAAAATTCCAGTCACATTTTTGAGTATGTGTCTATCAAACACAGAATATAACCTGATCTGCAATTCTGAAATCCACAAAGCTCAGGAAAAAAAAAAAAACAAAGAGGCACCATAACTCACCTACCATGGGTTCTGACATGATATGAAGTGATTTACCGTTTTGTTTTGTTTTTTAATCCCACATGGGATAAATAGTCACAAGTTTCACAGCAGAAATATCAATGTCTGATTACAGAATGCTGCAATCCATTCTTTTTACCATTTATAAATTCTGGATTTCAAAACCCACTTGGCACCCACTATAGAATAAGGAATCATGAACCCGAATGGTTTAGAATATAAGCCTAGAACTCCAGGGAGAGGAACTGAAGACATGCATTGGAGGACCATCAGCACAAAGATGGCATTTAGAGCTTTGAGAACAGACTCACTTGGAAGGAGGCTGTAAACAGACAAGGAGACAAGGAGTCGTGGCTGGCATTTAGAGTTCATGTAGATGAAATAAAAAACAATTTTTATCCTCACTTTGCAGAAGTGGACAAAGAGGATCACAGAGAGAAAGTGGTTTGCAGAAGACTGCGCTGCTGTGAAGCAGTTGAAACACGTGTGAGCAGATTCTGAGTTTCTGGGCCCTACCCCTGGATTGCAAGCTATTCAACAGTCGGCATTGGTGTGAAGAGTGTGGCACTGAAACGCAGCAAAGTTAACTGTCCCCTAAGGACCAGACTTGCTCTACTGAGTACATCAGCTCTGAGTTCTAATTTTGAAATAATCCAGCCCCTGCACAATTTCAGTAAGGTGGTGCCTGCAGCACATGACCCAAGCATTGCTCATTCCTCCTTCCTTTGAGCTCCAACCATCACACAACATAATTAGCTGGCAGGTTTGTTACTCCCTGAAGTTGTGTGTTACTTGAGAATTGACATTGTATCTTAATCATTTGTACATTTGTACATTTCATGCCAGACTCATAGTGGAAATGCAGTAAATGTGTTCAAGTGTCCTGAAATCCAGCAGGTGCTCCACTAAACAGAGGACTTCTTTGAACTCTATCAGAGCAAAGATGGCTTCTATATTTTGACCCCTGCGTTATTAACTTCTTTACAGCAGGCTGAGACCTATTAATTCAAAAGACCACCAAACGCAAAATTCTATATATCTGATTGTTTTAAACAAATAAGCAGACTTTTAGCCATTTTGAGCCAGCCTGCTCTTTGGAGCTGACTAGTCCATAAAACTTCTGAGTAGCATCACCTAGATATGTAAGTCCCCCTCCATCTTCTCTCCCATGGGAGTTGCCTTGTCCCAGTCCTTTTCTGGGTGGTGGCCCCACACCATAGCCTCTGGGTGGTTTCAAGGAGCAAAGGAGCTCCTAGAAACTGCACCTTCAAAGTGACTTCAAATCCAGCTTGCATGTGTCAATGCCACCCAATGGTCAGTGCTTGATCAGCCTCAAAATCCCTACAACCTCAACCCTAATATTCCCCACCTTACTTCCCTACACAGAAGCTGTCAACCAGCAACTGGCTGGCACCAGAAGCCCGATGGCAGGAGAAGTTCTCACAGTGTATATTATCCAAGAGTTTCTCGTGACTTTTCAAGACCTCAGAGATGATTACACTAGCTCTGTAGATGAGCATTGTGTGGTTCTGACTAGCACATGTTTTGAGGACCAACTACATGCCAAGTTCTGACCTAAGGGTTTGAGGAGCCCCAGCCCAACAAGGCAGGCATTCAAGCAAATGTTTTCAATGTGGGATGTTCAGGTCCTAACATGTGAAATATTCAGGAACTAGGATGTCTGGACAGAGTCTTGGACTAGAAATAGCTATGTGCCTGGCACACTCAGCATGTGCCCAGAGACAGCCTCGAAGGTTTGAGAAGCTGAGCCCTTGATTGGAGCAAGACACAGCTGGGAGCGTGTAGAGGGGAAATGCCGTGCTGAGCGCACCCAAGTCATAGATCATTGCTGGTCAGGTCAGGAACTGGAGTTCCTGACGATTCTGTCAAGGGAAATGATAAGATGTCTTTAAACTGGGGAATGGTATGGCTCACCTCTTCAGAAGGCTTGCTCGGGAACCCCATTCACATAGTGATTTCATATCTACCATGTTTCCAGGGCCTGGGGCCTCCATGACTTTCCCAGGCCCTGGGAGATGACAGGCCAGATCTCTACTGCCCTGGAAGTTTCTGTGGTGCCCACCCCGTGATTCCTATTCAACACATGGCCACTTGCCAGAGTAACTAAAAATAGTCCAGACTGGGACACTCTCACTGGTGTTGGGGAAGGTGGGAGGTGGGCAGCCAGAGTAGATGAGCTTGGGGAGCCTCCAGGTCCCCACTGTGCAAGCATGACCCAATTTTCAAGGCAGGTAATTACCATGAAAGGTGGCTTCCTGGTGTTCAGGGACTAGCGCTTGACCTACTTCTCCCCAACCCCTCCCATGAAAATGGGTATTTCAGTAGGAAGAGTTCCTTTCCTCCTATGATTTTATTAAAACAATTAGTTTCACACCTGCCACTGGTCTATTTCCTCAGGCCCCTGGCCTTCGAACCACCACTGAGTCCTCTCCTGGCTAAACACAGAAGTTACGTGAACCACAGGTCACTTTCTCTGAAATGGTTTCTCCAAGGATAACAGCCACCCTCCACCCCCCAATCAGGTTGTATAAGAAGGTGAGAAGAGGAGGTAAGAAGGAAGTAGGATAGCATTGTAGTTATCGAGCTAAACAGAGGTGTCACGGAGAGACACTGAGCCTACGGGCATTGCCTATCTCCCCAACAAAGCTGTGGAGTGGAGACATCTCTAGAGAGAAAGATCCTGGCATGAGGCTCAATGAAATAGAAGCTTCAGGACCCCTCTAGCGATGGCTCTGAGCAAACAGGGTCAGAGGGGACCAGTTCTGGTAGAGTTTAAATGTGCCAAAGAGTTTGGGGACTGAATGTGGACATAAAAACCCAGGCTTACTTCCCACTTGGAGATTTCTGAAAGCAAAATATTATTATTACATCATATATATCATGATATATTATATAGATATATTATATATTATTATATTATTGAAGCTTGTAAAGATGGAAAGACAGAAAGGATCTGAAAAGGACATGTAAGAGTGAAGAGAAAGTTTCCCCTAGCCCCTTTAGGTTCTTCTCAGGCTGGCTGAGTAATCAAATCAACATCAGACAGATTAGTAGCAGAACAGAACACACATAATTGCATATGTATGGAGAGTCTACATGGATATAAAGCCTAAGTAAACAGAACAGATGAAAGGTTTTCTATCCTGAGTTAAGAAATGAGACAGGGACCTGAGACTTCAATAAGAGAGGAAAGTACTCATGTGACAAAAATCAGATGCTCAGTAACTAGATATCTGCCCTGTCATACAGATAGGTTTCTCTGATTAAAGGGTTATTTCTGGAGGGAACCCTAATCTGGGTCATGCTCTTAATCTTCATTCTTCTAGGCAGTTACGGGAGTGGTAAAAGTTTCTCTTAAAGCTTATAGGGTCTTGATGGACGTTAGCTTTATACAGTCTACATGCCGAGGTAATCCATCTCGGAAGTCCAGTTCCAGGCATCTTAGAGAGGCCTGTCTGAACATTTTGGAGAAGCTTATCCTTCAGGCAATGAGTGCACACACTTTGGAGAATCCCATATGGCTGCTGGTTCTGGTCCGGTAGAATCTCACCTACAGAGGGATTTGATGTGTGGACTTTGGAAGGATGAAAACAAACATGACTGTCCTCTCTTAGAGAGTCCCTGAGATGGAGAGGACTAAGGCAAAATCAGACTCCTTCTCTAAGAAATGCCACACACCATGGACACGAAGTCCACCACAGCTGTGGAGTCCACAAGCAGAAGATAAAACCAGACCAAGCTGCGACCATCTTGGGCATGGTCTTCAATTGACAGGTGGCCCATTCTGCACAAGCCTGTGGCCAGCCTTCCTGCTGCATGACAGAAGACCCATGGATCGCTCATACTCCGCATACCTCTCATGTGCAGCACTGTCTGGTCCCTTGTTGTGGACTCTCTTTTCAAGGATGTTTAGAGAGGGAATGGTCTTGAAATATAGAGAGAGTGACTCCAAAGTTAAGCACGATCACTCTCCATTCTGAGAGATTCGGCTTCCCTAGTTTCGGGTGGCCTTTCCTGTAACACAGTACACTGTAGACACAGATGTCACCTGACCCTCTTCGTGTTGTCCTGTGAGAACTGGAGACTCAGGGAACAAACTCATGGCGATACTCTGGCTGCTGTCATTGTTGTGAGTAATAAACCAGTCATATCTCGGACCCCAGTGCCTTTCACTGGCAAACTAATATGCCAACTTGTAAGGACAAATTTCAAACCCTTCACAATCCTTGATACTATACCTTTCTTTAAACCCAAGGATGATAATGAGAGGAGAAAGCATACCAGAATCAGACATCCCTGGGCAGTGACGGAGAGAGAAGAGAAGCAAGCGGGCCCAGCCCTCTGCTCCTGCCTCCACCCCTGGCATGCACACCTGAAGACTCTGGAGGGCAGGAGAGGAGAAAAGGGGCTCAGACTGGAATTTTCAACTGCTCACAACTGATTATAAGTCATTAAAAGACTAGAATTCTAAAGGAAATCCCCACAGAGGTCATTAAAGGCTAGAAAAGGAGGGTATGGATAAAGACAGTGATGAAAAGTGGAAAAAATCTTTAATACTCAGCCAAGCTGAGATGCTGTACCTTTTAATTCCTGAATAGCATGTGCAGTGCTTCTCCCTCCTGCTCTCCCTTGTTCATCTTCCCAGATCCAAGATGGCATATTGGGGGTCTCCGGGCGCACCTCCATGAAGGCATCTGCCACAGGACAGACTCAGGGTTACAGTGGCATCTGTCCTTCACGACTGTGCAGTCAATCCATAGTTATACCCAGATAACATTGGTGACACAAATCAAGGCACTTTCCCCTTCTATCACCCCTGGCACCTGAAAAATCTCTCATCTAATTTGTTTTTAAGCTCGAATTTCACTTTATTGTTTTCAGCCCATTTGCAGCACCTCTGAGATTCTGCCAAGTTCTTCCTTTATTCTCGCTGGCATTAGTGCTCCCTCCCAATTTAATATTCTCTCTGAATTTAATTAGCATGGTATTTATCCAAATCATTACAAAGGCTGACAGCAGGAGCACACGATGAAGACCAGTGTCCCCACTCTGCCCACCCTACACTCACACCCCAGATGCATTATTGTCTCACAGGCATCCGCTCTGGGGCAATGTGAGACCAAAAGATGCCTACACCCCAGATAACCAGACTGTGTGCCGTGCATTTCTGCACACACGGTCTAACCTCTCCAAATCTTTTCTTTGTTTTTGCTTTTGTTTTTGTTTTTTGGTAAAATAAGGACAATGGCGCTACTTCTCAGTACTGTGTGTGAGTGGAGGGGGAGGAACGGGTGGGAAGAAAAAGCAAGTCTCTTGAAGTCTGGAACAGAGTGGATACTAACGAAAGTGCATTCCTTCTCCCACGCCCCTTACTCAAGAACCAAGGTACGCTGTGGATCTCTGCATGTCTCCTCACTTGTGCTATGGCAGTGTGAGGGCAAAGGAGATTATTGGAAGGACATTTCTTTGACACACTCCTTTCCAAACTGACCTGTAAATGTCCATTCCTGGGTACTAGGTATGAAGCAATCCTAACCAAGCCCACGTACAGGGACAGGCAGTTCTTGGGATGATTTCCAAAATGGAAAGTTCTAACGGGCTCCATGAAAGGGCTCATCTGGCCTTACTCAGTCAAGTAGCCCGAGCAGCTACACAGTGACAGCTTGAGGTGGCACCAGCTGCCAGTGAATCAAGATGCTTAGCTGCCCTCTTTAATGATCGAGCTTCTGAATTGTAGCTGGACGCTTGCACCGCTTGAAGTCATCTGTGATTGGTAACCAAGTTCTAGCTAATGTAACAACACAACTTTCAAGATATTTCTTAAAAAGAATATGTTCTCTCCTTCCCTCCCACTTTTCCCTCTGACCAGAGTATGGACTTGGGGGAAGGAGCCAGACCAGATGGTTTGGACTTCATGATAGAGGCTGGATGCTGACATTGTCAAGTCACATACCAACCTTGGACCATGGTTATGAGATATGGATGGTCCCTAATGCAACATGGTCTGACTTACAATTTTTGTGATGTTCAATGGTGCAAAATGTGATAACATTCAGTAGAAGCTATAGATGAGATTTTGAACTTGATCGTTTTTCAAGACAGTGATATGTGATACAATACTGTAGGTCAAAAAAGCAAAAAACTTTCTTGGGATCTCCTCTCCCTGGGAGAGAAACTGGCACACATGGAAGTCAAAACAAATATTGCCCAATTCTGTGAAAAGACCCTGTAAGAACGTAAGAATTTAAATAAGAAAGCATCCCTCATCCCCATCTGCTCCATAAAAAGAAGCTTTTATGAATACTCCCTAAGGTTCCTGTAACATTAACATTTTAAATCACCCCTTTGCTTGCCTCTTTAACATTCAGAGCCAAAGGTCTGACCACAAACCTCTTTTACAGCAAGTCGATGCCAAGCAGACTGCTACTCAAAGGAAGTTGTTCTAAAAAGCCCATCTGAATCCCTAATGGTGGGCTGTCTACACAGTGCATTATGCTTGGCTGTACCCAGGTTCAAGTCATCATATTTCATGAAATGATAAACTCTACTAATGTCCATAATTTCAGGAATGGTTTTTCTTCATGTCTCACTACCCTCTGGGGATGCAGGGTGGAGCAGGGAGACACAGCTCCCTGTCAGACACCATCATGAGGTGACACAATGGACACTCAATAGTGCATGGTGTCGCCAGTATTTTCAACTTGTGATGTTTTCAACTTCAGATGAGTTTATTGGGATGTAACCCCATCTTAAGCTGCGGAAGATCTATATGCAGAAAATGAAATGGAAAGCAGCAGATATAAATTGAATCAGCTCAATAATGATGCATTTACATGGCATTGATTAAATAATCCAATCAAAAACAGTGTTTCAGTCGGACAAAATTAACAAACAAAATTAGCAAAATACCACAGACTTGACCAACATACATTTATTTTCTGACATTTCTCAGGAGTAGACATCCATGATCAAAACTCAGTTTCTAGTGAGGGTGGTTCTGTTCTTGGCTTGCAGGTGACTGTCTTCTCTCTGTATCTTCACATTGATGTGGGAGACAGAGCTGAGACATGCTGCTGAGATGCTGGGTTCATCCAGAAAGAATTCATCGGGAGAGCTTTTGAACGGGAACACACATTGAGTTTATTAAAAGCAGAAGTAATTAGTTGAGGTTACATCAAGAGAATACATATGTGTGCATGTGCAGGACCTAAGCTGCCTGTCTCTCACACAGGCAAGATGGACTTTATATATATATATATGAGGGTTAGGGACTTTGGGTGTGTCCAGGTTACCTGGAGAGAAACTGCAGGAGCATCCAGGGGTGTGTCCAAGACACAGGGCTGCTAAGCTGAGATCCCTGGTGGGATCTCTTTCAGGTATTGCCAGTTAGTTCACTGTTCCTACATCTGCATACTGCCTTGTAGATTTCAAGCTATGCTATCCCCGCATCAACATGGTCTCTTCTCTGTGGAGACAGGTGAGGAAAGGGGAATCTGATGTCTCTTTTTGTTATGAAAACGCCAATGCTATGCTATCATATGAGAGTCCCATCCTTACAGTCACACTTAATCGTAGTTACTGCTGCCTAACGACACTAGCTCTAAATATATCACATTGGAGATTAGAGTTTCAATATGTAAATTGAAGGGGTGGGGCACAATTCAGATAGACACTGTGCATAATGCTCAGAGATGATTATGTTCAACAAATAAAAACAAGATCTAACTGTATGCTGTCTATCAGATACAATTTAGATTCAAAATCAGAAATAAGTTGAAAGTTAAAGAACAGAAGAAAGTACATCAGGCCAGCACCAACTATAAGGGAGTTGAGATGACGACACTAATATCAGATGAAGTAGACTTTAGAATAAAAAGATATTATTGGAAGTAAAGAGGGACATTTCATAGTGAAAGTGTCACTCTATAAGGAAGAAATGAAAATTATATACATATGTGCACCGAAGAACAGAATTCCAAAGCACATGACACAATGAAGAAAGAAATAGAAAATTCACTAACAATAGCTGGAGATTTCAATCTTTCACTTTCCAAACTACACAGAATTGGGCATACAATCAACAAAGAAAGCAGATACTTGAAAAACACTAGAAAATAAATAGACCTAATGAACAATCTATAAAAAAATTCCAAAATCAAAATATTCCATAGCTGTAAGCAACAGCATGAAAGAAGGAAAAATTTCAAATCAGTAACTTCATCTTCTTAAAATACCACATAAAGAAAAGCAACCTAAATCCCAAGCAAGCAGAAGGGGTCTAATAGTAAAGATTAAACTGTAAATCAATGAAATGGAGAATAAAAGCATAACAGAGAAAATGAACAAAACTGAAAGTTGGTTCTTTGAAAAGACCAACACAAGTGACAAGTCTTGAACTAGACTGACAGAAAGAGAGAAGTTTCAAATAACAAAAATCAGAAATAACAGCAGAGATACTATGAAAGACTTTACAGAAATAAAAAGGATTATAAATGAACATTCTGAACAGCTGATACCAACAAATTAGATAACATAGTAGAAAAATGACCAGAAACACCAATTACCAAAAACAGTCTCAACAAGAAATTAAAAATCTCAACAGACCTTCAACAGGAGTTTAAATCTGTAATACAAGCCTCCCCCAAATGAGCCAAGTCCAGAACCAGGTGGCTTCTGTGGTAAATTATACCAAACATTTTAAAAAGAGTCAACTCCAATCTTCCTTAAACTCTTCCAAGCACGCAAGAGGAGAGAATACTTTCAATTTCACTCTCTAAGACTAGTATTTCCCTGATAATATGTCAAATATATCACAAGAAAAGAAAACTGAAGTTCAATAACCCTTGTGGACAAAGATGAAAAAGTTACCAACAAAATAGAAAACTGAATCAAGTCACCTAGTTAAAGGACTGTACACCATAACCAAGAGGGTCTTATCTCAGGGACAGAAAATTGGTTTGACATATAAAAATCAATGTAACAAACCATATTAATAGAGTAAGGAATAAAAACCCATGATGGTCATCTCCATAGACAAAAAATGTATCTGATATAATCTAACAGCTTTTCATGATTTAAATTGCTAAACGAATAGGAAAATGAACTTTCACAATCTGATAAAGGGTGTCTGTGAAAAACTCACAGCTAATGTCAAAAGTGAAAGACTCTAGGCATCCCTCCCCTAAAATTGGGAGTAAGAGAAGCATATTTTCTTTATCCACTGGTATTTAGCACTGCACTGAAGGTCGTAGGTAGAAAAATTAGGCACAAAAAAAAAAATGAAATTAAAGGCATCCAAATTAGAAATAGAAAAGGAAATCTACCTCTGCACATCATGGTTTCTCATATAGAAAATCCACTAGAAACTATTAGAATTAATAAAAGAGTTCATCAAGTTTGCAGGACACAACAGCAAAAAACAAAATATCAATTGTACATAGTAATGAGTATCCAAAACTCAAATAAAACAATACAAAGCTGTAGCAATCAGGACCATGCTGTTCTAGCATCAGGACAGACATACAAAATTAAGCAAATAGAATTGAAAGTTCACAAATATGATGAATACATTTTCAACAAGGATGCCAAGACAACTCAATTGGAAAAGAGTCTTTACAATAAGCACTAGAAGAGCTGGATTTACATGTATTCTTTGAGAATAGGGGAAAAGACCCCTTCCTTTTGTAATGCACAAAAACAAAATCAAAACCTATCACAAATCTTAGTGTCAAAGGTGAAACTGTAAATCTGAGAAGAAAACCTAAGTGTGAGTCTTCATCACCTGGAGCAAGTAATAATTTCTTAGATGTGGCACAGAAAACACAAGCACAAAAGATAAATTAGACTACATCAAAATTTTGTGTTATGTAGGACACAGTCCGGAAAGCCAAAAGCACAAGAAGACTCTAGAATATATAACATGATTTCAATGGAATCATTTAAAAACTCAATTTAAAAATGGACAAAGGATTTAAAAATAAAAATATTTTTTTATTTTTTTTTTCCATAGAAGATACACAAGTGGCCAATAAGCCCATAAAAAGATGACATCACTAGTCATCAGAGAAATGTAAATCCAAACCCTAGTGAGGTATGTCATACCCAGGATGGCTGCATTCAGAAAGACAGATAATAACAACTATTGGTAAGGAAGGGGCTGGAGAAATCGGAATCCTCATACACTGCTGGTGGAAATGTAAAAGGGATGAAGGTGCTTTAGAGAACAGTTGGGCAGGTCCTCAAGAGTTAAACAGTAACCCCCAGTCTAGCGGGGGGCAGATGATGAACGTATGGTGACAGTTTGGTGTGTGAGTCTCATGAGAGACATAAAAGCATCAGGTGAGAGCCCAGGGAACATCACTTACTGCAGAGGGTGTGAGAGGAGAGGACTCTTCCTGGGAGAAGTTAGAACTGGAACAGACCAGGCAGCAGGATTAATCGGATGAGGGTTGGGGTAAGGGAGAAGCGGTTCAAGGCCATTTCAGAGAGAGGGATGGAAACAAGGCACGGAGGTCACCACGGGACCCTGGCTCCCCACTGCCAGAGCATCAAGTGTCCAGCGCGAGTGTCCACAAATGAGACTGGAGAGACAGTCAGGATCTGGGCCACCGACAGAGGTGTAAGGCTGAGCAGCTGCAAATCCAGGTTATATTTAGAAAAAGGGTGAGAAGAGGTGAGGCCTGGAGGCCAGTGCAGCAGGCAAAGTGAGAGACACAAGACCTGCAACCGGACACATGGGGACTTAGAGGAAAGAGGGACAGGCTGGAGGTTGGTCCACAGGGAACCTGCATCTAGTGATCAGGGGGAGAAGCGCAGAAGTAAGGTTTGATGTCACATCTCCATGTAGGGGTCCTGGCATGTGATTCTATGGCCCTCGGTAAACACCACTCATTCCCGGTGAGCACTGTGGTGGGGTAGAAGACGCATCTCTCCACAGGACAGGTGACAGTGATCCCCAGGTTACTGAGATGCCTGGGGTCTGTGGCAGCTACAAAGAGCCTTGATTCCATTGTGAGGTTTCTATTGTTCAGCGGATCTCAATCCCCCTGTGCTGTCCTGGGCATGGCTGCTATGCCTGGTGGTCATTTCTCACCCAGAATATGATGCCAGAAGGCCATCTCCCCTTTGAGAGCCTCCAGGGTGGAACAGTATTACAGAAATGCTTCATTATGGTCCCTTAGCATGTGGGTGGTGCTCTAAATACACAGGGGAGGCGAGAGATTTGTATGTCAGGCTGCTGTTTTTTAAAGAAGGAGAAAACAGGGCGACCTGCTCCCTGCTGAGACCTCAAGACCCCGTGGTTGCGGAGGACACAGAGCCAGGACACGCCAATGATTCTCTAGTCAGCAAACAGCATAAGAAGTCTGAGTTCTGGGGCAGGAAGCCCAGGTTCCATGAGGTGACATTGGGCTGTCTTCCCGCAGGTGTGGAGGCAGCTCTCCCCAGGGCTCTGCAGCCACACGGTCCTCACACACAGGGCCCCGCATACCTGGGTGTCGACTCCGTCAAGACTGGAGGTGGGGTGAGCTGGAGAGGGCGATGGCAAAGGAAGGGGGACAGAAATGGGGACAGGATGTTGCTGGGAGGACTGTGGAAGCTGGGAACAAGACAGGGAGGGAAGCTCTGCCTGCTAATATCACTTGACAAAACTAGAGCCGGGACTAAGGTAAGGCACGTGAGGTCCTTACTTCAGGTGTAACATTTAGGGACACAAAAAACTCAATCATCACGATAAATAATATTTTAATACAGTATTCTTAAGAAATGTAAACACGAAAAAAAAAAAAAAAAAACACAAAATACCAAAAATTTAGACAAATATGGGATCCATCTTTCTAATTTTTCCTTTACCTCTCTGAGGTAGCTGAGTATAATACAGCTGCCAAGCAGGAAATAAGTGAGCAAAATTCCAGCCTATCACATGTTCTCTACTGAAACCATCTAAGCAAAGAGAGAAAGGTGGAAATGGCAACATTGTAATGGGGAATGTGGTCTCAGACTCTCACATCCCCAGCTCCTGTTCCTAAAATAGAAGTTTCTTGGGCCATAATCTCCACGTGTATCAGTGCATCCAATTCTGATGACATTTAGTCCCCTCCACATCCCCATTTTACAGATGAGAAAAACAAGGCCCTGAAAGTGAAGGATTCCCAGAGCTACACAGTCAGCAAGGGGAGGGCCAGGACTAAATCCCAGACAACCGCACCCAGACTCCTGCTTCCGATCTCCACACTACACAGCCCCCTGCGTGGCCACCATCCCGACTTCCACAGGATGCTCTGCCGCCAGGCTCCACGCTGCACACTGCCTGACAGCATTGACACCAGCTACCAGTTGCTGAGTTCCCCATCATCTCGGCTTGAAGGGTGATCAGCACTTAGTAGAAGAGGGAGCAGCCAGGGAGGGTTTCAGAAAATCACACGTCGTCCCATTTGCCTTAACAGCAATATCAGAATGAGAACTACAGGGTCTGAGAATGGGCACACTAAAGTTGAAGGGTCCCTAACCTCTGGAGCTGGACGCAGCTGCCCTCTGTGCTGGACAGTTCCTGCACATCACCAGCATTCCACAAAGATTTGTTGACGCTTCAGTGAATTAATGCAGTTTCCCAGCCTCAGCCCTGTTGACAATCCACACCAGACCATTCTCTGCTGTAGAGGCATCCTGTGCATTCTAAGATGTTTAGCAGCATCCCTGTCCTCTATCCATTAGAGAGTTGTAGCATCTTCCAGCTGTGACAGCCAGAACTGCAGTTTTTGCCAGATGCCCCCGGAGGGAAAACCACCCAGCAGGGGTCACTGAGCTAAGAACTCAGAGAAGGAGAGCATGGCTGGCCAGCTGTTGTCCGTTTTAAGGGAGAAGCTGCGCGCACTGTCACTCTGAGCAGACCCAGATGAGTCAAGCAGCAGCCGGAAGGCCCTGGAACATCTCTGTTAAGGAGCTGAGATGAAGGTTCTGTGACCAGTTTTCTCCACTTGTCAAATAGCTTATCTGTATCAAATTTGCAAAGTATGACACTTTCAGCAACAAATGACTGATCAGGGATCCAGTCCAGGGCTGCAAGCTCTGTCACTGTTCCAAGTGGCTGCCTGACGTACGCTCAGGCCAGAAACAATTCACTACTTCTCCTTAAAAGAGCAATTTCCCCTCAGAGTGATGGATGGCCTGCCACTCACCCGCCACAAACCGCCCTATTTCTTACCCTTCATGCAGCTGTACCACTCAGGGGCTTCACGGTAAATTAATCAACAATTGAGAGCAGGTTGTGGAAGGGCAGGGAGAACAAATATCCAAATTCAAAGAGACAAGGTCGATCAAATTACATCTTCAGCTTCTGCCCCAATCCTCATCACCCAGTGCTAGCCGCTGTCCAATTAAGAAAGATGGAGACCCACAGGTCTTGTGAATGTGAGACTTGGAGTCATCAGCATGTGTCCCCCACTGAAATTGTCCTTCTGCTGGCCCTCGAAGATTCCTGTAAATAAAGGAGTATGGAAACCACAATACTCTTCAGATTGACAAAAACTAAAACTGACATTACAGAAGCTGATAAGAACTGTTCACCACTGACTGGAGTGTAAGTCTGTAATTGCTACTGTTCTGTCATTTGGGAGCCATGTACTGATGACCCGGTCATTCTAACCCTACATACACAGAGTGGACAACAGAAACATATACACAGTATACACAGGTGTACCAAGAGACGCAGGCAAAATAGACTCTTAGATCACAAAAAAAGGAAGCAACCCAAATATTCGTTAACAGTGAATAGTCAGAATGTTATTTATATCAAATAGATAATTTCATAGACGTAATATTAAATGCCAAGAGTAGGCAAGAGGAAATGCATGCAGAATCATTCCACTTAAGAATAAAGCTCAAAAACCTGCAAAACTAAACGTCATTGTGTTTAGAGATACCATTCACATATGATAAAACTATACCATTATTTTTTTAAAAGTAAGAAAGTAAGGATCAATAAACTCAATTTCAAAGAGTGATTGCTGTTAAGAAAGAGGTGCCCAGGGACTGCGGAGTTATTGATAATGCTCTATTTCTCACACTGGGTGGTAGACACATAGACATTCACTCTATGATTGCTTATCCTTAAATTCTGTGTGCAGATATAACTATATCTGCACTCATATGATTGAACAGGAGGAATATTTAGCCTGTTCAGAGATATTCCAGAGGACCCTCCCCAAAGAGATGCACCCTGTAAAATCCAGACATGCCCTCCACATGAGAAAGGTCACAATGATCCAACCAGTCAAGGGGGCACCCTGAGGAGCCTGAAAAACATGTAAAGCTAAAGGAAATGGGGTGGACCTCTTGGAGCCACTTCCGCCTCCAAAACTCCTTTACCGAGTGTGTAGGATTCATGGTCAGTGCTCACAGGTTAGGTGTCAGGCAGTCAGCATGAGTTATTTACTCCTCCTGCAAGGGAAGCTTCATTATTCCTATTTTATGGATGAGGAAACTAAGGCCTGAAAGTTGATGTTACTTGTTCAAGATCATGCAACCATTAACCAGCAGAGGCAGGTTTGCAACTCAAGTCTGTCTGATGCCCAGCCTTGATCTCTTTTCAATACGCTAGGCTGCCTTTTGAGTGTCATCATTTACCAGTGCCCACCACCATCCAGTACAGAAATGTTTGGAGATGTAAACAAAAATACCCCTTCCTCTCAGCCTATTTCACATAAACTCAAGTTAAAAAGGACTAATTTTAGGCCCCCCTGCACAGTTGCCACACTAACAGCATAATTAGCAAGACCTGAGAGCAGAGAAGAACTGCAAGGAGCTCGGCCATTTCCGTTCAGCAAAACAAAGGCATAAGGATGGTAGGTGGAAGACAAACAATTTCTCTGTATCTGTTGATGCTATCATTTCTGTCCTTCCTTTTACTCAAATTCAGTATCTGAGGAACAACACACCTGAGGAAACTTTTAGAAAAAAGAAAACTTAATACCAAAAATCTGTAAAAGGAGGCAAATAACATCAGAACAGAGTCAAACGAAATTGAAAACAAGGTAATTCAAAAAGTGAATGAAAGTTAAAAGCTGATTATTTGTTGGTGCCATATACAAATATTTATCAAAATTGATCAAACATTTGAATATCAAACATAAAACCAGAAAACAGAAGAAAACAGAAAAAGTACTCCTCAGAGATGTCTTTGGTGAAGTGACACCTATTGCAGAGGAAACTAAACTAAAATTAAATAATTGAAACCTCATCAGACTAAAAAAAAGTCATCCCTCAAACAAAAAGGCAACTCATTGAATGGGAGAAATATTCATGCAACATATGTCAGATAAGAGCTTAATCTCCAAAATATAGAAAGAACTCATACACTTCAACAATACAAAAGTAAATGACCCACTCAAAAATGGGCAGATTGCTGAATACACAGATTCTTTACTAGAGAAGACATACAGATGGCTGACAGAAACATGAAAAAGTGCTCTAAAAGCACCACAATATTATTTCACACCAGTGAGAACAGCCTATATCAAAAAGACTCAAAACAGGTGTTGGAGACATCATGGAGAAAAAGGAATCCTCCTACACTGTTGGTTGGAATGCAAATTAGTTCAATGACTTTAGAAACAGTATGTATATAGTTTCCTCAAAAATAATAATAATAATAAAGATGGGTCCAGCAATTCCATTTCTAGGCTTATACCCAGAAAACACAAAAGCTTTAATCAGGAAAAAATACATGTGCCCTTATGTTCCTAGCAGCACAATTCACAATGACCAAGACAAAGAAATGACCTAAAGGTCCATCAACAAATGATGAATAAAGAAACTGTGGTACATACACTCAATAAAAATTCTATACAGCTGTTTAAAAAGATGAAATCATACCTTTTGCAACAATCTGATGGAACTGGAGGTGATTGTGCCAGGCAAAATAATCCAGGAAGACAAAAGGAAATATAGGATGGTTTCACTCATATCTGGAATATAAAGAAACAAAACAAATGAACAAATAAACCTACACAAAATCCACACAGCTGTGTGTACATGGGTGGGGGTGGGACAAGAGCAGAAAGACACTAAGGGACACTGCAACTCTAGTGGTAGGTGTGGCATAAAATGCATATAGACTGAGTGCCAATTTCAATATCCCACAAAGCATAGAGCAATGTGAAATAAATACAAATTTGTTAAAAATAAAATATTAAAATAAAAATATTTCTGTTTTTTTCTTTGACGATGATGTTCACTACAGGGTTGAGATATATGGTCTTTATTACATTGAGGTGGTGCTGAATTTTGTCAAATGATTTCTCTTTACCTGTTGATGCTATCGTTTCTGTCCTTCCTTTTGTTGATGTAGTGTATCACATTACTTGATTTGTATATGTTGAAGCATAGTTGAATCCTTAGAAAAAATATCACTTTCAATGTATTATTGAATTTGGCTTGCTATTATTTTATTGAGAATATATTGAGATATAAATATCTATGCTGATCACAAATATTGGTCTACTGTTTTCTTGCTTTTGTGGTATTTTCATTTGGTTTTAGTACCAGGACAATGCTCTCTTTGTAAAATATGTTTGGGAATATTACCCCTCCTTCAATTTTTGTAAGAGTTTGAGAAGAATATCTGTTAGTGCTTTGACAGTTTGGTAAAATTCACTAGTGAGGTCACCTGGTACTGGACTTGTGTATTTGGGGAGATTTTGATTACTGTTTCAGCTTTCATACTTGTGATAAGACAGTTTTGGTTTTCTGTTTTTATCTAACTCAGTTTTAGCAGGTTGTATTGTCTAAAAATGTGTCCATTTCTTCTATGTTATCAAGTTTATTGGCATATGATTGCTCATAATGCTCATGTAAAATCCTTTGTAAGTCTGTGTTATCTATTGTAACTACACTTTCATTTCTGATTATATTTATTAGAGTTTCTCTCTTCTTTGAGTCTAAAGTTCTGTTGATCTTTATCTTTTCAAAGAATCAGCTCTTGAGTCCATTGACTTTTATATGGGCTTTTTGTTGTCTATTTCATTTATTTTCAATGAGTTTTATAATTTCCACTCTTCTACTAACTTTGTTTCGTTTATTTTTCAAGATTCCTTATGTGTGGGGTTAATTTATTTACCACCTTTGTTCCTTTCTTGATGTAAGCTTGTATTGCTATTAATTCCCCCTTTAGGATCAGTTTCCCTGGATTGCACAGATTCTGATAAACTATGTCTTCATTTTTGCTTCCTGCCAAGTATTTTTTATTTCTACTTTAATTTTCTCATTGTCTCAAAGATTATTTAGAAGTACGATCTTCAGTCTTCAAGTCTGGGATTGTTCCAACTGTGTATGTGTGTGTGTGTTTGCCTGAATGCTCACACACACGCATGCACCCACGTGTGATTTCTGGTTTAATAGCATTATAATCAGAGAAGATAACTGACATGATTTAAATCTTTGCAAATTTATTAACAGCTCGTTTGTGTCCCAGCATATGGTCTATCCTTGAAAATGCTCTTTTGTGCACTTGAAAAAATGTAAATTACATAGTTTTTGTATTGAATGTTCTATAAATGTATTGTTAATCCCATCTGGTATAGTTCATCATTTAAGACTATTTTTTCCTTGTTTATTCTCTATCTGATTGATCTGTTTAACATTGTAATTGAGGTGTTAAAGTTCTCTACTATTATTGTGTTGCTATCAATGTCTCTCTTTAGTTCTATTAATAATGGCTTTATATATTTTGATGCTCCATCATTCAATATATAGTCAGAAGTCTCACTGCTGATTAGGGCCTTAATTATTATATAAGTCCATCCCTGTCTCTTGTTATCTTTTTTAGCTGGAAGTCAATTTTATCGGATAAAAGTATAGCTGTACAAGTGATTTTCAGATTACCATTTGCTTACAGGATTGCCTTGCAACTTTTTGCTTGAGGCCTGCATTTGTCTTTAAAGCTGAATTTTCTATTGGTCAAAAAAAGTTGAATGTCATTATTTCATCTATTTAAGCAGTCTGGGAGTTGAGTTCAAATCATTAACATTGAGGATTATTACTGAGATGTATTTATTATCATTTACTTTTTTGTTTATTAGGTGTTTTATAGTTTTTCTCTGCTCTTTTTTTTGCTTATTCTATTTCTTTATGCCTAATCACTTCCTATTGGTTTAAATTTTAATTTCCTTTTTAGTTTCTTATTTGGTTCTTCAACAGATTTTCACTTTGAGGTTACCATGAGTTTTACCTATAAAGTTCTATACTTCTTATACATATATAAAGTTCTATTTTATACTTAGGCAAATTTTTTCAAGTTTATTCTAATAATCAACACTTACTCTCACACTTACACTGTATGTTTTGGTGTCTTACAACTTCTAAATAGGGCTTCCTTTCATTTTATAAAAGTTCCTTTAGTATTTCTTGAAGGCCTTTAGTTTGTGTTTGTACCAATCTTTATTCTGCCTTCAATTCTGAGTAAGGGTCTATCAGGGTAAAATATTCTTGGTTGGCATAACTTTTCTTTCGATTCTTTAAATGTCCTGTCATTCTGACCTGTAAGGACATGGTCTTTAAACTTTCAGGGAGTAAATCCACAGATAGTCTTCTGAGGTTGCCTTATATATGATTTGTTTTTCTCTAGCTATTTTTAAGATTCTCTTTTATTCTTAATTTATGCCATTTTTATTATAATACGTCTGGGCATATGTGGGTTTATTTTGTTTGAAACTCTGAGATATCCGAGTATCCCAGAGTCTGTTTCATTTCACAGCTTAGGGAAATTCTTGACTATTATTTTTAATATGATTTCTAAGCTTCTCTTTCTTCTTCTTCTGGAACCCTTATAACACAAATGCTGTTCCTATTGGTGTCACCCCATATTATATTTATTTCTTAATTCTATTTTTCTTTTTACTAGTCTATGTGAATATTTTCCACAGTCTTTATCTTCCAGTTTTTCAATCCTGTCTTCACTTTCTTCTTTTCTACTGTCGAGCCTCTCTACTTTTAGTTCAGCTATTGTATCCTTTAGCTTTATTATTTCCATTTGAACTTTTCTCACATTTAATCTCTCTTTGTTGTAGTTATTATTTCATTCATCAATTGTTCTCCTAATTTCAGTAAGCATCATTAGGACAGCTACTTTGATTCTTCTTCAAGTAGATTACCAAATAATGTTGCATTAGGTGTTTCCCCTGAGATTTTATGTTGTCCCATCTTTTGGGGTGATTCCTCTTTTTCTTCATGTTATGTAGTAGTCTGTGTATTTCTATAGACCAATTTTAACAGCTTCCTTTCCTTGTCTTGATGAAGCGGTCTTATATTAAGACTACCAGTTGCAGGACATAGCTCTACAGTGTTGGTCCAGGACACTGAGTTATCTGTTGTTTTATGGGCTAAAGCCGGTACATTTGTCTAGATGGTATAATGCCAGCACAGGGTAGGAGCTGGACTTGTGAAAACAAGAAAGCTGCTGCTAGAAAATGCCATAAGCACAAGCCTCCCTAGGGGATTCAAGTGCCCAAGCTGAGCAGATCTGTACTATCTTTTCTATGGCCCAGGGAGGGATCAGTGACCAGAAAGGAGCTGCAACTAGAGACCACTCCCAGAATCTCTGTGAACAGAGATTCTTCCAAAGGCCAAAGGGAATTCAGTCCAAATCTGAGAAAGCAAACACTGAGGTTACTACAATCTATCAACCTCAAACAGGAGTCAGGCAGATTCCTCAGATAACACTGTAGAGAGGAGTCCTTCCAATTAAATATCCAAGGGAAACCACAAGTGAAATGCTTTGTATGCCCAGCAAGTTCCACCAGTAGGGACTTTCCCCAGGGTTAGATCTCCAGCTGTACTCTTCCTGGATTCCCCAGTGTCATACTGTTTGGAAGAAGTCCCTCTGTTTCATACCTGGCTGTACATACTCCCCTCCCTAATGCAGCTCTCAGGTACCAGGGAAAATAACATTTTTTAAAGCAGAGTGTCTGATATATGTGGGGCAATATCAAGTGGCCTACAGTAGAAACAACCGAAAGGAGAAAGAGTTAAAAATGAGGCAGAAAAATATTGAAGAGAAAGTAATCAATGTTTTTCTAAGAATTGATGAAAGACTTAAACAAGCAGCTGCCAAACAGGATAATTACAAAGATCCACTCATAGAAACTGCATAGACAAAGGGCTGAACATGACAACTAAAGAGAAAATATTAAAAGAGCCATAGACAAAGACAACATTACATTAAAGTGACCAATGCTATTTCAATCAAAAAGAAAAATGGAAACTAGAAGACAAAGGCAAAATCTCTATAGCAAGTAAAATAGAGCGCATTTAAAAATATCAAAGTTAAAAAATACATTTTTCAGACAGAAATTTACAAGTAAGAAAGTTCATGACTAACACATTTATCTACAAAAACTGCTAAACAAAGTTCAACAGACTAACGGAAAGCATGCCAGATAAAAATCTAAATTTTCAAAAAGTAATAAATATAAAAAATATTCTTCTTGGTTATATTTTTAAGATGTCTGTTTATAACAAAAGTACGTAATAAATATATGGGATTTATAATATATGCAGAAGTAAAATATGAGAAAGTAGTAATCACTGAAAAGACTGAAGGGAAAGGGAAATTACCTTATATATTAGGTAATATAATATTAACTTAAGGTAGATCGTAATAGAGATAATAATATAAAAAGTCATAGCTAAGAAAAGCAACAGAAGAAGTAAAATGGAATTATTTCTAAACTCTTTAAATGCTGGGTTACTCCAAATGAAGATGGGAAAGGAAAAATAAAAATAGATGGAATAAATAACAAGATGACAGAAATAAATTCAATAATTTCATCAAATGTAAATTAACTAAGCACTCAATCTAAATAAAAGGCAGAAATGCAAACAGCATTTTATAAAACCTATGCTACTTAAAATTAACAAAATTTAAGTATAATAAATAGGTTGAAGTAAAAGTTTGGCAACATGTATATTTTGAAGACACTAATAACAAGAAAACTGGTGTGACTACAATGATAATTATATCATCATAAGTCTTTCAGAGTAGACTTTAAGACATAGCCAGAAATACAGAGAATCATTCCAAAATGTTGTAAGGATTAATGTTCCAGAGACTATAACAATCTTAATGTTTTTCCACATAATAAGAGAGCTTCAAAATATATGAAGTATTAATATACTAAAAGTATTTATATATTAACATATTAATATATAAAAAGTAGACAAATTCATAAGTAGATTGAAGATCTTAATATTCCTATGTCGGTAATTTTTAGAAAAAAGGCATATTTTTTAAAAATCAGTACTATGTGAATGAATGAAACAACACAATTAAATTGATCAAATCTGCATATATTGAACCCTATACCCAGAAATTTTATGGTACAAATTTCTTTTTAAGTGCTCATTGAAAATTCACTGAAATAAACCATCTAGTTGTTCATAAGACATATCTCAAGGGATTGAAATTTTTAGAAAATGCACTAAATAAAACAAAAACAGACTTTTATTCTATAAGAAAAGAAAATAAGGTTGAAATTTTACAGATTATGTTCTTACATACTCAGGAATTAAATTAGAAATAAATTAAATTTTAAAATAAGCAATTATTTAAAATTAACTAGGAAGTCTCCCCAAGTATCTCAAAACTAAAGCAGTAGATTTCCATAAAACTCAACCAATTCAGTAACTTAGCTGATGGGAAATGTACTCACAATATAGAACTTTCTTAACTGTACTAAGAAAAAATAGAAAAATCTGAACAGCCTTCTAATTTTTCAAATGGAAGCCCATGATTCAGAATCTTACAACTTTCAAATCAAAATACCAAAAGCAAAGAAACAAGATTTGAGACCCAACTGGCTTCATTAGTGAATTCTGCTAAACGTTTTATTTCTTAGATAGCTGAGAAGACATTTCCCACTCATTTAATGGGTCTAGTACAAACCTAATAGAAAAACCTGATATTACGAGAAGAAAATTACAGGTTAATACCATCATAAACAGAAACACAAAAATCCTTATCAAAATATTAGAGAATACAATCCATAAATTCATGAAAAAGATAATGTGGTGTCTGTAATTGGCGACTATCACAGGAATGCAAGCTTGAATCACCACTTAAGAATCAAACAATGCAATTCAACACATTAAAAGAGTAAAGAAACTAAACAATGTGATATTCCATTGATGCAGAGAAAGCTTTGCTATAATTTAACAGCTGTTCATAAAATAAAAACTCTCAGCAAAGAAGAAAATTTCCTCAACATGAAAGAATATTCATGAGAAAAACACCCAGGCAACATTGTGTTTATAATAAAATGTTAAACCTTTGCCCCTTCAGACTGAGAGCAAGGCAAAAATAGTCCATACTACTGTACTGGAGATTTAGTAGTCTACTAAAAAGAAAAAGAAGAAGAAGAATTTGAAAGGTAGAAGTAAGGCTATCTTTATTTGTAGATCATTATAGAAAAATACAAAGAAATATGCAAACTACTTGAATAATAAGTGGATTTAACAAGTTTGGAGAATAAAAAGTTAAACTAAGCAAAATTATTATTAAACACTAATAACAAATAAAGGGAAAATGAATTTTAATGTATTATCCAATAGTTTAATACCTTTTCCAAATGTCCAAATTTTATCAAAAAATGTGTATGACTTCTATCATTTCTAAAAGAAATTAAAGAAGACTTAGGAAATGGAAAGACACGTGTTTATGAATTTAAAAACCACTGTGCAGATACCAGTAATCTCCCAAATTAATGCATAGATTCACTGAAATCCCAGACAGAATTTGTTAAGAAACTGATGACTTGATCCTAAAATTTGCATGAAAATCAAGGGCCTAGATTAACACAAGCCATCTAGAAACAGAACAAAGTTGGAAGATTTATGGTAACTGATTTCAAACTTGATATAAAACTGCAATTAAAAAGACTGTGTCATAGTAGCTTAAGGACAGAAAATAGATCAAAGAAACAGAAAAGAATAGTTCAGAAATATGCCCACAAAACAATTTTTAAAAAATAGCTCTAGCTTTGATTTCACATTATTATAAAATTTATTCAAGATTGATCTAAAAAAATAAAACGAATAATATTATAGAAGGAAAAATAAGACAATACTTTTTCTGCTTTACAATTTATTAGACTGCTCACAAAAAAGCATTAAGTATAAAAGAATCACATAATTAAAGTTCCTACCCAACAAGACATTATCACGAAAAGTGAAAAATAAGCCACACAGACTGAGAGAGAATAACTAGGCTACATATATTATACAAAGGAAAAAAAACAATTTCCAAAATAGATAAAGAACTCTTACAAATCCATGAGAAAAAGAGAATCTTTTTAAAAGTACAAGTCGCCTATACGTTCATGAAATGTGATCAACGTCATCATCAGGTAAATGCAATGATGTCACCACATAACTGCAAAGAAGTCAGAAGCCTGACAAATCCAAGTGCTGATGTGGATATAGAGTTTCAAGATTCTTATACATCAGAAGTAGTAGGGTTATGGCACAACGTGTTTTGGAAAACACGATGGCACTTTTCTTTCGAAGTTAAACACACACCAACCCACACCTAAGAATTTAACCAAGGAAAATAAAATTTAGACCCATAAGAAAACTTCCCTAAGAATATTCACTGCAGCTTTATTCATTATAGTCCAGTACTGAAAAGAAGAACGGATAAATATAGTTGTTGCATTTAAACAAGGGAATTCCCAGAAAAACTAAAGGACAGCTATATGGATGTCAAGAGATTCATGTAAACAAGAGAAATCAGTCGCATTCTATAAGCTGATTATTCGAGAACAGACACTTACCCTAGAAGTATGGAAATCAAAGCTGGTTACTTTGGCTGAGAGGGTTAAGGTAATTTTGAGGGATGATAGAAATATTCTACAGTCTGACTAGGGTGGAAGTTAACAAGAGCACACGAGTCGAAACAATTGAATTGTAAACTGAAAACCTGTTTATTTTACTCCGTCAAAGTCTACTTTGATTTAAAAATGATAACAAAAAATTTTTCAAGAGAATGACAGAAGAAATGTTGGAGGCATCTCAGAAAGTTTTGCTATAGATGAAAGCACAGAAATGTTAATTGATGAGGAAATTGATGAGTAATTGATGAGGAAAATGCGATGTAAGTCATTTCGTTTGTTTGATTTTGTGTATTTGTTTATGAGAGAGAAATGGCAACACGTGCTTGTAAGAGCAATCGAGAAGAGGAGTAGGCACTGCTGGAGTGATTTCCTTGCGTAGAGGACAGATGTGAGGTCCACACCACAAGAAGTGGGAGTGACTTTAAATAAGTGGGCAGATGGGCCATCTCTGACACAGGGCAGGAGGCAGAGAAAGTGGAGGCAGGTGATGATTGGGTGTATACAGGTGTTCTCTTCTGATTGTTTCTCTTTTCTCAGTGTAACAGGAATGAACAACTAAGAGTACAGATGAGGGACAAGGCGGTGAGGTTTGCAAGGAAAGGGTATGAAAGAGTCACACAGAATGTGGGAGAGAAGTTGGTCTACAAGAGAAATCGGCCAAACCGTGGCCACCACCTGTGTTTAGAAGGCCCTTGAGCCAGGAATAGTTTTGACATTTTCTAATGGTTAAGGAAAAAGAATCAAAGGACAAGTGATTTTTGTAGTATATGAAAATTTTATGAAATTTCAATCTCCATCCATAAAATTTTACTGGGACACAGCCACACTAACTTATTTATGTCTTGTCTCTGCTTTCACATGACAACTGCTGAGTTGAAGAATTGCATTAGGGACCACACAGCCCACAGCCTAAAATATTCACCATCCAGCCCTCAACAACAAAAGTTTGCCTACTAAGGTGATTGTTGGGCAGAATTAAGCTTTCACTTGAGGACTGCGGTCTTGAATTAAAAATGAGATACATTATTTGTAGTTATATGCTTTTCTTTATCTGAAATGTGACCATAAAAAGGTTCCAAATTAGGTCATAGTTTGGTTGCTGATTGGACTAAGCGTTATAGAGAGCAGTCCTAGGACCTAATGAATTCTTACTGAACATGAAAACCCAGCCATCTATCCCTACTACCTCTTCCTGGAGCCAAATGCATGGCTGATGTGAATGCAGAGATTGCTCTGGAATTCCAGACAGACAAGGGATGTTTGCTGAGCTTCAGTTCCCAAACAAGTCTCTCCTCTATTAACCTAGATTTCTTATATCCATACTCCCAAAGAGCAATTTTCTGTGGCCCTTGGGTGACTGGTCAGCTTTCCTCATATTCTAATCCCAATTCAAGACTATTCTGACCAAATACTTCTAATCCGTGATGAGACACTGGATGTGTCCAGCCTGTGTGCATTACAAAGCAGAAGATTCAAGAAACAGATCAACTAGGAACATTCTAGGGATGCATCCTCCATTCCACCCCTCACCCAACTCCACCATGGGTATTCTTTGACCAATGTAGCTCCATGAAACAAACACATGAAAGAGTTAGAGGATCCTGGTATCATTATAATTTGCCATGAATGATAATTACCAGTGCCTTAAGACATTTCAGAAATTGTAATCCAGTAGCAAGAAAAAAATCATTATTTTCTTAAATTTAATTAATTTACTAAACACCTCATGGTTCGTAAAATTCAGTTCTGTATCTGTGATCTTTCTGGGTCCATTACACTCATGGGATTCAACTTCATCTCTTCTAACTCGTAAAAATCTCATCAAAATGGAAATAAAATGGAATTTTGAACTTTCTAATGCAGTGCCCATCCTGGCTCCCCAGCACTCTAGAATTAAAGTAATAGCTTCTCTCCCCCACCCTGTTGATTGAGAACACTTTAGTTTTGTTCCAGCTGCAGGGAAAAGAAGATGCCATTGTTCTGAATGGCCTGTGCCCCTGGTCATTCAAGCTGGAACAGCACCCAGGAGGGAAACCGAGGGAAGAGGTTTGTCAGTCCACAATCCACCGCCAGCAACTGCCAGTTCCCCATGGAGGCATTCTTTTTAATAAAAGGAACAGAAAGCACTGCCCAATTAAGGAGAAGTGTAAAAGCAATTTTGAGTTGGTTCCGGCACAGATGGTGCATAATGAGCCATACCCCTAGGTCTGCCTGCACCTGTCCCTGCAATTTCTATTCCCGAGAACCATGCTCTTTCCCTGGGCCCACTGAGTATGGCCCTGGAAACTTAGGACAACGCCACGCTTTAGGTATGAGCATCTCCATTCCTCAAATGATAACACTGAGGGCTGAAGGAAGTGTTTAGGATCTTGTCCACATTCACAGAGCTGGCAAAGGATTGAACAGAACAGTTTGTAACAAAAAAATCCACCGTAGTGACCAAGCAGCAAATGTCACGTTGAACATCTGCCCTGGACCATGCCCGGTACTAAGTACTGTCCAGGCACGATCTCATTCAGTCTATACAGCTACTTGAATGCTGGAGATATCATCGGTCCCAGTTTACAGACAGACAAATAAGAAAGAGAAGTAAGGCAGTTTCTCAGGACTACTGAGCTTAGCTCACCAGCAGTGAACTAGAAAATGTCCTGTCCTATCCCAAGGACTGCCTCCATCATCACCTCCATACCTGCCCCTGGAAACTCCCCAAGACTAAAGGGCTAGATGGACTCTCTCCTTATATATATTCAAAATGATGGGTATTTTTCATATTGAAATTTTAATTCATGTGCCTCAAAGCATATGCAAATTTCTGGCCAAAGAGGAAAGGTGGACGGTTTTTCCAAAACTGGTGGAATTTCAGTCTTTCCCAATAGTGCTTCCCCATCTAGTCTCCAGATCTCAGATCCTGCCCAGTTCCCAGATATGGAGATAGGAAAGAAGATCCCAATGACTCCTGTCCCCAGTGGCAGTCAAAGGACTGTTCAGCAGTGTTCCAGCTCCCACAACTTCAGAGAGGACTTGGGGAGCCTCCCCTTTGACCTAGGTGAAGCTGAGTGACTTGCTCTGAACGATTAAAAAAAAGTGAAATGAAATCACATGTGTCACTTCTGGGCAGAAGCGTTAAAGGAAGTGCATGATCTACCATATTTCTTTCTATCCATCTTGGTGATGAAAGAATTCTCACTGAGATAGAGCCTCCAATAGCCTGGGCCCCCAACTGACTGAAGAGAGGCGATCCCTGACAGCCATGTTGTGAGTGTTCTAGATTCTTGTTGTGTAAGAAAAGCCACTGAAAGATAGAAGGTTATTTGTTGATGTTGGCATAAGCGAGTCACACACATACACAACTCAGACATACACACACTCCTGTGACCCCACACATGCACACACACTCCTACAAACTACCTACACACATACACAGTCTTACAGCTCCCACAAAGACACACATACGCCTACAAAGCTCAAATATATGCATACATTCCTGCCTCCCCACACATATACACACACATTCCTACAACCTCGTCCCACACACACACTCTTACAACTGACACACACACTCCTTGACTTCATTTTAGGATCTAATTGCCTGCTCACAACACTTTTAACACCAAATGCACAGTTTTTCCTCACCAATAATTCTCCATTTCTCTGTAAATACCAAGCTGGGGTCCTACAATTTGATTTGATTCTGTTATTAGCTACCTAGAATGCATAGACCCCAAAATTTAAGGATTCAGTCCATAAGACTGCCCCCCTACTCTAAAGGCCAGTTACAAGTAGTGGGTCTCCAAAATTGCCCACACTTCTATCTGACTTAGGGTGATCTGCGAGAACAAGGCAGCAAAATAATCGGGGGGCACTTGTTTGAGAATAGGAATCATGAATTTGGATGCAGGACCAACAGACAATCCCCAAGGTGTGTTCCATCAGGGTCAGAGAATAGGCATTTTAAAGGATCAGGCAGGAAGATGGTATGAACTTAAGTCATTTGCTATGAAACTTTGGATTCATTCCTGAATTTATTTTTCTGTCCACGATTGATTGGCAAAAAGTTGCCCCACAAAAGGCTGTAGTGTGGGATCTGCAAGTCAGATGAACATGTCTCTTGCTTCTTGCAGTCATTGAATTGCTGAGTCAGCTTGTTTCATGTTTACCTGGAAGTGCCTACATGATAGCTTAGAAACAAGAATCTGTTTGACTCACCATTTCCACACTTGTCTACATACCAGAGGGTCCCACAACCCTCTCCTGAGGTACCACAGTTTGCTATTTCAGCTCACAGAATTCAGGGAAAATCTTTACACATTATTCTCAAGGATATAAATAACAGCCAGATGAAGACATATCAGAAGTGTTCCAAGGCCCAGAGTTTAGGCTTTGTGTGAAGATTCCAGTAGGATGGCATGACTGATAATTCATTGGTCATTGGTGATTACATCTCCAGACAGTCTTCCTTCCCTGCAGGTCAGGAGTGGGGCTGAATGCTCCCACTCTAATCTCTCTGGTCTTCCTGGCCATCAGCACTGTCTCCAGAGATTTGCCTCATTGCCATAAACTCAGGGATAGCTTAACAGGGCTTGTTATGACTAACAGAAGATGCTCCTCTCAGATCTATGGCTCAGGAAACTGCAAGCATTTGAGGAGCTTTTGTGCCAGAAGTGGGGAAAGAAGACCAAATATTGTTTCCTCTTGATGTCACCCTGTTACTCGTTTGTTGCACAGTGGCAAATTCTTGGCTCTGCGCTGGACTGCAAGGGACAAAGATAAATAAAGCCTGGCTCCTTTACTAGAAAAACCCGCAATAGGGAGACAGATATGTATCCAAGAAATATATTTCAACTCTAGGAGGCAGAAACCACCAAGGGGAGCATTTGCTTCCCGCCTCCCAGAATCTTTTTTATTAAATTGTGCAAAGCTACCTCACCTATAAATTAGTAGTGACAGATGTAATCCCACCACTCATTCACTCTGCTTGTGTGTGTGTGTGTGTGTGTGTGTGTGTGTGTGTGTGTGTGTTCTTTTCTCTCCTATCCCATCAGCATCATAAGGGCAGACCGTATTCCCAGAACTTTGCTCACACAGGTCCCACCTGATCAGGAAACTGACCATCCAGGGCAGGGGGGTGCAGTACAGAGTGGTGGGTGCTCATAAGATGGGAAATGGGGTTCAGAAAACCCAGAGGTAGGGACAGCAAATGCAAAAGAAGATGAGAGACAATCTCCTGCACAAGCTAGCCGTGCTGGTCAGACAGGAAGTGCACACTGGGACATGGACTCAAGGTATGACCAGCAGGGGGCAAAGCCTGACAGGCCACGTGTAATTTCCTGGCATTCTGCACCTGGGGGCTTTTAAGGGACTTTTCCTTGAGGCAGCAGGACTAGCAAGGGTCTTCCGCTGGAGAGTTGTGGTCAGCTCTACCCTGGGAACGACAATGGGCTACCATCTGAAGGACCGTTGGGAGTCAAGACAAGTGAGAGATGGGGTGTGTGGTAGCAGGGGGGAAGCTGGAATGGTGCGGGAAACACAGGCAAGGCACAACTGATATTTTTGAAAAACGTTAAGTGAATTGCCTTCTCACCACTCTATTTTCAACACACTTCCACACCTCCTCAGGACCACACAGATATTTTTATAAGTTCAGTTTGCGCCTTGAGGAACTTTGTGTCTGAGGAACCAAGGCCTAAAGAGGTCTCTGGGCACATCCAGGGCAGCAGAGTGAAAAGTCTGCCCATCATGACTTCTCTGTGCAGCGCCCCACTCATGCAGAAGGCCCCTCCATCGCCACATCCCTGCTGGGTGCCACCGCACTCCAGCCCTCCACAGCCAGCTCAGGCCTCCGTGCATGGATCACCCACAATGTGGAAGCTCCAAGAGAAAGACAGCCTTCAGAGTCTGTATTCCATGCCCCCAACATACATTGTTAAGGAATGCAAATCACCACAAGGAGATACCACTTCTCACCTGATCAGGTAACAGCATGGCTACTATCTGAAAAGAAAAACAAAACGGGAAATGACAAGTGTTAGTTAAGATGTAGAGAAACTGCAACTCTTGAACACTGTTGTGGAAATGTGAAATGGTGCAGTCACTGTAGAAAACATGGAGATTGCTCAAAAAGCAAAAATAGAACTATACGTGATCCAGCAATGCAACTTCTGGGCTTATATTCAAAAGAATTGAAATCCAGGTCTCAAAGAGATATTTGTACACCCATGTTCATAGCATTATCCACATAGAAAAAGAAAAGCAATCCAAGTGTCCATTGACAGATGAATGGATAACCAAAATGCAATATATGCGCCCAGTGGAATATTAGGCAGCCTTGAAAAGGAAATTCTCACACATGCTACCCAACATGGATGAACCTTGACAACAATATGCTAAGTGAAGCAAACCAGTTGCAAAAGATAAATATGACTGATTCCATTTGTATATGGCACTGAGAGGAGCCAAATTCATAGAGAGAGGAAATAGAAGGGGTAGAAAAGCAGTAAAATGTCCAAGAGCTGGGCGACGGGGGAATAGGGAATTAGTGTTAACGTGGAGAGAGTTCAACTGGGGAAGTTGGAAAAATAATGGTGATGGATGGTGGTGATGGTTATATAATATGAATATATGCGATGTCACGAAGCTGCACACCTAAAAGAGGCAAAGAGTACATTCTATATTAAGTGCATTTTACCACAATTTAAGAAATATGAAAAAAATCCACATCTGCCACTTTCCAGCTGTGTGATTTTGGTGAATTAATTTAGTCTTTCCGAGCCTCTGGTGAATTCATTTTAACACAGGGGCACTAACATTTCATAGTTTTGAGGATTCACGATGAGACTCTCAAGAGGTCACCAGAGCCAGACAAGTCCTAAAGAAAAGCATCAAGTGATTTTTGTTTTCTGGTAGCTCAGTATGTAAACAAAGAAAGCTCCCCCCCCTCCCCCCAGCCCTGAAAGATTGAATTGCTCCCTTCTGTTGCTTGGGGCCTGGCCTCCGGGGCCCAAGGGTTTGTCTCTGGTGCCCACCTACACGGGGCACTCATCCACAGTTGGCTCCCAGATTGCCTGCTACAGACCAGTGTTGGGGAGTGAGGAGGGCAAAACATGCTGATTGGAGACTCGGGTCACTGCGAGGGCTCCTGATTAGTAGACAGAGACGCTTAGAGAGTAGAGGCTTGCATCTGGGTCCAAATCTGAAAGCAATCTCCTCATCCAGGCAGACTTGCCTGCATCGCACCCACACCTCCAGAAAGGAGAGCCCCCTCCTGACAACAGCAGGTCGAGACCCTGAAAGCCTTCTGCTGGAGAAAAGGCAGGCCTGGGAACCCTACTCTCTGGCAGCCTGCTCTCTTCTGGTTCTCCTACAGAACGAGATCAGTGTAGCAAGCATACCTGAGCCCCAGGCCAGAGTCCAAAGCAGTCTTCTGAGTTATGCTGCTGGGTTATCTCCTGTTTCCTCCACTGATTCAGAAGCCCTTTCCCCACGCCTGGCATCACACTCACTGGAAATCATGGACCCACACTTCGTGTTGCCCTCTCCTGCCATGGCACCAAGGGGCTGGGAATAGGGCTCCCATTTCACTAGTATGTCGATTGAGCATCACAGTATGAAAGAGATTTGGTCCAAATTTCTCAGCTTTTCTCAGACTCCCCTTAATCACAGACCTGCCTGATCTTGGGCTTTCAGAGACAGAGAGCAAAGAGGTCCCAGAGCCAGACATGCCCTGGAGAAAAGAGCCTCCATCCTGCAGGGGGGAAATCATTCAATAAAGCTCCATCTTCTCCTACTGACGTTGCTCTCTCTCCCACCCACCAACGCGCCCACTCACCCATCTATTCACCCATCCGACCATCCATTATCCAGCCATCCATCCACACATCTATCCATTTGCCCATCTATTCACACATCTGGCCACCCACCACCCATCCATCTGCTCAACAAATTTCCCTTCCCATCTACTCTGTGTCTGGGTGCCTGAGGCCCGAAGAGAAAGCGAGGTCAACATCTGGTACAAGGACTCTGCTTGGAGGTAGATACATAAAGCACAAGGTGATCCTTGCCCTGCCTACCGGTTGGAATTCTGCTCTGTGCACATAGCCTAGCCTAGAGTTACCTCCCATGTGCGTGTCCGGACCCTTGGGGGAGGATGTGACTTTTTTAGATGTGTGCCCTGCATAATGGGGAAGCTGGTCTGGAGACGATCATGTGGACAAGCAGCCTCTTGTCCAGGAAGATAGTGACCAACACATCCACTGGTCTCTGGAAGTCATTTGACTTCCCAACATGCCACTCTTTTTAATGGCACCGGTAAGTGTGAGTAAGAGGAAATCTGCTCCCAATTAGTTGTGTCTTTAGCCAATCTGACATCTATTCCCTTCTGACAACTTTGGGTAGTTGCTTTTCAAATCACTTTAAATCTTCACGTGTAATTAGTAAGAGGCCTGGTGTTCTCCCACTTGCTTTGCTTTTAGGAGCACATCAGGGCAGGACATGCGGAGCCAGCACCCTGCTGTAAGTCCCTCCGCAGCCAGCTCAGCAGCCTGGGGACCCCGAGCACCACCTCTCCTGGCCCAGGGTGTCCACGCTGAGGTTGCTTCCATGGACCCCATCCCCTGCCCCGAGAGCAGGGTCAAATCCAGAGAGGCTGAGCAACCTCTGTATGCTCCAGAGTAGCCTGCCCTGGCCTCTGCCGACCCATAACGCACTGCCCTGTCCCCAGCCCAGCAGTTCAAGGCGGTGGGGGGCGACGGGGGAACCAACAAAGGGTCTGCACCTCGCCATAGACCGGCCCAGACTCCACAGTCACTGACCCTCTCAAATTTCAGTCCATTCTTCTAGGCCTGCCTGACATCACCTCCTAGGCCTGCCTGACATCACCTCCTAGGCCTACCTGACATCACCTCCTAGGCCTGCCTGACATCACCTCCTAGGCCTACCTGACATCACCTCCTAGGCCTGCCTGGCCCCTCACGCAGAGCTCCCGTTCCTTTCAACTCCTCAGCCAGTGGCTGTGACCACAACCTGCAGACCATGCACTTTCTGTCCCCACAACTCCTCAGTGTGCCCCTGCCCAGCTAACCTTGATGAGTTCATCTGTCCTTGCCCAGACCATGGTCCAAGACTCTCCTGCTGCCTGTCACCAGAGCCTGGCCTGCCTGTGCTGCCTGTCTCCACTCTACCTCCTGCCCTCATCCTCCTTACCTCACAAGGTCCTTCCTAGCTCAGAAACACGGCTCAGCACCCCGCAGAAAATTCCACAGAGGTGGCCGTGGTTGGCAGACACTATGTATTTTTCTCCTTGACTCCTGACATTTAGCCATTGACTTCTACTTTGAGTTCCAGCTGTCTCAGAGCCACGGGAGGGACCCTCTAACTGGAATCCCCTGATAGTCACATACTACAGACCTGAGCACCCACATGGGTGCCATCCAGAACTTAGTTCAGCTCCTGTCTCACAGAGACAGTCAGAACCCTACACTGAATCCGAAACACAGTTTATCCCCAAGTGTCTCAGATTCCAAATATGTGTTTCCTTCAGGGTTCACCTATGTGCAGGAGTCAGGGGAGCAGGACTCCAGGCTTGCCCTGAATGATGGCACTCTAAGAGAGAGACACAGGCCTGTCCTAGATGGTCAGGGAGTAGAGGTGAAGACAATGCATGTCTGCAGATGTGTGTGTGTGTGTGTGTGTGTGTGTGTGTGTGTGTGTGGTCATATGCATATGCATGGGTGCATATGTATGCGGTCATTTGTGTGCCTGGGTGTGAGACAGTGTGTGTGGATGTGTGTGCATATATGTATTATGATGAGGTACTGTGGTGTGTATGTGCATGTGTGTGTGCAAGTACTGGTGCACATGTGTGTGGATAGTGTATGGATGTTGTGTGCGCATATATGTGTTTGCATGCACATGTTTTCTGAAGCTTTGTGTGGCGGACTAACCTAGATGAGGAAACCATTTCTTTTCACTACTTGCTGGGAAGCACAACATTAAAGTTGGGAAGGTGAGGTTGAGGGTGAAGGGCAGAAGGGAGGCACCTGGAAACATGCCAGTGGAAGGTAGATGAGCTTTTCTTCTTCGAGTCACTATTTCTTAGCTGTGTTGCTTTGAGCGGGCTATTTAATCTCTCTGAGCCTCTGTTTCCTCATCTGCAAAATGGGCATAGCACATGGAACTCACTGGATGATGCTAAGGGTTAAACGTTAAATAAGATACTGGGTTGAAGAATCAGGGAAGTACTTAGCATTAGGAGGGCTCAGTGGTCCACTAGGAAAGAGAGGGTTAAATAAATCCCCAACCCTGGTCCTAATCCTGAGCAGGGAGGGAGGACAGAGCATGTTCCCTGAGAAAAATACTCCAGCCAGAGAGATAGCCTTTCCAGGCTCAGCTCAGTGCTGGGAAATCGTAAGTGCAATGTTATTATGTAAAGTGCATAAGTGATTTTCAGTATAATTAAGATGGATGTCTCTAATAATCCTGCAGGGTCCAATTCTGAGCCACAATACCAGGCATTTACAGGGAGTTTTTGTGCACTTTGCCTCAGTGAGCACAGGGGCCCATTAAAGAAGAGTTTATAAGACAGAGTTCTTGAACCAACCAGTGGGGAGGACTTAGCCCAAAACCCCAAAAGAACTCTGCGGGGCAGCACATCCCAGGAAAGTCACCCTCACCCCCTCACCACCTCCTTCTGCAGAACAGAGCCATTTTCATCCTCCCTTTTAGAAGGAGCCTCCAGTCACAAACATATAAGCCTTTGTTGGCTTGAACTGCTATCTTGGTAAGAGAGGAGAGCTTACAAAAGAAGAAACTGAGGTCCCAAGAGGTCATGTATCCTGCCCAAGGTCACCCAGCTCATCAAAGACAAAATAAAAGTTTGAGGAAAGGATCTAAATGTTATAGATTGAATCTTCCTCCATTGCAGAAGGGTCTATAGCATCCATCCAGAACCCATCCAATTACCACCTCGACGAATAATAGTGGTAAGACATTCACTGAGCCCCACTTCACTGCAATGATATTAATTAGTCTAGCAGCTGGCATTATTATTAGTAGTATGCAGTACTGACTATGTTCTAGGCATTATATTAGCTCTTTATTTTAAATCATTTCCACTGCATTTCTATAAAACAGGCATTATTATTCTGAGACAGTAAGTGACTTGTCCAAAGTCACATGGCAGTTTAGAACTAGGAGACTCTGCTGGAATCTCTCTGACCCTGCAGGCCACACAGAGCAGGGAACTCCAGGGGTCAAAACTTGTTTCTTACAAAGATATGAGTGATCAATAATCTGCTTCACAGAGAACCATGCTCCTTCAAGGCTGGAGGATTCCCCCCACCTCTTACAGCAGGTCTCCTCACTCCGTCCAATTTGGAAAACCCCACCCCCGGGCCAATCCCTGCTTCCCACCAAAGACAGTCATACCATTCTCCCAGCCTTCCTGGGAAGGCCTGAATTCTCACTGAGCTGTGCTATCCTCACAGCTACATCTTCAAGAGGGTCATTTGGGGTCTGGGCAGGGCACTGCTCTGTGTTCCAGGAGGCCCCTATCTCTGGGCCTTCCTCCTTCTCTTGGCACTGGGTGCGCAGGCAGCACTGGCCTCCAGGTCAGGAGCCAGTCAGTATCGTGTGCTGCCCCTTGCCAGGCAACCTTGGACACGCCATTCCAATCGCTCTAAGCCTCAGTTTCTCCATCTTCAAAATGAGCGTGTACGTGCACGCCACACACACCAGGAAGACTGAGGGCCACCATGTCTACAGAGCTTAATCATTCTCCATTCCCCACTCCCCCTCCCCAAGCAGGGTCTGCCAGGGGCTGAGGCTGGGTGGGAAAGCTTAGGAGAAGGGAACTTGCTCCAAAGACTTTGGTTCTTTAAGACTACAAAGCACAGCAGGGGCTGAGGACTTAGACAAAATGTCAGGGAAGGAAGAAGAAAAATTCAGCTGCAGATATTTAGTACTATGGAGCCTGTTTGGATTGCTGAGGTCTCCTTGCTGGAGGAGGAGCCTTCCAGGACAGCTTCCCTAGTCCCAAGTGTGGCCTGGAGGCCCAAGCCCCCAGCTCCTGAGATGGCCCACAAGGAGGGTGTTGGGGAGGCCAGGATCTCGTGAAATCCCACAGCCCTGCTCTCTGACCCACGACCCACAGCGCCTTAGGGGACTCGGTCTTCCTTTGGATCCTTGTCTCTGTCTCCTCCAGCCCCAGGACACACCAAGTCCCAGACCAGCTGCACTGACCCCACGGCCCTCGAGCCAGAAACTGCACGGTGAGAAGTCTACTGGCACTGGGTGCCTCGCAGGGGCTTGAATGTCCTCAAATCACCCCGGCTAGAGTCACCTTTCTAGCCTGGTTCTCTAAGACAAGTGGGGTATCTCAAGGGGCTATGTGGACTCATACTTGGGTCAGGACTTGGAACAGGGTCCAGACGGCTCTCGCTGTGTGGCAATGGAAGGTCCTTTACCCTGACTGAGCCCTGCTGTCTGCATGGATGAGACTCGGGCAGCAGCACCCATCGCACGAGCTCATCATGCAAGCGAGCTCGATTCACAGAACACATACCCAGCTGCCTTTCTTTCCTAATCTCTGCTGCCTTCCAAATGAGCTGCAGAGCTCTGTGAGAGGCACGGCAGGGTCAGGTCAGTGACCAATGTCATTACTAACTCCAAACTCTTAAAGTTCCCTGAGGACAAGACAATTTTCTAAGTCGGAGTTTTGAGTGCATTTAAAACCCTTTTAAGATCCTATTAATGACTTTTGATAATGAAGATTAACTGGAAAAATACATCTATTCACCCAGAGCTTGGATCTCAGAGTTGGACAGACTTTAGGAGTTTCTGCTGTTTCCTTGTGTCTGTACATATCACGCAGGGTGCTGACAGTCACCTTCACTGGTCCCTGAGCATCACTGGTCCTCTGGGCCGTTCTTCAGCACAAGCACTCTTACTGATCATTTTAGAAGGTGACCAGAAGGTTATCTTGGTAAGATGGCCACATCTTTATAAGGTGCCCACAACTTTGTAAGGTGACTACATTTCTATAAACAACAAATGTCACCATATTTTTAGGAATTGGCCACTCCTTTGTAAGGTGGACACCTCTTTGGAAGGTGACCATAATGTTATAAGGTGACCACATCTGTGTAAGGTGGCCACATTTTTGAAGTTGGGCAGAACCATATCACTAGATGTGTCCATAACTCATAAATGGAGGTGACATCTTCTACTTTCTGGTGAAAGCTTTTCTGTGTTCACATAAGCCCCTCCCAGGCCACCTTTTCCTTTCGGTGTTGGTCTGTGAGGTCCACCTCGCAAGGCCTGCTGCTTCTGCTAGGATCTCTGAGTGGCTCTGAGATCAGAGGCCCGTCAACCTATGTGGATAAGTGAAATGAAGGGCAAGTAAGTCATGCATGTGCTTGAGGCCACTGAGTGGAAGGGTGTGTGCCCAGAACCCAACCTTCTGCTGCCTCCCTGGACTGACAGGCTGTGGGGAGTGAATGTGGGCAGCACATAAATAATGTGTCCCCTTGAAGCCCTGTCCTTCCACAGCAAATCAGACACCCCCAGCAAAAAGCACACACACTCGTGCATACTGAGATGTAACTTTTTTTTAGATAACTTTGACTTACAACACAACATGAGATTTAGTTTCGGGTTCTCTCTCCATCACAGATGTAATACCACACCCACCACCACATTTCTAGAGTCCTCACCGTTGCGCATTGGACCTATGCTACCCCAGCTCCTCTCCCATCTCCCAAATGTGACTGCTCCCTCCCAAAGCTGGCACATCTAGGAGATAGTGGGCAGTGCAGATTCCAGACGTGGAGCCCAGGAGGAGTGGGAAAGGTGCAGGGATCATGTGACACATCACCATCCCCCCAGAGACACAAGCTCCCCTTGTTCCCTGCTTCGCGGGGACTTGGAGCAGAAACCAGCTCCCACATGACTGCAGGTTCGCTGGGTGTGCTCACATGAAGAGCAAGGAGGGAGCTGATAGGGAGCATGCTTGCAGGAAAAGCACCTGGCAGGTGTCCCACAGCACAGGCCCCAGCAGGGAAGAGAGAACCTTCGAGGTGGAGCCCTCACATACCCTCCCACTGACTTCTGAGCCCGGTGAGACATCCAGTCAAGGCTGGAGACTGTGCCTGGGGTCCACATCCACTGCTTTGCAACCCGAGGGTACCAGGCATGGTGGAAGGATCTACACCCCATCATCCCTGCAGAGCTCCTAGCATGGCCCTTGACCAGCAGCAGGCACACAATAAGTGCCATTTCACAGAAGTGTGGGAAAGGCCACCACTACCCATGACACTGCAAGAGTCTGTGAAAGCTCACCCAGCAGCCAGAGATTGGACTTCTCCACTCTCACATGGTCTCTCCTTGATCACCAGAGAAGCCTCCACTGGTGCCCACCCAAAGTGGCCCACCTTCCACAGTCTTCAGGGTTAAAAGATCTTCATTTGCTCTGAACCCAGAGGGACCAGTTCCTGGTATCCTGCTGGCACAGTGCTTACATGACTTTTCCCAGATGCGAATGTCAATAGCAGTCAGCTGCCATTACCTGTGACGGCTGGCCCTTAGCTATGAAGCACACTCTGGCATGTATATGCATACATGCACACGCATGCCAGGGGCTACTCCCAACAGGAGGCAGCCCAAAATCACAACTCTCTGGTGTCTTATATTTCCTGTCAACACCTCCCTGGAGTCGTCATCCCCAGAATCCTGGCACACCCGTCTCTAGCAAGAGAATTTCAGTTGATTGCGAGCACCTGAAGAGATTAGAGCTTTAAACACTGTCCATGCTAACCAGTACACATTTCGTAACGCCTAATGTCATTTTACCCACCTAGGACCAGATGCATCCAGGTCCTTCCAAAGAGAAGAAAAATGAAGTAAAAGGAACTGAGAGTCTGCATTCTGTTAAACCCTTGACAGACATCTTCATAAAACTCCCAGGACACAATGCTCTAGTCATCCCCATTTTAAAGATGACAAGCTGAGGCTCAGGGACAAGAACAAACTGACCCCAGATCACAGCAAAGAAACATCATAACAAGATTTCAAATCCATATTTAAAACCCCAAGATTTTTAATCCCGCAAATATGACATGCACATTCATTCTCCCACCTCCTCACTTCCACAAAGAAGTGTCCTAGTGAATCTGCCTGTTCACACTATGTCCCGTCCTTCTTGGACGGTGGTATTAGATGGCAGTGTTAGATGCCAGTGGCTGCAGCATCCATTCACCTAGTGGCCTAAGCTTGTGATTCTCTGTCTGCTGATGGGTTTGAATAATCAGAGTTCACATGAAGATCCAAAACTCCATGCACGTGTCTCCAGATCTAGAGGTTTGAGCGCAGGAGCAGGCCACCACCACTGTGGTTTCCTGACCTGACCGAGCTCCCAGGGCACATTGAGTCATTTTACACAACTGGGCTACTGGACTGGTCTTTGCCTGTTGACAAACAAGTCTATGCATTGTACTGTTTGCTGTCCCTGTATCTCTTCTTGCAAAAAAGGTTGCAGATCAAGGTATGACTTTGCTCTGCTCTAGGAGCCTTAACTGAAAACACTTTAGTAGCCACAGGCCAGAGTCTTCCAGAAGCTTCTTCATTAACCTGTTGACCTCTGGGTTGAGAAGAATGGAAGGGAAGACTCAACTGGGACTGTTGACCAGACATGGCCTCTTAAAATGGCATGAGCATCTCACAGCATGACAGATGAGTTCCAAGAAGATGCATCCAAAGAGCTAGCACATGAATAGTGAGCTTTCCGATAGAACAACAAAACCTTCATGGGCATTTTTGAAACTAGCCCTGGAAATCAGTCACCTCTATTGCATTCCATTCAGGACATGCAAGTCACTAAGGTCAGACCAGAAAAAAGGGGAAGAGAATTTGACACACCTCTTATGGGGAGTGATCAGTCCCATTGCCCTAGAATATGTGGGTAGGAGGTAAGACTCCCACCTTCTTTGAAAAATACCCTCGGCCACACGCTGGTAAGGAAGAAGTGTGATCAGTTTAGTACAGGAATGACATTCTCCATTCCTATGCGTTGACCTAATGGCTGTACTACTCTGCCCAGCAGGGAACACGTCACAGAGCCCTGCCTGCTCAGACAAAGCAGTGGTCACCCAGCTGGACCAGGAGGCTCTAGACCCTGCAGTGTCACCAGTGCTAAGAAATGTACGTTGGAAGACTGGATCCTCTTTTTTCCCCAAACAAGAGAACACATGCTGTCAGGGAAGGATGTCAGCCGTTCTTCAAAGGTGTTCAACATTCCTGGCAGTGATACAGTCTCGACTCCAGGAATACACTATGTTAGCCACAAAGGCCAGCAGTCAGAAAATAAGCTGGAACCCCCACACAGCCATGGTCTTTCAGGAGCCAAGGGCTCTAGTCTGCTCCAAGCAAATACCAAAGACAGAGACTCACGCCAAGGTGTAAGCATCCCATGCCTGGGGCCCCTCTACCTCTCTCCTGCTTCTCCAGGGGAAATAATACCCCACTTGGGAAACGGAGACTTGTCCCATCAAAACCAGCTTTGACCAGCATAAATGCAAGCATTGTCCCTACTTCTCACATGTACCTGAGACTGCAGTCCTGTCTTCAAAACTTCTGGTAAACCTTGTCCTTTTGTATAAGGAGTCTTACAAGAAAGAACTTATTTTAAGGAACAGAGAGAGGAAATGAGCAATCTTGATTCAAGGATTACTGCTCATCTCCACCAGAAGAGAGTAGAATCAGATTCACACCAGTGCCTTAGAGCACAGACATTCTGCATTGGGCTGTGGCAGAATAGATCTATTTCCCCATCTTCTCTGGGGCAATGATCGGGGTCCAAGTTTTCACAGGGCAGTCAGGGTCCTGGGCACTATTAGAGCCTCCTGCATTCGTATTAGGGAAAAAGAAATTAAGAACATGATGTGTGAGGAGTGGCAGTGGGGAGCTCACTTCCACAGAAAGGAGCAGACAACCTAAGTCAGCTGCATGAACTGTGCTCATGGCCACCTGGGAGACATGCCCCAGGGACCATCCAAACCTCCGGACAGCAGCAAAGTCAAGAGAGCCACAACCATGCCAAAAGGAGATGACCTAAAGACATGTCATTGTGGTTGCGGCCCAATATTTAAAAGCAGGTTGGTCAGGTACTGATTTGTTTTAAAGGAAAGGTACAGGCAGGAATGAAAGGTAATAGGCAAGCAGATGAGAAAAGAGAAGAGGAAAAAGGATTTTTATTTTTGTTCTTATTTTCATGATTCATCTGGTTGTTCCCCCCAGCCCCAGGACTCAAACCCAGGTCCTTGGAATATATGTGAACTGCAATCAGCCAGAGACAGCAGACCTAACCTCTTCTCTACCAGGGCATACTCATGTAAAGTTTGAATTTTAACAGCATTCTATAACAACAGAAAATGTGCCCCAAATTGGCATGCAACCAGTTACCTAAAGAAAAACACACTGTCATCACAGGGATGACAGTTATATGAAAATCAGTGAGATGAAGACATCCGAGTAGGTTTCATGGATTCAGGAGCTGAGTTCAGTGACCATAAAATGAAAGACTCCAGAGAAACATGGAGCAATGAGTGGGCACTGGTCTGAAGGAATAAGGTCTCAGCTCAGTCTTCCGGAGATGAGCAAAGGGGATGAGTGGAGTCCTGCTCATCGTCACACTCTGCCCTCGTTCTCTGTGATTCTTTAGGAGCTGCCAGAAGATGACTAGGCGCCTCCTTGTCTTACAGACCCTCTGGGTTTGGCCCCTAACTGTGGATACAGTTTCTCTGTCCTGCAGCAAGTATAGACAGAAGAGATGCTTAACCTTGCCTCCTGAATCCCAAAGGCCCTTGGCTTCAGTCTTTCCCAGAAGAAGCATCTCACTTTAAATTCCTCCCAATTCCAGTCAAAATTCTTTTGATGGTCATTAAAATTACATGAGTGGCTTCATGCAATTTTAATGTTCTCCACCAACAAATTCTGCAGAAGAAATCCCCCCAGGCATCCCCACTGATCATTCTAAGTAGATACAACAAAGCATTTCAAGACATGAGTTTTAACCAAAAAGAAAATGAAATGAATATTTCATTTATGATAGGTCATCTGGTAAGAAATTTTTCTAATTTTTTTCATTAGAAAAATCAAACAATGAAAGCCAATCCCTTGTAAAGTCATTGACCAACCAGATACCAACCGCTTGTATTTTTCAAGTACTCTTTCAACTAAGCTTCCTTGTACAACTGGACAGGATTTACAAGTCAATAACCTCCGAGGCAGTTGCACCAGCCAAGTTAGTTAACTTGAATACACACACTGCTAAGACAGATGTCCTTGTGATGTTCTACTTGTCCTTAGCCCTCACACTATTGTCCCTCCTCTCCTACTATACTCGCAATACTCGCAACTCAGCACCTGCAAATCAAAAGCTTCTGCCTGGAACTTGAGAAAGTCTCATAAGATTCCAAGAGATCCAAGGATCATTGCAAAATCTGGATCCAAATGAATTCAAACAATTATTTTTACTTGTGGATTATTGTTATGAAATAAAATATCCAGCTGGCTTTTGTTGTTCACAGTCCTTAGTATTTCTCCGTGATAGGAGTGTCTTTGATATTTATAGTGGACTCAGCTTTTACTTTATGCTAAGGAGATAACTCAGAAAAGCAGCTGGTCAGTCCAGAAAGACCAATTATGTAATCAGACAGCTGGAGCTTTGGGACAGATGATAGCAGTCCAACCTCCAAGGTGGCACTAGAGTTCAATCATATAGTCAATGGTTCAATCAATTATGCCTTCATAAAAAAAAAAAAAAAAAAAAAAAACTCCAACAAAATATCTGAACACCGAGGCTCAGGTGAGCTTTCTGGCTGTACACATTTGGATGACACATACTAAGGACATAGAATCTTCCAGTTTGGGACCCTCCAGACCTTTCCCTAGGTGTCTCTTCATTTGGCTGGTCTTGATTTGTGTCTGATATAATAAAATTGTGTCTTGCATATAGTACTTTCCTGAATTTTGTGAGTCTTTCTAATTTATTATCAAAACTGAGGGGATAGAGAGAACTCCATGTTGGTAGCCATTTCTTCAGGAGTGAAAGTGATCCAAGTTTGTGGCGGTGTTTTATGTGAGGGCCAACCTGTGAAGGAGACTGACTCTCCCTGTGATAACTCCATGTCATCACTGTCAGGATTGCATTGCAGCTCTGCTTCCAATCATATTGTCTTACTAAAGGCATATGGAGAAGGAACTTTTCCTAACAGAAAGTGGTGACTTTTGGGAAAGAGAAGGTTGGTGGTACCATTACAGTAACATTCCACAGGGTAGCTATGTGGGGTTTAGGAGTGTTGTAGGCAGAATCAAGATGGTCCCCAAGTTTCCAGTCCCATGATGTTCACATCCAGTAAATCCTCTTCCCTTGAGCATGAGACAGCACTTCGAATAGGAGGCATTTCACTCCCATTATGATATATAACATCATAATTGCATTTTGTGAGACCTAAGGAGAGAACCCAGCTCAGCCGTACCCAAATTTCTGACCTCTAGACACCATGAGGTGATAAACACATGCTGTTTCAGACCACGAAGTCTGAGGGAAATTGCTATGCAGCAACATAAAACTAACACGTGGGGCAATCTATCCGGTCAGGAAAGAAGGATGGCATCAGACGCAAACTCTGCCAGTGTGAGTGACAATCCAGTTGAAAATTCTGATCTGCCCAAGGAAGAAGGGCTTGGTTTAAGAGAAGGGCAGTCAGACTATGAGTGAGGATGAAACAAGATTCTAAAATGGGCACCTAAAGACGCACTGGGGCTGGACAGGTAATGGCTAACCTCAAAAGAAGCTTGACTTCTGTCTGCAAACAGTGAACAGATGCTTTATGTCAGAGGTACCAGATATGCCCAAATGGCTAGAAGCACACAAAGATGGATGTGAACTTGACATAAAGAAGAAAGTTTGAAGTGACTCCCTGTAACACAGATGGCTAAAGCTCAGACTACAAAAGCCATGGGCCTGGGTTCAAGACCTGGGGCTGGAATAAATAAATAAATACATAAATAAATAAATGTTGAAAGAAAAATTTTTTCCAAAAAGAAACTTCTAGCACCCCCAGAGCCTACAAATGGAAATGGCTACCTTCATTTAGACTCTTAATTCATTCCAAGTATCCAATATACAATTAAATTAAATTAGAAACAAGAGTAGAAATCAGGGCAAGCAAGTGAAGACTAGAGAAAGAATAGGTGAAAAGCTACCAAGAGCAGGGAAGTAGATTGGATTAGTCTCCCCCGGCCCATTATCTCTTTGATTCTATGTTTAAATGCTACTTCATAGAGGATGCATCACTTTAACCTATTGAGGCTAAAGAAGTGAGGGTAACTTGAGATGATGTGGAGCCAGGAACAAAGAGGTACCTGAAGCCTGCCCTCCTCACAAATTTCCAGAAGTAAAGGCATCAGCCAAGGAAAAGAATGACTTGAAGAAACTCTAAGGATGTAGCCCCAAACTCCAAGGTAGAACTCCTTTTATTAAAAAAAAATTACAAATTAAACAAATAAATAAAAAGCTCTCTTTCCTGTAGCAAGTTTCCTGATGACCTTAAGACCCACTCTGATCATCTCACTGACAAAGCAAAAACCCAAGCCTTGGATGTTACTACTTTAAGTTCGAGAAAAGTCTATTTCTCTCTGGGAAAAGCAGAAGAGAGGCTAAAGCAAGTCAGGAAAGTCATCCAATGCCCAGAGGAAGTGGACCTAAACTACCCACTCCAGCCCGTTTTCTCCCCAGGGAGAGCCTACCACGTGGACTATTCGTCATCCTCTGGCACTCCTTGACTGTCACCACAGATGTCCCTTGACCTTTCTGCGGGGTCAGATTCCCCATTTGCTCACTCCCATGCCATCATGTTTCTTGCTTGATTTGCTCAGTGAGTTGGAGCGCATCCTGCAGTAGCATTGAGAAAAGGTCAGAGCGCTCAATTTTAAACCTTGCCTGGATAAAAGAGCATTAGCCTTTCTTCCCCCTTGACTGATGTCTGACTAACTCTAGGCTTTTAGACAGAAATGTTTTTCTCAGACTGAAAAGAATTGTTCAATCACCTGCTACTGTCCTAGGTTGCTTGTGAGAAGCTGAAGACGTTCTGATCTCTGGCCCATTGCTCACGGTCTATTTCTTCTCCGCACTTTGCTGTGCATTTTCCTTTTCCTAGCACCAGCTCGTTCTTCAGCAGGCCCTTTCAGTCTAGAAACCCGTGTCTTTCAGTCTGAACATGTCTTTCTTGTCGTTCCTGTTGGTTCTCTGTCCTCCCCTCCCCTACGCAGAGGTTGGGCAGGTAAACTGGGAGGAGAGGTGAGGGTAGAACTTTGTAAGCAGCAGGCTGGCACTCTTGCTGAGCTCTGAAAGCTGCCCAGGGTCCCGGGACAGGGAGCGGCCCCTTTCCTGGACTGACTTCCAGGGAATGATTACATTCCTCTCCAGAAGGATTGACAAAATAGAAAAAAGGTAGGCTAATTCACTCAGCACAAAAGGTCTCGCCAAGAAGGACAGCAACAGATCTGCAGCACTCAGAATGACCTGTCTCCTCAGGGTTCCTTCGCCTGTGCTGCCAGACTCACCAATTCAATCATGTCTTCTGGCTATTGCTTCCATCCTCCACATCTCTTTTCCTATCAGAGAGCATGTCTCCCTACATGTACTTCTATTAGAAATCATGTCCCCTCCATGTCCTGCTCCTTCTTTCCTAAACTTGGATTAGCTAACTGGTTGACCTCATAGACTGATTCTCTGATTTTATCTTCTTTTCTATCTCTATCTTTCCATACTTATGTCTGAGATATTGCTAAAACTTTATCTCCCTACAGTTCTAGAGAATTTTTAAATTCCTGTATCATATTTTTAAACTCCAGTAACTCTTTCTTCCCACACTTTTTCTTCTGGCTAGCAACTATACCCTTGTCTATTTCATTGTCATGAGATTTTCAGTTTTCTTCTGCCTCCCATCGTATCTCTGTGACCTTCCAGTTTCCTCTGGTTTTTGTTTGCCTTTGCTTAGAATTTGTGCTGTTGCTTTGGACCCTAGTTCATGTTAGAGCCAACCCTCAAATGCCTGGCGGCTTCCTGCTGCCCATATCTGAGGCACTCAGCAGCTGCGTGAGAGCATGGCATGAGAGGAAAAAGTGTACCAGCTGAGAGTGACTAGGATGTCTCTGACTTTTCCTTGACAGAAGCATGGACTTTTGCTTTTCTTCAATGCACATGGCAATAGCTGCGCCCTCAAAGAGAGCTTACTTTCTGTATTTCCATGAACTGGCTGGAACTCAGTCTATACTCTCTGTCTACACCAGGGTGGGAGATGCTGTTTAAATCCCTCTGACCTGGTCAGGCACAAAACAGCATATGCCAGTTCATATGCACTATGAAAAAGGTGCATAAGCTTCCCCATGGCAAATTACTTCTATGTGGAAAACTGAGTCAGGTTTTCTTCACACAACTAGCCCCTCTGTGCTGACCTCTCCTGGCCCCTCGAGTTTCTCTCCTGTTGAACAATTCCAGGCATCGGTGCACCTGGTGAGCGATGTCACAGGCAGCACAGCCAGCTCTCTGATCCTCATGAGACCCCTCCCCAGAGCAGATCAGCAATCCCAACTTCAGAGGGGAATGCTGAGACTCCAAATGGGGTCTAACACCGAAGCCAGAGTTAGGACCACAACTGGTCCTCACCACACCCTGTGGAATTCATTTTGTTCTCCAGAAGGAATGTGGTTCCCTTGGGGACAAGCACCAGAATTCCATGTGGAATTGGTAGGCAGGCTGATCAGTGCACAGAGAGAAAATCCCAGAAAATGCTGTTTCTCCTGCCTGGCACCGATGGGAAAGGTTGCTTCCACTGTTGGCCAGAACTGCCCGCCTTGATAGACTATGACCTACAGATTCTTTGGGACACCCCCCAGGACCACCCACAGAGCTCTCCCAAAGCATCCACAAACTGTTCCTGAAGAACCAGCCCTTCCATGAACCCTGGTATCTTGGTGAGTTGCAGCCAGGAGATCAGAGACCGGGCTCGGCCCTTTCTACTGGCCTGGGGTCGTGCTCTGCTGACTCTCATGTGTCCATATCCTGTTCTCAGATCAGGACCATATGGAGGGAGAATCAGCCAAGTTATTCAATCACATAGATGAAGTCATAAGAAGTGTTGAGATGGTAAGGAAGCAATTCCAGGGCCTGGGGCTTGAATTGACAGAGCCTGGTCCTCCAAGGCATTCCCACAGCCCACGGGCCATGGAGGGTGGAGATGGACAGACAGAGAAACTCTCTGTATGTTCTGCAGTTTCTGTTGACAAACTGGTTGGAACTCCCAACCTTGAATGAGTTATCTAACTGATCCCCCATGAAACATGGATGATGCTGGTGCCCCTTCCCTCCTTCTCCACCAGAGAAGCAGTTACAGTTGTATGAGATTCTCATCTATAAGGAAATCTTCGCCGAGACACTGACTGAGAGATCCAAGGAGCTGAAGGAGAGGGGTGAGAGGTGGGGCTACCCTGCTCCCACCCAGCCCTGCACCTCCCTCAAAACCCCAAAATCGGGGTCTAACCTGCAGTCTCTCCTGCTCCCCACAACAGTCCCCCTCCTACCTTCCCAGCTTCCTTTCCTGCTCATACTCCAACCCTCCCAACTGTCTGCCTCCCCAGCACCTCAGTTTCTCTGCCATCTCACCCTCCGTGACAGCCTGCGGCAATTCCTGCGGTGAGTATCTTTGGGGACGGGACTTGGACAAGTTGCAGGGGCACCTGGGCCTCTCTAAGGCTCCTGCCCATCTCATCTCACAGACTTTCCCCCTCTCCTGGAGGTCATCAACTGTGCTACCTGCAGGACACATTTCCTCACCTGCAAAGACCCCATTCTCTGCCCAGGTCAGTAGCCAGTAGCCTGTCTGGTCCCCGGCACCTCCCCTCACCAGCCCCCGTCTCCACTTCTTGTGCACTGATGTCTTAGTCCAGTGGTCTTTCCCTCTGTCCAGCCCTGGACTCTTCTTGTCCAACATCCTCACCCATGAGAGGCGCGCCTCCCTGGATATCGTGATTCCCAACTCTGCCGGGAGGTCCCACGAGTCCTCGAAGCCAGCATCCCGAAGACACACCCAAACCTGTCTCCATGCCTCCCCCAGATCTGCTCTCCCCTCAGGAACCTTCTCTGCAAATGCTTCCTTTCAAATTCTCACCACCCTGAACAAGAGCCTCACACCCCCTTACTCAGTACACGGCGTCACCAAGTGGTGCTAAATAATTTTGACAAGTGTTTCAATATTTTCATTCCAATGTCCACTGCTCTTCTCTAGGCCTTCTCATCTCTCATCTGGTTTATGGCAACATTTCCTGACTGTCCTCCCTGTCCTTCCTGGTCACGTCTCACTCAGCAACCAAAGAGCTCTTTCTCAAGGAGCAAACCTGCCTGTGCTGCTACCCCCGTTTATAACCTCTGCAGCGCCCCCTCACCCCCAGAGAAGTCCGCCCCCTCACGAGCCCCATGTGAACATGCCCCACTCGCCTCCATCACCCCTGACTTGCCAGTCACACTGAGCCTCTGCCACGCAGGACATAGGCACAGCTTCCTACTCCTGTCCTTCAACGTTCTGTGTCTTCTGCTGGAACACAGTTTTGCCCCTTGACCCTCTGAACTGAATTCCTACTTGTCGTTCAAAGTCCAGCTCAGAAGTCTGGTTTCCTAAGATGCTTTCCTACCAGCTCCCACCTGCCAAGCCTCACAGCCCTGTCCTACCTGTCCCGCCTGCTCTCCTCGGATGTCACACCAAAACTGCTCCCCTCCGAGCTTCCAGGACCATGTCTCACTCATCTCTAGACGTGTGTCAGGCACACAGTAGGGTCCGTGCTTGCAAACAAGTAACTGCCTGTGCAAATAAAAGAAGAATACTGCTTTGTCTCGGAGTCCCGGGTCTTTGACTGCTCCGCAGCCAGCTCCTCCTTTCGCCCTCCAGTGAGTTCCAGAGGAACTTCCTGTGGGCTCTGCTCCTCCACGTCAGCATCACCCTGCTCGTGGCAGCCACAGGAGGTGGGTGAGTCATTCTCCAAACCCAGCACCCAGGGGATACACGCCTGCTCCCTGACTGACCATCTCCACCCTGTTTCCTGGCCCAGAGGCTATATTTTCTGGCAAAAGAGGAAGGAGGAAGGAGAGAGAGAAGATACTGAGAAAGGAGCCCCTGTCATATTTAAGGCTCCCAAGAAAAGGAAAATCGGCTCTTCCCTAGGGGTAGCAAAGCCTGGAGGCCTCCCAGGACCTGTCATCCTGAATAGAAGGGAACTGGGACTCCGGAGGAGCCCAGGGGCCCAGGACACAACGGCAGCAAAGCTCCAGGTCTCCCAACTGACCCAAAGTGTCCTCTGCCACTCTGCCTGCAGAGTGTACAAGATGTTTCAGTAGGGCTTCAGTTAGCGAGCCCAGGAGCTGCGACCAGGCTCTGTGAGCAGCCCAAGAACTAGCGCCAGGAAGCGCTCTCTGCCACAGCTGTCATTCTCCCCCTGTCCACCCACCCTCAGCCCTTGTCACCTGCTCCCTGACTCTACAAACAATCAGCATGGCTCCCTTGCCCTTGGCTCCTAGCTGGGTCAGCTCAGCAGAAGGTGACAGGGGAAATGCCCTGTTCCTCTCTCTCAGCAGAGATGCAGCTGTCTCCCATCATCCCCCTATTGAACGAAGGCCACAGCGGCTGTCAGGAAGCTCTCTCGTCTCTGAGTTCTGTTAACAGTCCTTACTTCACCCCTTCAACCTGGAGTGGTAACAACTCTGAGGTTCTGAGGCCCAGGAGATAGCACTCACTCTGTGGTTTCTCTACACCCATGTCTTATAATATCTTTATTAAAAGGCTTCCTAATATTCTGATTGACTCTGCTGAATGCTTCCTGCTGGGTGCTGGACAAATGCAGGGGGCACTGCCATAACCCCAGGAATGGCCTATCATCTCCCCTCCTGAAGTCGGCCCACCCTCTTCCCCACCAGAGACACCGTCTCCTGTTCCCCTTGAGAGTACAGCTCCAGCTTTTCTGAGCGCCAATTACAGATGAAAGCAGGATGGCCTCAGCAGGATGCCTGAGGGGTCCCTGTGTCTGTCTGTGAGCAGAGAGGCCAGCTGATGTCCCCAGCATGAGCAGGGACTGGCGGAACCACTGAGTACATAAACAGCACAAGTCACCCAAGTCCACTGGTGCTGCACTCAGTGAAGTTTCCCTGGCTCTGCCTTGGGAGGGACTTAGCCTCTCCCTGCTCCATCTCTCTCCATGTCCATTTTCTTCTTAGCTGCAAGCTTCATGGGACCCCTGTGTCCCCAGGCATTGTTCTGCCCCTTCCCCTCAACCTGGTGCCCCTCCTCACTGTTCTCCCTGCCTCTCAGCCTCTCCCCGAAGACTAAAGGAGGCCCTTCTCCAACATCCTTGAGAACACAGAGTCCTGGTCAGCAGGCCAGCTCCTGAGTAGTAACAGAAAGCAGGTCTGAGGCCAGAGCTGCCAACAAGCAGCCTAAAACCTAGACTCAAATGTGGGTTCTGAGCTAAGATTCTGGGATTCCCCGCTAACCCTACCATTGTATCTCAGTTTCTCCATATGAACACAGAAGGGAGGAGGGGTGGATGCTTTCACCAGGTTGGTTTGCCTGGACCCAAATCCAAATGGAAACACCTCATATTTACTCAGACTCCAGTTCCAAATTCAATGTCATCCTTCCCTTCCCTTCCAACAGTCCACTGAAATCCTACTTAGGCCTGAGGCCCAGCTCCTCAAAGAAGACCACTGTCTCCTCAGGCCTTGCCGGTACTCCCTCTGAGAGCTGGGGTCCCAACAAGAGCAAGATGACTTCAGTATCACCATCTTGCAGTAAGGATCACCCCTTGGGCAAGGGCGGGGACTTGCAAGATTCCCAAGATGAGTTATAAAAAGGTCATAAATGAGTAACCAGGACAGGGAGTCCCATGACTGAAGGCATGCACCTCCAGATCACCCAGCAAGGGATTCAAGAAGGCTCCCTGAGATGATGTCTTTACCCATGAGAGACTGGGAAGGCGAGAAGGGATGGAGGAGTATTTTCTTCAGGGTTCAGCATTGCAGAGGAGTGGAGGTAAGAGAACTTGGTCAGTTCTGGCAACTCTAAAATATATGTTTGTTGGAGATGGAGGGAGAGTCCATGGGGGAGGTGAGGCCAACAGAGGGTCCCAAGCTTGTAAAGGCAGAAAAGGAACTAGAGATAAAAAATCGAGGAAAGTACACAGGGAAATAAGCTGAAGGAGAGGTCATGGAGGATTTTGCCAAAGGCATGCTCTGAATTCCAGAGAGAAGATGAGAGAAGATGGGGTTAGGAAGGGAGGGTACTCTGTGCTGGGAGCTGAGGTACCTCTTCCATCCAGTCCAGCAAGCCCTCCCTGCCTTACAAAGTTGGGGATGGTACTTCAGATGCAAAGTGTTTGGGGACAGCAATTTTATGTAACTTTTTATAACTGAATAATATACCTCCAGTGGACACTTGGGTTTCTTCCATGTCTTAGCTATTGTAATTAAATTATATTGAATATAGAAGTGCTTTATTTTTTGAATTAGTTACCTTATGTATGTTTCAAAAAAAAAAATAAAACTCTTGCTTTCTTTTATCTTCTCTGATCTCTATTTCATTTATTTCAGTTTTGCTATTTATTGCTTCCTTCTTACTGCTAAATTTGGGCTTAGTTCTTATTTTCTAGTTTTTTAAGTTGTAAAATTAGGTTATATTTTGGAGGGTTTTTTTTTTTCTAATGTAGGTGTAAATGTCCCTCTTAGAACTGCTTTTGCAGCATCTTGTAGATTTTGGTATGTTGTGTTTCCTTCTTTTTTCTTTTTTGGTTTAAGTTTTGGGGTTTTTTAATTTCTTCTTTCATCTATTTGCTATCGAAGGATATGATATTTAATTTTCACACATTTTTGGATTTTCCAGCTTTCTTCCTTTTATTGATTCCTGGTTTTATTACACCGTGTCTGGAAAAAGACAGTTGCTATGATTTTAATTTCTTCAATTTCCCATACTTGTTTTATATCCTGCAAAACACAGATATAATAGCCTATTTCATGCTAGTGATTTAACACATCAAAAACTCTATCCTTTTACTCCTCCCATTTTGTTTATGAGATTATAATTTACATATTTCATATTACATATGCATTTTCAAATTACTATAGCTATTTTTATTTTTAATATTTTGACTTTTTAACTTAGAATTCTACTAAAGGCATGTGGTCAACTCATCACAATGTTGCTGTATTAGAATATTCTGAATATGACTGTGTATTTACCTTGACCAGTGTTTTGTATTTTCACTTGTTTTCTTTTTACTAATTAGCATGCTCTCATTTCCACTTGCAGAACTCCTTTCAGCAGGTTTAGTGATGACAAACTCCCTCAGTTTTTGTTTGTAAGAGAAAGTCTATATTGTCTTGTTCTGAAGGTAAAGCATTCTTGGCAGTTTTCTTTTCTTCCAACACTTTGAATACATTATTCCATTCTCTCTTGGCCTGCAAGGTTTCTGCCAAGGAATCTGATAGCTTTATGGGGGTACTCTTATATGAGAGAACATTTTTTCTTTCTGACTTTTAGACTGTCTTTGATTTTTGACAATTTTATTGTAATGTGCAATAGGGAAGATTATTAGAAATTTGGAGGTGACCCATACCTTAAAAACTTAAATGTACAAATACCTCCCCAATTTTTAGACTTCTCAGTCATCATTTTTAATGAGTTTTCTTTTTCTCTCTTATACTTCAGAATTCCAATATACATTGTTTCTCTCTATGGTGTCCCTTAGGTCCCATAGATGGTCTCTATTTCTTTCGTTCTTTCTTCCCTCTGGGTATATTACTCTGTCTTTAAGCTCAATGATTCTTTCTGATCAAGTCTGTTATTGAAATTCTCCACTGAATTCTTTAGTCATTACATTCTTCAGCTCAAAGATAGGTTTGGTTCTTTTTGTTTTCTCTTTGTTGAACTACTCATTTTGTTCTTATAGCGTTTTCCTGATTTTATTAAATTGCTTCTCTGTTCTATAGCTCTCTGAGCAGTTTTAGAATATTGTTTTAAATTATTTCAGGCAATGTATTAATCGCCATTTCTTTTGGGGCAGTTACTGGAAATTTACTTGTTCCCTTTGACGTTGTCGTGCTTCTCTGATTATTTGTGATCCCTACGCAATTAAAGAAGCAATTATCTTTTCCACATTTTATGAACTTTGAAAGTATAACGACTTCACCTGAAGGCATGCCAAATGTGCCATGACTCAGGTCTAGTGGTTCAGGGAATTGAGTTTGAGGGCAGAGAGTGGGATCAAATCCAAGGGAGGAGGGTTTTTTGTGACTTTATTGTTCAGACCATCAGGGAGCACAGAAATGACAACTGTATGGTCCTTGGTGAGTGCTGCAGGTGTCCACAGAAGCTTCAAAGTCTGCTGGGATCCTCAGCAGGACCACCAGGTTCAGTGACCAGGACAAGCAGTGGTAGTGACCATAGCCAGCATGGGCAAATGCTTGGCTATAGGGACCAACCACAGGTGCCTGTATAATGGCTGGGACCAGGTGCAAATACACATGTTGTCACGGGGGCCAGGGTGGGCATCAAGGGTCAGTACCAACTGCAGATGCACTAGCAGATGTGAGTTTCCTGGTTGTCGATGTGCACTATTCTAGCTACTGTGTCTCGTCATGTATGCACAGCAGTGGAGACTAATTATAGGGGTTGGGTTTGGGGCATGCAGGTGCACAGATAATGGGAATAATTGAAGGTGAATACAGTGGTGCAACAGACAGGGCTTGCTGGGTAGTCTGACTGCTGGCATGCTCTCTCATACCTACACAGTCTCCCCCTGGACTTGTACATGGTAGCGGGGGTCAGTGACAGGCCGAACAGGTGCACAGTGGAAGAACTATCCGGGAGGCTGCACACAGCAGTGGAGATTAGCTACAGAGGTCCGGGCTGGTGCCTTTCCTTTATGCAGCCACAGAGCCTAGGCTGACTGCCAGTGGGGACCCCAGGCTCCAATGCAGAGGAGGAGGCTGAGAGGAGGAACATTGATGGATGTGGGCAGCTAGCTTCAGCGAATGAGAGTGACTCAGAGGCAAGTCATTAAAATCTCCAGGGGTTTCCATTGTGATTTTCTCACTCTTGGTTTCTTCAATAGTGGAATTGCCAGAGTGGTCCACAGAGCAGGTCACTGGGAATCACTGTGACTCTGCATGTGTGGTTCTCTTGGTAGCTGCTATCCTTCTTCCTTACTCCCAGCTCTGTCCATGCAGCTCAGCTTGCTGTCTCGGAAAGGGGCTGGTCAGTCACCTCACTCTTTCTTTCACAATGAAGAGAACTCCTTCTGGATGAGAAATCCCTGTTGGCAGTAAACAGTGCCAGCTTTGGGGAAATATAGTCAGAATGAGCTGTTTTCCTTCTCTTTTTGTGCATTTAGCCTCTAGTTTTTGTTCTACTGTGTTGCTGAAGGTCTTTTATTTGTTTGTTTGCTTTAAAGGGAGGAAGGAAGGAAGGGAAAGAGGAAGACACATTTTAAGGAAGAAGGAAGGGAGAGAAGGAAGAAGTATCTTCATTATTTCTGGTTGTTCACCTCAGGCTCAGGTCACAAACCCAGGTCCTTGAACTTCATATGGTCAACCCACCACTGTCTCAGCTGCCTGAGCCACAAGGACACATCCTGACGTTTTCTAAGTGAACTCCAGACATCTCCCAGTGATGCATTTGTTTGTGGATATCTGACTAATGTTGATCTTGTAGGAAGACAGAGGCTGGCATCTCCTACTTCACAATCTTGGAGACATTGTTCATTCAAAAATACTTAACATGCCCTTTGAGCAGAGTCCTGGAGAAGTTGGACATCCATAGGCAAAAGATGGGCCTATGTCACACCTTACTTAAAAACAAACTCAAAATGGATCATGGGGTTACATGGAAAACATAAAACTATGAAACTATACATTAAAACATAGGAGAAACTCTTCAGAATCTAGGATTAGATAGAACATTCTTAGCTGACACCAAAAAGCACAAATCAGGAAAGGAAAAGTTAATAAATTGAACTTTATCAAATTGAAAACTGCTCCCTGTGAAAGATCTTGCTAGGAGGATCAAAAGACAGGCTACAGATTGGAGAAAGGATGTGCAAGACAACACATATCTGATGAACCAGTAGTGTCTAGAATATGGAATTCTCAAAGTTCAGCAGCGGAAGTCAAACAATCCAAAAGTGGCCAAAAGCCATGAAGAGTCACTCCCAGAGGAAGATACAGAAGTGGCATATAGGCACCTGAAAAGATTTCATCATCATCTGACATTAGGAAAGTGTCAATGAAAGACACAATGCAGTTCCAGCACCGTGACAGAGCGCACGCTGGCATCCTGACATAGAGAACCAGGTACTGGTAAAGAGGAACAAGCAGGATCCCACGGTGCTGGAGGGAAGATGAAATGGTGCTGCCAATCTGTGTGGACAATGGGAACACAGGGTGTGAACGCACACCCCAGAATGCGCTGGTTTCCGGAACCACTACGTAGCAGGGCTCCAAGGTGGCTGTCCTCTTGGTCAGTGGGCAGAGAATCACCAATATCCCTACTCATGGGGAGGGGAGTGTTGGATCCATTTTCTGTTTCTGGCAGTGTTATGTATTCCAGACTTCACCTGGAGTAAACCACGAGCCTGAGAACTGTAGCGAAGTCTTACCCCACCCCACACGCCCACACCAGCAGCATTAGGTTATTGATGCTGCAGATCATTTCTACCAATGGAAAGGATGAACTCTGACCAATCCCATAGGCTTCCTTTCTCCTGCCACTGTCTGGTCTGCAGTGGGAAATGCCATTGAGTCTGTCCGCTATACTTATAAAATTGCTTTTCCATATCTTAGTCTCATTTATGGAGCACGTCAACTGTCGGGTCCAGTGCCAGCTACATCCTAGGAATCACCCCGGGCCCTCAGCCCCATGGAGATTATTTTCCCATTAGATGTCAGACCCCAGCTTTTCTCCTATAAGCTGGCTCATTGTAATGTGTGATGAGTGTGGATGGCATGTACTGGCACATATACACCCTCAAAAAACCCAAGATTAAGAATGTCAACCTCAGGCCAGAGATTCAAGAGGTTAAAGAGCCAAAGGTCTCCCTCCTGGCTCAGGATTCAAAGTATGAAACCAGGTCATCCACCTCCAAAGACCTTGTACCAAGTTTTCCTCCTCCTATCCTGATTTCAGGGTGACTGCTGTATGTGGAGAGATCAGCAGAGGGTGCCCAAAACAGACAGAGACAATATGGAAGACTATCATCTTGTCAGAAATGAGAGGAACTATGAGAAATGAAAATGTTAAGTTCACCTTGTCAGAAGAAGCTATTAGCCTCCTGTGGTGTAACTGACAGAAACTGACTAGGACCCTATCTCCTTGATGAAAGGGACATCTAGATGGATAAAGGGGCAGATCCTCATATTTGCTTGCAGGTTTGAAATCAGCATTTTCCTCTGCCTTGAGAAAATCAGAAGGCTTTCATGTGTGTCTGTCGTTTGTCAAAATGCCTGTGTGGAGATGGAGATAGGGTTCATACCGGGAAAGCACATCAGGCCCTCTGTGAGCAGCACTGCCTCCCTCCCTGCTGCTGGCTAAAGGACAGTGCCCAGCACCCTGGCCACCTGGATAACTAATGCTGACATTTTACACAAGAAGGTGTATTGCTCTCCCTCCAGTCACATCCCAGCTCTGCATCCTTCCTGGGTCCTCTTTCCTGTCTCTTGGCTTCCGTATGATGTGATTAAATCTCTCTCTAGATGTGCAAAAAGAACAAAGCCTGTACAAGTGGGGTGGGGGCAGCATGGAGGGAACCAATAAGCAATAGGAGTTTTCCCCCAAGAGCAAATTAAACCTTTTCTTGAAATTCCAAAAAAAAGAAAGAAACTGGGATGTGAGTAAGCACATAGCTGATTAGTAACAAATAAGGCAAGGTCCCTGATTGGTCCAGTGCTGTTTTTTCCAAGCCATGAGCCCTTCTTAAGGAGTGATGGATGTCCACTTCCATCCAAAGCTATAGAAACGAAGAACTGAGGCCTCTTTGCAGTAACTGCTCCAACTCTACTGATTTGAGGAAAATGTGAAAGGGATGAAATGGCTCTGGGAAGAGGGATTTGCTTAAAACTCTAAAACTTTCTAATTTCTGGGGACAAGTCCATGCTTGCTCAAACAACCAGTTGAACAGTGAGGGAGTCAGGAGACAACCCAGGAAGCAGATACCCACTCCATTTAAACGAACCAGTATTTATGGTCAACTACCATATGCCAGGCAATTGATCACTCACCCTTTTTAATCTCGCCATGGCCATATGAACCGTGACCCATTTTGATGGCGGGACATCCAACGTTCAGAGAGGTTATACCACACGTTCAAAGTTGCACAGCCGATCAGTGAAGGCGCCAGGCCTGTGCCAACCCAGAGCCCTGTTCTTTCCACTGCATCATACTGCCTCCAACAGGGACTCCCTCCAGCAAGAGACAGCTGTCTCCCAGAGACTGACTGCACACCCAGGAAGGATCAGGCAGAGGTAGGATGCAAATGCCTTCTGATTCCGACCCTGAGGCATGGCAGTCAGAAGCACAGATGCTGCAGACCGATTATAAGAGCCCCATCCTGGTTCCACATAATTAAATTCTGCTGACTGTCCACTCCTCAAAGAGACAGTTTAAATAACCTGTTGATCAGGCAAAGCCTCATTTACTGCTCCCTACACCAACAGGGGCATTAGTCTTACAGACTCGTGTCAGTTGGGGAAAAGGCAAAGGGATGGAAGGCTAGAGTGACCTGGTCACAGTAGATCTTTCAATGCATGAAACCAGTTCAAAACTGGGCAATTTCCATGTCGCAACAGGATTGGTGGACCCAGCCAGGAGGCGGTTTCCAAGCAAGTCCTTGGAATGCAATCAGTGGTTTGACAAGCCATTAGGCAACCTATTTTTCTTAGAAGGGGCCACTTACCACTTTGAGAGAGAGTTGAATAGTCTATTACCCAGAAAGTTGGACGTTCAGGAAGTCGATGATGTAAATCATAGAGTTACTTGAACTTCATCTTCCTGGGCAAGAATGCCCTGCAGCAGGAGTCATGTAAGTGCCAAATGCCCAACAGCTAAGTCGCATCAATGTAGACATCGCCCTTTGGGGTGTGGGTGGTTTTAGTTCTTACCCTTGTCTCTCAGCAAAATGGGAGCTCCGTAGGGTTGACGTTAGAAATGTTAATAAATATAAAAGATGTACACCAACATATGGTGCCCAGTAGGTATATTTTGTTTGCATGGCTGTCATAGCAAAGTACCACAGACTGGGAGACTTCAACGGCAGACATTTATTTCCTCCCAGTTCTGGAGCTTAGAAGACCAAGATCACGATGTCCACAAGGCTGCTTCTGTCTGAGGCCTCTTGCCTCAGTTTGCAGATGACTGTCTTCCCATGTCTGCACGTGATTGTCCCTCTGCAGGTGACTGTGTCCTAATTGCCTTCTTTTAAGGACACCAGTCATATTGGATTAGGGACCACCCTATGATCTCACATCCCTACTTATCTTTTTAAAGACCTTATCTCCAAATACAGTTGCATGCAGAGCTACTGGAAGTTAGAGCTGAATCATATGGATTTGGTGTAAGGTACTGCAGAGACATGATTCAGCCCATAACAGTAAGAAGTTGCTAATATCATCATTATCAGTATTAGATGTCTCAGCTATTATGCTTCCAAAGAACTAGGCTAAGCTCTGGCTCTGCCGGGCTAATTTTAATGCCTCAGATGTGCTATTTGCCTCACCACATGGTTCCTTCCTGTGCCCTTCAACTGGACAAATTCTACTCAACGCTAAGAGTCCTACTCAACCCCTCTTCTCTAGGAAGTTCTCCCTGGGTGCTCCAGACCAGATAGTCTCCTGTTATCACAGCTTTCCTCAGTCTCCTCCTGTTCCAGCACTTGCCACCACTGAAGTCCAAAATTAGGGAGATGTGCTAGGTGTTGTCTGCCCTGCAGAATGCAGAAAGGGTGCTCCATGTGGCAAGGACCGGCCTGCCTGCCTGCCTGGCCCCCATGTGTCCTCTGCACCAGCACCAGGCCTGACAGGCGCTCAATTAATTTCTTTGAGTATCTGAATAAATTATGCAATAATTTAATGAATATGAATAAACGAATACATTTCACTGTTTCTCACTGATGAGTTACTTGAGTTCATTTGTCAATTCATACCTACTATGTCCCAATTCATACAAATGGGTGTGTGAAGGAAGAGGGAAAAGAGGTACCTGATTACAGAGACTTGAACTTCTGGGGTGATGGAGGCAGTCTGCCACATCAGTTTCTCCCCAGGAGGGTGGCGTGTCCAACTGTGAGCAGAGAGCAGGGTGTTCAAGGCCAGGCCCCACTTGCTGCTCTCAGCCAAGGGAAGCCAGGGAAGGCTCCGCTGTGCTATGTAGGTCAGCCTTCCGGCTCAGCCACTGTTGACCTGTGTGGTTTTGCTCTTTATTCATATCCCTGGCACTCTGTCCTCTTCCTGCTCACCACCTCAGCTTCCAGCAAGGCAGCAGCAGTATCTTGAATACCCTCGCCCAAGTCCTGCTGGCCTGCCCACCCCAGCCCAGAGGTCTCGGCAAACAGTGCTTACATACACCTCTGACAGAACTTCGGCGCCCAGCATAGTGTGACATGAAGGTGCCCACACTCCCTCTTGCTCTCTCTCTCTGACTGATCGATTTTATTGGGTTCAGTCACTGGCCTGCTGGCAGTTTCCTGGAGGGAGTCACTCTTCCCCCCACCATACATCTGTCACATTATACTCCCTTCCTCCTGCCCAGAGACCGCAAAACGCACCCAAATGCTTGAGCTGTTCATTCTGCAACCTCACTCAGGATGGACCTTAGCCCATGGGTCCACGTGCATGAAATCTGCTCCCTTGGCTGCGTTAGCCAGCTCAGGCTGCTATGACAGAGTGCCATGGTGTGGGGCTCGCACCACAAACATCAATTCTCAGAGTTCTGGAGGCTGGAAGTCCCAGATCAAGGCGCCAGCCCACCCTGTGTCTGGTGAGAGCTCACCTCCTGGTTTGCAGATGGCGGTAGAGCAAGTTCTCACAGGGCAGATAGAGCAAGTTGTCCCACGTCTCTTCTTGAAAGCGCACGAATCCCATTCTTGACCAAATCACCTCCCCAACTGGGGGTTAGGAATTCAGCCTAGGAGTCTGGGAGGGACACACACATTCAGGCTATAGCATTCCCCTTTCTGGAAACAGGAGGGACCTTTGTGCATCTCAGCACCTGCCCTTCTGCGCTGTTGGTTACAGATGAGGCTCCGGCAGGCCCTGGGCACTGGGCGATGACCACCAGAACACTCACCCGCTCGGGATGCCCACAGACTTCCCAACTGACCCTCGCCTGTGCAGGTGCTGTCTCGCACACAGTCTCGCAGTCAGGGAGAGCAATGTGCCCATTCACACTAGCCATGGTGACTGTCCATTTGGCAGAGCTGACCTCTGATTCCTGGAATTGCCTTCCCTAGTGCTTCTGGGTAGGATGGGCCACACGAGCTTTTCCACGTGGGATCCGAGGACAGAGGCACCACAGTCACTGTCTGCTGGTCAGAAAGGCAGCCAGGAGATTGCTAGCTGGCTGACTCCCCTCTGGGCACCAGCACCTGGTCCTGGGCTGCGCCACCCTCCCCAAGTCTCCTCCAGCTCAGACATGGACTTGGCTGTGTGACTAAGGCCCCAGCTTCTCTAGCAGGACCCCTATCCTCAAGGTTAGAGTAGTGAGCATCTGTCAGTCTGTCTGTTGGGCTCCTGCACTTCATACCTTCCCTCCTTTCCCACTGCCTGCCCTGACCGTGTCTGCCTCCAGCAGCAGACTTGCCTCCCAGCGGCCCCTCAGCCAGTTCCCTCAGCCACCTGAGGTCTGACAGACAGCAGCTGGTTCTGCAGTCCTGACTGAGTGCCAGCCTACTGACACTCTAACCAGGCCCACATAGCAGATTTGCCCAACCCACCAACTACTCAGGTTCATTATAACGTCTGCCAGGCAGCCCCAGCATCGAAGCCTCTCTCTGAAAGCCAGTCTAGGTGGGGAAGAAAGTCAGCATGCTGGGGTGAGGGAAGGGGCTGATGGGAGGCCATGATGGTCCATGCACTCTACCTATAGCTGCTGAGCCTGTCTTCTCTGGAAGCCCCAAACCTCCCATGGAACTCAAACTCAACTCTTATTCCTAGACTTCCACTCTGGACCATTCAGTGTTTCACGACTCCCCCAAAACCCCATCCCCACCATCAGTTCCTTTCACATTTCCTCCCAGCTGGCTGAGACCATCACTCCATGCTCACCAACGGCACCTTCATGGAACCTCTGGGCTCAGTGATCACTTGTGTGTTGGCTTTCTGTGTGCCCAGAACAGAGTCATCACCAATGGTGGCACCTTATTGCTACCACTATGGCACAACGAAATGGTTATCGTTTTCATCCCCAGTTCACAGGGCAGGAGACTGAGGCATAGAGAAGTTCAATGACTTGTTTGCTGGCACATGGCAAGACGTGGCCCAGACTGCGTTCTAATGCAGACTGCCAGCCTGCCAGAACATTTGCCACATTGCCCTTCCAGGAGTTACATGGTCTTCTGGCTGGACTTCTCTGGTGTTTTCAGCAGCACGTTTTCGGATTAGCCCCTGCCCCTCTATAGATGACTAAGTTGGTTATTACATGTAGATTCTGGTTAGCATCCCCTCCCACTAGATGGTAATGACCAGTCTGGATGTACCCTCCTTTCCTCGTGAGTAGATATCTCCCGAGAAACCACCACACAGACCAGATGTGGCCTCATGGAGAGCAGGCAGGAACCCCCAAGGAGCCAGGAACCAAGATGGAGGGAGATGAGGTCAGGATAGGCCTTCAGCCTGACTGCAGAGGCTGATGGTACCAACAAAGCACCCTAGAGCAGAGCCCTCCCAGCCAACGGCATGAGCCCTGGGGCCGGGAGATCTGCAAGAGAGGCCAGTATGACTGGTGCACAAGGGACAAGGAGAAAGGAAGAGCGAGCAGGGAGAGCAGAGCCCAGATCATGCACAAAAAAGAAATCCTGGTGGATTTGGGTGAGAAAAGAGGACACCTGGAGGATTTCAAGCAGGGGAGCAACAGGAGCTGATTTATGCCGTAAATGACTGATGGTAGGTGGGAAGCAAGAGTCCTAGAGTGGAAAAATGAGCATGGAGATACTTCCTGAGGACCCACAAAGAAGCCCCTCTTTTTTTCTGAGGCGTGCCAGGCTCTACTCCCATGACTTATGACTCATGGTTCTGGGAGGTCCCCATCACCCCTCAGGTTTTCTATGAGCAAGTCACCCAGGATTCAAGTGGATGGATAGGCAATAACAGTTGCTGAAAATTAAATAACTCATGTGCTGAGTTCCTTCTGGTTTTGGTTCTGAGGATCCAGAAATGCTCCAGAGAAGAATTAGAGAAATGAGGGTGTTTATTAAAGAAAAATTCTAAAGGGTCTTCTGGTATCCCATGGAGAACTGAATACATTTATCTAGCTTCATTCCATCCTGAAATTCCATTAAAACTATATTGAAAAAAAAAATTTAATCATAAGCCTATAGGGAGGGAAGGATGGAAAGAAGACAGCAGTGATTCAACTCTGGTAGCTGGAGAGCAGAAGTAGGGAAGTGACTGAATTAGCAGACCTGAGACAGCCAGATCGGAAGTCAGCAATGGAGAAAAGGGAGTGCCATCATAAACCCTGCAGGACCCTAAAAGCCAGGGGTTACCAAAGGGCTGGGGGCCAGGGGAGCAAAACAAAATGTTATCAACCAAACCAGCCGAATAAAACTGACTGGAAGTCAATATGCAGTTGCTACCAGCGTGGGCAGGTTTAACCAGTATACCAGTGAATTATATATGCATATCTGTACATATCCATATATAGGTATAGATGTATCCTCCTATTGGTTCTGTTTCTCTGGAGACCCCTGACTAGTACAACCAGGAAGGAGCTAGATGAGACCAAAAATACCTAGAAACTTGCCATGGCCTTTATAGCCTCGAATTCTTATTACTGACAGATGTCCTCAGACGACAGAGGGAAAGGTGATCCTGCGAATGCTCCTGGAATGCCCTGCTAGTGTGCAGCCATAATCTGCGGTGGGAGCAGAGTCCGAAGGAAGGGGGGCAGGGCAGAGAGGGTGCCCCCTTGTCCGTCCACACCGTGCTAGTCCTCTCCTTCTTGGGAAGGCGGTGGCGTCACTCTGGACCCCCAGCAAGACTCTCACAGCAGGCCTCCCCTGCAATCCACAAAGCCCTCCAGTGCGCATGCCAAGTGGCCTACATCTTCTGCACCGCTGCTGCCTGCTGCCAAAATGAGACTCCTGACTGCGCAGTGGGGTGGGGGAGGGGATTTTAAAATGAATGCAAATGCTTAAGAGAAGGATAAGTAAAGACACCCTGGGGTTGGAACTTTGTAACTAAACTCTGAAAAGAAATGTAAGTACCTCACCGCCAGGGCCCAGATGTTAATGAGAAAACCTGTCTAAAGGCTCAAATGGGGCCTCTGAGGTAGAATCCCAGCGATGCGGCCCCCTTGGGCCCCACCTGTACACCTCTGGTTGCTGGCAGATGCTGTGGAGACTCAGAGCTTCACCAAGCAAAAGCTGGCTTCTCCAAGAAGCCCTGCGTCCTCTGAGCTAAAGGGATCTACCCTGACATGTTGGGCATGGTTCTGGGTCTGTGGCTAGGTAAGGTCTCTCAGAAGAAGGGGTGAAGGGGTAACAAGGGAGGGAATAACTGTCAGCAAGACCCTCATGGCGAAGACAGCAGCCAGCTTCTCCTGAGCGTTTTCACTGAACATCCACTTAACATGGAAGATCTCCACTCCCCCCTTGGTGCTGTGAAGCTGGAATTACGGCCCCTCTTAGCAGATGAGAGAATGTGAGTACCTCTCCCAGAGAGAGTGGGTATCTTGCCTGAGGTCATAGCTAGGAAGGACAGGAGCCCGGTGTGTTACCTGGAACTCTGAGCGCTTGCTCACCCACCCCACGGATGCTCTGCCCCTAAGACTTGCTCCTTCTAGGTTGAAAACTAGTGATCACGAGTTGTCATGGCGCAGATGGGCTCTAGAAGAAGGAAAGGTGACTGCAGGGGGAACCTGAGACTGTCTCTCCGCACTATGGTGGCCTTCGGGTGCAAAGAAAAGGAGCCTCCACAATCCTCTGGAGGTGGAAACAAGCATGAGGCCAAACCCTGCGCTAATGCGCCTGTGCGGAAGTAGCAGGCAGTCCCAACAAGGACAGGACACGTAGGCTCATTCTTCTCTCTGGCTGGCCTGTTCTCTGCTCCTGGGTGCAGAATGGCACCAACTGCTTGTGCCACACGCCCCGCAGCCCTCAAGTTCTTCCTGAAAAGCAACCATCGCTGAGAGGTGAGCACTCTGATGCAGTGAGGTCTGCTCAGCTGTGCTCGCTCCCTAGGAAAGCCTGCAAGACAGCCAAGCTGGGCCCAGAGGGAGAGCCCTGGGAAGCTGCTCCAAAGCCCAGTCCACGTCCCAGCTCCCCGGAGGCTGGTGCATTACCCAGAGGGGACCAGGATGGGCGCCCCCACCCCATTTGGCTGCTCTCGCACAACATTCTGAAAGGTGGAGCTGATCCTCCCAGGTCTGAATTTACTTCCTTTTAAGGATCACTAACATTTGCTTTAACTTTAAAAATTAAAATTACATTATATATTATATACGTATTGTATATATATTATTTTTGATTGCACATACATATCCATATATACAGATATTTTGGAAACTGGGAATGAGAGCAGTTTCTCACAGACAAGTATGCCTCATAGTCTAAAGGAAAAGTCCCCCGAAAGGTAAGCCCTTTCCTGGAATCTCCTGCCTGGTATACCTTCCCCAGTCTCTTTTTATAGCAAGTCATCCATCACCACCTGCCACCTGCACTTAGGAAAACTGCAATCCCTGTCAGAGGCCCTCACTGCCCTCCCCAGCAGTCTGGTCCCCAAGTCTAAGACACATGTTGGGGACTCCGGGAGGATAGCCAGTGTGACATTCCATCTTCCAGTCCAATACACTTAATTTCTCTCTTGCAGAATGCAAGTGAGATAGTCCACTCCTTTTTTCTATTCTGGATAGGAGAAGGTGATTGTTTTCTTTATCTTTCTCTCTCTCTCTCTCTCTCTCTCTCTCTCTCTCTCACACACACACACACACACACACACACACACACCCCCCTCCAAGGACAAGTATGAGCCCTCGGAATCAGTCCAATCTATGCAGAATACATTCACAGACCTGAAGTCAAATCCAGTTAGCAAACGGATTTTGTTTGGACTATAAACACAGCAAATTTTTAATTGATTGTCAACTTTAAAAATACAGTACAGTAAAAATTTCACAGCAAAAACTTGATTTAATTATTTTTCAAACCACAGACTCTGGGGTCCCCCAAGGGCATATTTGAGGGTTCATTGACAAGTAAATCTGAAGAACCCTAAGTCCTGGAGCCAGGAGAGCTTCCCCAAGATGTCCCACCCGCTCACTCAAAGTCCCTGCTTGGCCTCTGAGGGTCCCTGCTGGTGTTTTGGCTTCTAAGCTAAGGCAATAAGAAGATAAACATCATGTCCTTAATTTCTCCAAACAAGCAAAATGTACCTGCTCACTGTGGGGTTAATACGTTGAACTCCTAGAGTTGGTTTTCTCTTTCATACATTCTCCTCTCCTTTCCCACTTTCAAACTGTCCTCTCCAGGCCACCAGGACCAGGTGCCATGAGCACCGGACTCTCTCCATGTCCACTCTGAGCTGCACCAACACCACCCCTGCTCAAAAGGGTCAATGCAACTCTGAGGCTGAAGTGGGGCTCCATCTTCCTCCAGCTGATGGGAGGGAGGAGGAGGGGCTCACATGGTGAATCACAGACTCTTCTAAAAGTGTCTGCATGATCCCCATCTTGGCAGTACAATGGCAGCAGGGGGATCAGGGTCATTCAGGGCTTGGGAATTTCTTACTCACCCCACCCATGGGCAAGCTTGCGCCTCACAAGCCTGGCAGTTCACTGCAGCTTCAGTATGCCCAGAAACACTTGTCCACCAGCCACGTCCCCAAGCCTCAAGCACAACCCTGAGACTCTGGCAGAGCAGCCTCAGGCAACCTGACCTTGACTGAGATACTCCCAGACCTAGGGCGTCCCCACCCATTCTTCTCTAAGACCCCAGCTTTGGAATCCCCGTAGGTGACACAGCCTGGGCGTGGGTGTTGGCTTGTCCATCCCCAGGCCATATTCATTCTACTCCCCCATTCAACTCACGGAAAATGTAGGGAAAGCCCAAAAAAGATGCAGGAAAGATTAGATGCTACCAGCTACTTATTTGCGGGGGGAGGGTAGGGGGTGGAAGTTTCAGAAAAACATATGTGGATCTAAAAGCAAACATTTAAATGACTTTTGAAAGAGTATTTAATCAAGACTTAATTTGGATTCTGTAAGGACTCAGGGAAGGACAAATGCAAGGTTGATGCAATCATCAAGTGCATCAAGCTAATTTGAACTGGACAGTGGAGGGGAATAGTGAACAGGTCAGTAGATGGTGTGAGACCCTTCAGGGCCAGGAAAAGCATATTCTGATGTTGCAGCCTTGACAGCATGCTCTTTCCATCCATCCTCCTTGTCTTCACCAGCCAGGTTGGAATACCCCACACTATATCCAGGCAAATAGCCAAGTTAAGGCTCTGCTTGCATTCCATTACAAAGGCGCACCACATGCATATTTTTCTCTAATGCTCACCCTTGTTTACGGCAAATGGGAATTAATAATAGCTGCACCTGAATTTGCACAAATGAGATTGAATCATCCATCAGGGACTTCCTTTCAACAAAAGCCTTTGGAGATTGGCCATTGCAATTCCATTCCATTCGTCAACCACTGAGCACCCATCCGTGCACAGAACAGCATCAGCCACACTGCAGACACAGGCACACAGGCCTTCACTTGTGGCCTTTCTAGCTCAGTCCACGACGGGCCACGCATGAGAACCACGTGGTGTGACGAGCAATGATGTAACAAGTCCCACTGAAAAACGTCTGATCTGAGCACTCATTACTGGCCCTCAGTCAGAAAAGTCATAGACCAACAAGAATAGACAGAAAAAGTATTGCCATTAGAATAGTGTTTTTCAAAGCGAATGCTAACTCTGTTTTAAAGAGCAGCTTTCATTTGATTAATTAGCTAAGAAAAGAGAAGATAATAAGTTCACTTAACTCAAATTTTGTTTAACTACATGATCTGGCATAAGATTTAATGAGGCCACTTTTTGAGGAGTATTTAAAATTAAATTTTTTTAAAGGAACATTTGTTGAGGGCCAATAAATCTGCTGTATGTGTGCATGTGTAACTTTTTTAAAAAACAAATTAAATCTCTCTTCAGTAGCTCAAAACAAACACCGGCAACCACTGTCTGATTACTGCCTTAATGTACTGCAATGGGGCCAGCACGCAGAGCCCGCCATAGGCATCTTAATGGTTAGCAGCATTGCGTGTTACTCAGAAAGCTGATCGGGAGAAGAGAATGGATATTATTCCTATAATTGAAAATAGCAAGCATTCCATCTTCATTTAAGAAAAATGCTCCTTAGGATATTTATATAGACCCACAGCCCATTATAATTCTCTTTTTTTATTATTGTTTATAGTTTTTTGTGTGTCTCAACCTATTGAAAATACAGTAGCAACTCACCAGAGCCCCCATGAGTTTCCCATAGAAATTTCCACTTTTAAGCTACTGTTAGAACTGGACAAGCCCTGAGGTTCTTAATATGATTGTAAAATGTCCTACAGCAATCAGTAATGGAAAACTTTGAAAGAACAGAGGTTTACTACTTACAAGACCTGGAAATTACACAGCAACCCTGGACCACAGCGAGTCTTTGGGTAGAGAAAGTACAAGAGCCTGAAGTCTTGCTTCTGTTAGGACTTGGGTTGGGGGTGTTAGGCTTTCCCTTTACTCTCATGGGGTATTTAAATCCTGAGGGTGGGAACGTAAAGTTCACACAGACTGTGTACCTGTAAGGTTGATTAGCAATAAAACAGAAAATTGAGCATGTTTATACCATAATTCTGTAGGAAAAGGACTCTGCTCTGTTGCACATTTTACCCATGGGAAATGTGAAATACAGGAATAAACGAAAAGGAAATGTAAACCATGGTAAATAGATAAATAACTGAAAATGATAAGGTCCATACAAAAAGAACAGGGAAAAGGGGAAAAAGACAAGTTAGTCCCAACCGACCAGTCATCAAAATGGGCCAGTGGGGACAAAAACAACAATGTGGGGAGTGGTAGGCTGGCTCTTAATCCAGCCCGGTCACTGGCAATGTGTTTAGTTGAGAAAGTCATCTCGGAGGTGGATTCTTGAGGATTCGAAGTTTAAGTCGGGCCCTAGCATTATAGAGAGAGAAGACAACTGCTGGAGCTCACGTCATTACAGCAGCGCTCCCAGCACGAAGGAGGAGGGTGTCGAGTGTGGCCACAAGCACGGTTCTCCTGGCTTCCCACTCTGCTCCTGTCCCGTCACTGCGCCCACCCCACCCCAGAGTGGAGCCCGGGCCAGTGTGTCCACTGACCCCCTGTTCTCACTCAAAGGGAGGGGTGTCGGCCAGCTGTTCCAACATGACAAGCCACTCCAAACTGTCACTTCGAGCATCACTCATTTTTTACTGCTCTTGTGTCCCTTGGATCTTCAGGGAGGGCAGGACAGGATGACTCAGCTGTGGGTCTGTGTGAGTTTGGCTTCTCCCTGTGGGATGGACTCAGGACTGTTCCAGAAAGGGATAGCAGCTACCAAGTGAAAGATCCCAGCATGAGGATGGCAAAAAGACAAGCCACCACCACAGCACATCAAGAGCCTTCCTTTGATCCACTAGCTTTCCATCGGTCAAAGCCAATCACGTGGTCATCTCAACAGATTACACCACGAGGTGATCAATGACAGTGAAAAAGGTCCCACTTGAAAAACCAAGGTTTATCTGAGCAAACTCAATACTGGCCTTTTCCCATTGGTCCTGAGAACTCTTGGGTCTCATGCAAAACAATCACATCACTTACTGCCCTGTAAGGAGGAAATCAGATCTCATCTTTCTATTAAAAAAAAAAAAAAAAAAAAGGAAAGAGAAAAGAAAATCTTACAGGCCCTTTAAGATCTGGATCTGGAAGAATCTCCCAGAAGTTAAAGCAACTGGACCAACCCTGAAAGGTACCCAGCCTCTCTTATTGGGGGACTCAGGTTTCCATTTCTACCTGCACCAGAGACAGACACACCTTCAGAGAGATTCTATGCTCTCTCACTTTATGAGCCCAGTCAAAGCCTCAAGCTAAGCTTGTGTTCCCAGAATCCAGTTAGAGGAAACCAGATGTTTGAGAAGACTGCTAAAAACTGAGGTAGGTCAGCAAGGAAATAACCAGAAAGATCAAAATGCACAGAAACTGCCCCACATTAAGTAGGCAGCATTCCATCTTTCATGCCAGTCTCACCCTGCGGCCCTGTGGTACAACCCCCGCCTCAGGAGGAGGCAGGGCTTCCCAGGACCCTGGCCTTGGTTCCACCCTTAAGTCTCAGTTTCTCAAATAAACTAAGAGGGGGAACATCATCCCATTACTCTATAATCACTCTCATTACTCTATCATCACAAGGATTCACTCCTTCAGTGAGTAGGTGAGGTGGGGAGGCCCATAAAACCAGCCCTGCTGTTTTCATATCAGCATTTCAGAATGGGATTAAAGATGGCAGCTCAGCCCCTAGAGCAGTTAGGGGAAACCAGACATTGGTATCTGGTATGTGGGAAATCCTGACATGAGTGGAATGATGCAAAGAGTCTCAAGAACACTTCCACCAACCCGAGTCGTCTGAGCGCCATCACTTACAGCTGCATATCTTTAATATGCAAGTAAGTATTTCGACTTCTCTGAAAGCCCGGTTTTCTCTTCCGGAAAAATCAGGATTATTTCAGTCAGTTCATAGGACTGTTTTTTTGTCAGGCAGAAATGAGATAAATCTCTGTACGTTTCTGATAGAAGGACTGGTACACAGTGGGCCTGACTGACAAATAATTGCCTCCTTTATACAAACTCTTGTGCAATATTTTCAGATAGGGAAACAATTTCTAGAAATTTGTGTGGTCCCTCCTTGGTTACCCAGCTAATAAATGGTTACAATGAGATTTGAAAGGAGGCACAGCTTCCACCTCCTGAAGGAACTTAAGAATAGTAGGCAAGAGTTACCAACTGTTAATTCCATCTGCTTCCTAGGAGAAAAAAACAATCTTTATTTAGTATCAGGGCATCTAAGTTCTCTATACAGGGTTTTCCCAATGGGCTACTGAACTCCACAGATTGTTATGAAAATTAAGTGAGATAATGTATAAAAGCACCTGGCATATAATAGAAGATCAATAAATAGAAGCTATTATTGTTTCTGATTAGTTGAGGTTTCCTCCTTTCTTCTGTATTAATTTTCTGTTTACAAAACAATTTACCACAAATTTAGCAACTTAAAACAACACAAACGTGTTACATCCCAGTTTCTGAGGTTCCAGATTTGGAACAGGGTTAGGTGAATCCTCTGCTCAGGGCCTCACAAAGCTTCAGTCAGGACATTGGTCTCTTCAGAGGCTCAGGGTCCAAACTCACTGGCAGAATTCTGTTCCTTGCTGTTAGGACTCAGGCCACCAGATCTGGAAGCTGTCTGTCGTTCCCTGGCCCATGGCCCTGACCACACAGAGAAGTTCGCTTCTTAAAGGCCCACAGGAGAGTGCTGTTGTCACTGCTTCCATCTCTGACCTCCTGATCCTCTCCGAAGGACTCATTTGATTAGGCCAAACCCACCAGGAATAATCCTCCTTTTCTGATTCATAGTGTGAAATCTTATCCTACTCACATTCAGAAAGAGGGGGTTATACATGGGCAGGATCTACTGGGAAACATTAGAATTCTGTCACTCCTCCCATCCTTAATTGACCTGAACACAAATTCCCCTGGCAGAGGAATGAAGTTTTAATAGTCTGCATTGATCAAGGTCCCTGAACAACTTCCTTCTAGGATTCCCAAACAAATGGTACTTTATATCAAGAGTGCATTTCTTTCATAGCTGTGCTCTCTGTGAAACAGGAAGCTAACTGACACAACTTAGGTATAACACAGTACTGTAAATTGAGGCAAAATGACATTTGGAATCTAAGCGTGAAGGTTGCTTTTTAGCTCTAAATGTGTTGGTGTGTTCCTTGACCTGGGTCACTCCTAACCTGGAAGGTCTGATCTTTCACCCTAAGAGTTCAGATGTCTCCCTGTTGGCCTGATGAATAGAGAGGGTCAAGGCCTCACCAATCTAGAAAGAGAGCACACCCCTCACAACTGACCACAGGAGCAGCCACCTCTACCTCCACCATATCCCTACATGTTTCTCATTTCTCATTCTGGAACATAGCTCACAGTGGGGCATCATGAACACACATTCCCTTAAGGATTATCAGGAGTGGAACAGACTTGATTTTTTTGCTTTAGGATGAGGAAAAACTAAAATCACTAGTGTTAAAAGTCCTTAGTGTCATAGAATATCCAATCTCAGTCACCTTCAGCAAAACACTGATGGATACATACATAAATATTCTCTTTTCTGTGTTATCTAGATCACACTTCATCAAGGCTGCTGGGCTGACCTTTACAATTCTGCACAAAAATGAGGCAAAACCCTGTGCAGGTTAAGGATTTACTACAGTCCTGACTATGCAGTCCAGACCTTCATCCATGACCTCTTTGCATCTGAATCATTCTACTGAGGGTTATCATCCCACCATTTTAGATGAGGTACCGACCTCACAGAAGTTAAGAAAGCTGTCCTACGGATCACCACTGGTATTTTGACACAGATCTCTCTGATTTCCACACCTGCTACTTTCCACTCCCCGCCCCTCTGCTGTAAAGAAGCACATATTACTGCTCAAGTCTGGTAGGTTCTGTTTCAATGGAGGTCCATAATGACCAATTTCGTGAAATAGGATTCATGGTCTGGGGCTCAGCAAATATGGGTGCCGCAGTCTGGGATATGGCTTGATGAGTAAACTTGAGCATCATCTGTAAATAACCAGAAAAGGAAGTATATTTGCTCAAGCAGGAAAAGAAGGGAGCTGATTCTCAAACTCTCTCCAGTGACCAAGAGCCTCAAAATGCAGCTCTTCATGGAAAGTGGAAACTCTAGGTCAGATGCTGCCTCCATAGTGAATATTGCGGTTGTCCCACCCAGCATCCATGGCAATCCACCATCCAGGTTTTCCTAGGACTTCAGGCATTCCTGGAATGTAGAACTGCCTGTACTAGAACTGGGAAGCTACCAGGCAACTTAGGACTTATTGGTCGCTCTACCAGCATCTTTCCCGCTTTGCCCTTCCCAACAGTCTCAGAATTCATTGGGTAGCCTGCTTTCCTCCACACAGCTCCTGAGTTGCACTCTGTGGGGCTTCAATCATTAGTTCAGAGATAGGAATGTGAACTAGGAAGGTTCAACCAGGGAGACTCTAAAGACTCAGGCATGGAATGCTGAGACAGCAGTACTCTCTCTCCCCCTCTACTCCTGTCTGGAGTAAGGGGCTGATGACTGCAGCCATGACAGCCGTATTGCTACATGAAGTCAAGGCCACAAGAAGAAAAAGTGAGAAGATCCCAAGGAATGGGATCCATACAACCTAGAGGCTCACCTGGTCGTGACTCTGCCCTAGCTCTAGGCTCTCTCCTTGTAAGGGTCGCAATTCTCTTGACTTTGAAGCCTGTATGAATTAGACTTCAATTTCTTGTAATAGAAGCATCCTAAGCACATCTCCTCAAGTGCAGCACCACTGTGCCCAGACTTGAATAAGAAACTCTAGGGGAAAGGTCTATCAAACTGGTTTTAAGTAGCCTGGTCCCCTCCATGATTCTGATGCCTGAGAGCATTTAAGATCCAGAAATCTACATGTTTAGTTGACATTTCCAAGCTCACACCTGTCACCGCCAAAGTGCCTCCAGTCTATACATGAAACATATTGGCCCTGACAGGTCCCGCAACTGACCCCATGTCTACTCTTTGATCAAAGCTGAAACTACAACGCTGACCATGGTTCAGCCATGACCCCAATCTTGGAATAAGCCACCAGAGGCAAGAGGAGATGTTGTCTGTGTCACATCTGGTCTACCTTGGATTCTGGGTGCTCATATCACCAGCAAGGCTACCAAACACATCCTTCTCTTCCCTCTTTCACCTTTACCCCCACCCCCGATTTTCCAGACAGTCTCAAGGCCCTGCCTCTTATTTGTGGGTTTCTGTTAGAAATTAATATTAAAATTTATTGAGCATCTGTCATTTGCCAAACCAAGACTGGATTCTTTACATACATAATGGAATTCTGTTTTACACAAGAAATATGCGAAGTAAATAGAGTGTTTGAACTGGAAAAATTGTGTGTCAACCCAAAAATCCAATTTCCTAAAATCTACCTAAATCAATAATACATCTAACATAATGTTAGTATGTAAAATGCTTGGCAAATTGCTTCCCAGTCACTAAAGAGTCAATATGACTAATAAATAATTGCTTTTTTATCAAAGTAATAGGACCTCTTAGCATCAAAAAAACCTAAGATGCACAGTTGATTCTTTGACATTTGGAGATCCTCAAAAGTCTTTAAGATATGCAGATAATGAATCAGTTATATTTGGAATGCAACTCAAATCTTTTTTTCTCACATGATTTTGTTTTATTAAAGGTGTAATTTGCAGACAAGACCACTATCTTACATAGTAAACACTGTGGACTCTCACACCCAGGTGAAGATTTGATCTGAGCTGATAAGGGGGAGAAGCCACAGAGTCCTAATATCTCATCGGATTCTCTTCCCATCTTTCCCTTCCCCAGGGCAAGAAAGACAGGGATGTGGGACCAAAAGAAGAAGCCAGATGGCTTTGGAAGGGACAGTAGAGGTTGCTGAAAGATCCGTGCTCCTTCCTGCATTGCCTGGAGACTCTGCCTTGCAGACCGTCTGTTCCAGATCAAGTCCGAAGGGAAACCTAGAGCTTTCTTAGAGGCGGGCTTGCAGATTTTCTCATTTTTAGATAATTTCTCACTTTCTTTCTCCTTTGGCCAGTGCTGTCAGTTTAAGAGAGGTATGTGAGCAGAGGGCAGCTATAATAGAGCCTTAATTAGTTAGTAAATCAGTTCCAGGAACATGACAGAGCTTCTTTAGGCAGGAAATGCGATTCAAGGTATCCATCCTAGAGGTTTGTTATTTTTAGCTCTCTCTAGGTAAGAGTCACAGCAAATTAAAACTCACTTTCTTCCTCAATTTTATAGCATAGAAACTTGGAAAACTCAGGCAGAGTCACTTGGACAGAAAAAAAATCCACTATAAGATACCTGATAAAGTACTTTTGCCAAGTATTTCCACACCCTTGGATGATCTGTGTCAACAGCTAAGCCCATCTCCAGTGAGCAGAGTGCTGGACTGTGGTGTCAGAAGCACAGTCTAGCCCAGACTCCTCAATAACTCACTAGTGATCTTAGGGATACTTCCTCCTGCAAGCTTTGGTCTCCTCCCTGCAGCATGAGTGTAAAGGTGCTTTTACTTCATTCAGTGAACATTCATTGAGACTCTTCTGGTGTCCAGCACAGTGTTGGGTTTTGAGGACTTACAGATGAACTGATCATGTGTACTGCCTTCCAGGGGTTCCCACAAGGTGGAAGAGACTAACAATGCCCACACAGTGACCTGTGGCAGGGGAAACATGGGAGGGACACTAACCCCAGAATACAGATAATAATGAATCTGAAGAGACATGGACTTTGAACTTGGGTTCAAAGGCATCTTGGAGCCATCTGGGTTGAGAATGGATGGAAACTCAAGCAGAGGGAGAGTAGAGACTAGCACACAATGCTAAGGTGCTTGGAACTTGTCCCACAGGCAAGACAACTTCAGGATTGCTTGAGGCAGAGCTGTAACATGGTCTGATCTGCAATTTAGAAAGATGAAGATGTAACAGAGAAGGAGGAGTCAATAATGACCCTTTAATATCTTGCCATTACCGAGAAAGAGAACACGTGTTGAGGAACAAGTGATATGGGGCAAAGTATGTGTGTCTGTGTGTCTGTGTTGGGGGTAGGGGGTGATGAGTTTAGTTCAGAGCATGGTATGAGACTTACACACAAAGACATCCTGGAGTCCATTAGATGAATAATTAGAAGACTCAGGAGAGAGAGCTCCAAGTTGCAAATATAGCCTGACCACTATCTGCATGAAGTAGGTGAACTTCTTCAGACTCTAACAACCAGAGATATCCAGATGTCCAGTTTCATGCCCTTGGGACTTCTCCTCATTTCATTAATCATTCAAGAAGCCCAGTGGCTCACTCAATAAAAAAGAAAGCCCACTTCCCAGGTAATGCAGCAATACCCCCAGGGTGCAGGATCTACTACAGAGAGAACCACTCTCACCAAAGTGCACTCACTAGACACAGTTGTTAGGTGTTTAACTGGCAGAGCAGCTGAATAATCACAAAGTTGTGCGTGCCTAGGTCAGCACAGTTCTCTGAGGGAGGGAAGTGCCTCTGACCTTGCTATTATGTCTAACTTAGACCTAAAGCCACTGGTCTGCACCCCACAACTCTCCAGTCTCTCCTCCAGAGCTCCACTCTCTCCTATATGACTCTGACACCCACCATTCATGCAGTGCACACCAGCTCTCTCCCAGTAGTCCTAAACATTGAAAAGTGGTCATTCCTTCCATTCTCAAAAAAAAGGATGATTTCCTCTGTGACTATTTATAGATAGATTAAGACTTTTCTTGGATAAGCTAATAAGCTACATAATACAGAGTCCACATAATTCTGTCCTGCAAATACATTAGGGAATTGTGGGAAAGTTCTCCTTCCCACCACTATCTTTCAGCTGTTCCTGCACCACAAGCAGCAATGACCATTTTCTCATGCCTAACTCCAGATGCTTTTTCTAGCTTTACAAGCACTTGTGCATACATATTCTCACACAAATGAAACTTAGACAGCACACCCTGGTCTGCACCTTGACTGTTTTCTTTTAACAACATACTTGGTTGATCATTGTAAATCTGTACATAGAGTGTATTCTTCTTTTTAGAGGTGTGTTGTACATATATATTAATATCATTATTTCTACAACCACTTCTCCATTGGTGAGCATTTGTTTGCTATTATCAACAATGTTGTGGTAATAACTACGCTCAGATGTTCTCTCACACATTGTTGTGTAAAAAAAATTGTAGAAAACACTCTAGCAGTGAAAAACCCAGATCAGTGTCGCCATCCCTCAGAAATCACCCAAGAGACTTGACAATCCTTTTTTTTTTCATAACAACAAAAAATAAATAATATACAAGTAAGTGTCATCATAGAGGAAGACAAATGGTAGGAGATGAGATGGCACCTGTGTCTAAAATAAGAAGTTAGATAAAAGAGTGGGGGTGGGTTTGGACTCAGGAAGAAGAGGAGACCAAGGAGAGGGAAAGATGTGGAAGGACGAGAAGGGCAGAAAGAGGAGAAAGGGAATGAGAAAGATGGTATCTTGACCAGTTGCAATATTCTTTGCACAAACGTTGAATTTCCTAATTCTACAGTCATATCCCTCTATAATCACAATATTAAAACAAGGAGGGGGTGACTGCTTCTTGCTACGTGCCATGTATTTTCTTCATAAAGGCCTCCTACAACCCTGTAGGTTTTGGTTCCCCAGGAGCAGACTCTGAGGTGGAGTATAAGGTGCAGAGTGTTTTGGGGATTATTTCCTGTGGAATCCACACTGTGGAAGGAGGGAAAGAAAGCAGGAGTAGACAGGAGAGGTCAAGTGACCGTGCATGCCAACACTATAGGGCACTTGGAGCTAAAGTGATTGGTCCAAGGTGCCCCGCATGGGGCCAAAATAGCAGACCTCATTTCCCCTGACTCAATCAGTTATTGGCATAACTTAAGACACCCTAAATGTCTTAAGCTTTTCTGTTGATATTTAGATCTCAGCAGATTCACAGAAACCCCTCCAGCCAAGGTCTCACTGGGCGGGTCTAAGGTTTCTGTTTCACATCCAGAGGATTATCTAGAAAGTGGGGACCCCAGGGCTCTGTGATCTTTAGAGTAACCCAGCAAAAATGAGGTTCCTCTAGTTCCTTGTTTCAACTTCCTGTATAAACGGAAAAGACCCATTAAAAACTGAGTGACTTGCTGAAATGACTTAAGTTACTTCCTTAAATAACTTCATCTAAAGAGAACAGAGGGGTAGAGGAGGCAGGGAAGAAGGTCAGTTATAGGAGGTTACCCAGAAAAGGCACAGAACACAGGTAATGATTCTTCTGCAGATTTAAGCTGTTTAATGCCTTCTCCGTTGAAGAAAGTTAGAGATTTGGTCTCCCCATATACTGAGGAAGACATTTTTACAAATGGAGATTTCTCTTTATACATATAACTGTCCCTTATATAAGGAGAACCTCAAGGCAGCTTTCAGAGCCCCTCTTTTAAAATAATCCTTCTATATATGGGAGGTGCTAAATTTCACTTCCCTACAGCCACCATTCTTTCATGCATTCATTCATTCACTTACTTATTTACTAAGTGTGAAAGTATATGTTAAAGTTCCTATTATAAATTCAATAGTACTTTATTGAGCATATAAAATGAAAAAGAGAAAAAAGAAATAATGACATGTGTTCCCCAATCCTTATTTTTCCCTTTCTGGTAACACAGTTGGTAAAAACAAAATTCATCTGAATAAATTTAGAGATTTAATTGGTTATAAAATGATTCATGAATCAAGCAGCGTTGCATCTAATACATAGAAAGATGCTGCAAGGAGTTCTAGAAAATGGAAGATTTTCGTAGTCAGAAAGGGGATGGGACAAGGTTATTAGCAAAAGGAGAGAAAGATTATTTCTGGCATAGCCACCTTCATTTACTGGAAGATAGGGAGGTCTTGTCATGCAAATTACCTCACTAGTGCTAACCAGAAAACTCAAGATTGCTCAATTTGAATTTCTACTTCCAGAAGAGTCTAAAAGAGCAATTTGAACAGGTGCTAATTCTTAGCGAGTCTGGATGTGAATGACTCCATTTGGGTTCTATTGTTTCTTTTTATAACATGATTTAACTATATTTCTGTGCCCTTCTGGGGTCATATGACTGAATTAGGATAAAAGGAACGAGGATGGAAGTTGTGTATACCACCTCCAGGCCTGGCCCATTAAACTCATCTATCCATTTTTTTTCCCTTCTGTGGTCACATGATGACCATATTTTGAAGATGGTAACTCCACAAAACAGAAGAAACATTACCTTTGAAAGACTCCTTGGAGAAAATCAATAATCATCTATCTACCAATCAACCATATCACACTCAGTAATGAATACTCTTTTTTGTCTTAAGCCATTGAAATCTGGGGGTTCTGATGCAATAACTACCAATACTTCCCTGATAAATATCATCGATCTCTAAGATTTTGGTCAACCATGTTCAATTTTTTTTAATATCAACATCCCTGTTATCATACTGATAAGTTTTATGTCTGCAAAGAAAATTATTTGACCAATGTCAACTGTGATTTACACATTGTAAAATGGGTCTAACAATAGTTACAATAGAGGGTGGTAGAGATGTTTAAATATAAAATACCCCCGAGATGGTCCTTAGTTTGAAGTAGATATTCAATTAATAATAGTTAATTATCTCCCCTGCATCCCTTCAAGCTCAAAATTTTCACAAAAATAAATGATACTGGATGAAGAAAGAAAATAATCACATTTTCTTGCTTCCCTTGGGGTGGATTGTGTCCAAAATTTTCAGTTTGCCGCAGTTTGGCTTCACACTCCTGTGTTCACCAAGGGATGTTTTATTTACCTACATGTAGACTTGAATAGGTGTGAATTCCAAGATAGCATTTCTGTAGGACTGACATTAGCATTTCAAAAAGTCGTCAAATGGCCAATGGGAAGTGTTTTCACACATGGTCTAATCTCTTTTCACACATCTCTGCTCCAGGCTGGATGTTTTTTATCACCTGTAGAAGGAATTGAACAGCTCTGACTTCCAAAGTCAAGAAGTTTACAACATACTTTAGCATTTCAAAGAAAAATCAAAGGAGCCTTTAGAAAGTATTTCATATTTCTCAGAGTTGTACCTGAGTTTTCAAGCTTCTAGGAAGTAAGGTTTTATTAAAGTTCAAAAAAATAACTGAACTGGGAAGCACTGACAAATCATAATTTCACAGCTGGGAAGGACCTCTGAGTCCAGCAGGGCCCCTTTTACCACATGTTGGTGGTGGTACCTCAGCTTCTACTATATCCTGTGGATGGCGGGAAGCTCACCTGCGGGACACCACTTTGAGCCACTCCAAGGATTTTCCTTCTTGTTAGCAAACATCTGCTTCTGTAAACATCTGTCCATTCATTCAGGTTGCATGTTGCAATAAAACAGAAAGAGTGAAGCTCCCTGTTATGGGATAATCTTTCAACTATCTGAGTGATTGCCACGATATCCCTTCACTTCCACTTCCACCTGCCCAGGATCCTTACTTCTTTCCACTGTTGAAGAATAATGAAATATTCTGTGATATCTCTCTCTCTCTTAACCGACAAATCCAAACAGTGTTCTTTTAGAAGTAGTGAAGATAGCTTTATTAAGTGCGGGCTAGATATAGAATCTGAGCCCCAAAATAATTTTGGGATACACTTTTATTGGTGAGGGAGAGGGGAAAGTGTGAATTAGAACAGGAATTACAAACGGAATTCAGTTATTCATTTGTGAATTCCTCATATGGATAACACACATAATTGTAAAATGCACATAGGGTTCCATTCTCAGAAAGGGGTCCTTTTTATATAGCCAGTAGCTTTCAGCCAGTCTAGACTGTCAGGCGCCTGGTGGCTGGGTGGCCACTGTTGGTCCTCAGCGGCTAGAAACTGGGGTGCAGCTTCCTTTTTTCTATAACTCTACCTTTCAAGTTTCTTTTGGCTGGAAAATAATTAAATTGACATAAGCCAGATTCACAGGACAAAAACCCATTTTAGTTCTTATGTACATGAATTCCAAAGGTAAGAGGTTCAAAATGGTAGGCAGGTAATGGAAGTTCACTTAATATCCTAAGGTATGGAAAGGAGTAGGAGTCTAGGGGAAAAGATAAGAAAGTCACTCATAGAAATTTAGAGGAGTTGTTTGGAAAACAAAAGTTGCTCTATTATGTGGAAAGATAGTTCTGGTGCCAGCTTTCTCTCAGTATAGGCCTCCCCTCTAATGTAAATTTAAGTTGTCAAGGAGAAGGTAAAGAACTGTTCTTGAATGTGATGGGTTTCCATCTCCTTTAGCTCAAAATAATCTTAATTCCAAAGTAATTCACTTTGGGAATCAAACGCTGCTCCCCCTTAACCTGTAGGCCTCCAGTATACAGGTGAGAGATCCAGGAAAAGATGAGTAACTCTCCAAATGGCCTAAAGTCATCACCTTAAGTAATATCTTTAGCTAAAAACAAAGGTTGCTGAAGATGATGCAGGGCTCTGGCATCCAGAGGCAAATGGTTCAAGAAGGAATTCTTAAGCATTAGAGTGCAGTTTTATAAGTTTTTTTTTAGAGAAAATGGAGAAGAAAGCAAAAGCAGGAAATGGAGTCCTTTGGGTAGAGAGGGCTGCCCTGTAGGCTACAGGGTGGTTGGATTTATACTCTTGGGAGGGAGCTTCTGGATGGACCCCCTTTCCAGTGTCTGTAATTAGCAAGGGAATAGAACTCACAAGGAAGTTTGAAAGCAGAAGTGAGTGGCTTTTCCAGGAAGTTCTCCAGGTCTGTGAAGTGGCCTCTGCTGTCTTGGGAAAAACATTAGGTTGATGATTACGGAGATCCTTCCAGAGTGTTAATAAGATAAGCTTTGACCTCTAGTGCTCAGGAAACAGCCTGTTGGGTATGGCTCAGGGCGTCCAAGGTCCCCCATGGCCTTTATTGGCCTGGAAGATCTTGGTCAAAAAAAGGCACAGAATTCTGCTTCTGGGGCCCTACATCCCCCTACAATTTAAGCAGTTTCTAGACAACTAGAGGTGCAAAGTGCCTCCCCTGTTGATTTCAGAAGTATGTAAAAATGCTGAGGAAATTGAAGATAGGCAGCATCCCATTCTGAACTCTCCCTCTGTGAAAGGGAAGGGGCAGATCAGCTAAGGGAGATCCCCAGGAAAGGCACTGTAGACAAGGCTATGGTTGTTTTGCAGATTTAAATTTCTGCCCTCTCTCATAAGAGATAAAGATATTTGGTCATTTCCCTCTTCCAGGTACAGATGGAAATGTACAAATGGAGATGTACCTTATAAATCTAAATTCCCCTGACAAAAGGGTAACCTACTCTGTTTTCAGAACTTCTCCTGTGTCTAGTTTCTCTAAATAATCAGCTCAAAATAATCTTCATGCCATAAAGACATGTTTTATGGTGGCACATTCTGTTCTCCTACACCACTGATGGAATGAGCAGAAAGTGTCTCCAGTCATAGGTAAGACAAATTTCTGAAAAGTGTCTCTTATTTGCTCTTTCTTTCTTCTGCCAAATGTCAATGAGTATGATGGGGTGGTTCTGTAAAGAGCTATGGGCCAGTCAAGGAAGCTGAAGTTCTTTGAGAAATGATCCAGAGGTCAAACAGAACATTTAGACAAGACTTTTATTTGGGAGGAGGGCATACTCCAGAAAAACAGAAAAAGTAGGTGAGTCCTTATACTGCTCATCTGAGTGAACACAGGTTGGATCTCTTAAGCGGTTCTTTAGCTAAAGACCCATAGGGTGACTTTTGGCTGCAGTCATGTCAGTGATTGGTTATGATCACTGAATGGAACATTTGGGGCTACAATTAATCTTTAAGGTGTTGTTCCTTTTCCTATAACTCCAAATGCCTATAAAGCACTAAAGATGCAGTTTATTCAATACACTCTTCCCCTTTTGCCCTGTCTGGAGTTTGGCAGATTAGGAGCTTAAAACCACAAAGGAACTCTCAAGGAGAATTACTTAAGGTCATGCAATGGGGTTGTGATAGATTGATTAGATACTGGGTGAGGTCAAAGATAGATAAGTTTCCCCAGCTAACCATTAAAACTTTTCAGGCAACTGCAGATTTCCCTAGATCAGAGGCCAGGGAGCCCCTTTGGCTTCTCCAACAATGATGCAATATAGGCATTTGGCTGGGGGCTAAGTTGGAGGCACCCTCCAGTTATACAGAGTCATATATATAGGTATGCACCCTCTACGGGCACTCATGTCACCTGCCTTGCTTTCCCTGCTACGTAGGAAACTTACTTTATGGGTTGGTGTTTTGTTCCCACTGGTATACATAGCACATGCTCACTCAAAAAAAAATAGGCCAAGCAGTATAGAAAACCATAAGGGAAAAAAGTAAAAATTGCCTGAAACTCTTACACCTTGGTCATCCCTTCATGCATTTCTCTGTGCAGGTTTAGTGTTTAAACACAGTGCTCAGATACATGTATTGAAGTATGCATAAATGAAGATTTTTTGTTGAGCTGGTGAAATAGCTAAGAGTATGTTCCTGGATTTCCTGAATTCCAGCCCTAAGTCAGTCATTTACTAGATTTGTTACCCAAGAAAGTCATTTGACTTCTCTGTAACTCAGGTTTCACATCTGCAAAATAGAATTAATAGTGTGGCACCTACTTCATAGGGTCCTTTAAATTATATGAGAATGTCATGAAATAGGCACTGTCATCTCATTCTACATTTGTATTTTTTAATACAATATCAGCTTTCTTGGGGAAGTGCATCTCTGTACTCAGGACAGTGTTGAGGTGTGCAGGTCAGGTCTAATGTTTTCTGTAACACTAAGGGGCACCCACTGCAAAAATACCAGGAGGAATCTGTCTTCTTCTTGGGTTCCCTGAGATCCCCATCCCATGGCCACGCCTAGAGGTCCCCACTCCTAGAAGATCCTCGGTCATGGCAGCTGGCTAAAGCGTCCCCTCTAGAATCACCACCTCTACTGTATTTACTTATCCCTGTCCTGTCAAGCCATTAGGGGCAACCCATAGCAAAGACACAGCTCAGCCTGGTCAAAGGGTTCACTCTATCAGAGGATCCAATCCCCAGTCACATAGACCAATACATCATCCCTACAGAGATGCATACCCATTCCCCACACCCCACATCCAAGAAGGATGAAACACCATTCTGACGGACCCCAATCTTCATCTCCCCCTGACTTCAGCTTCTGCTACAGTCCATTCTGAACCTTAGGTTTAGAATCGACTCCAAGCTAGCATGACAGCCAGGTCCCCCATTAGAATGACTCTGGTCACTCTGGTCACCAAAGAATCCCATACCTAGAGGATTCTAGCAAAGAAGTTACTTCTTTGTACCTCAATTTCCCAGTCATATTTGATTCAGAAAATGAGATAGGTACTTGAAAAAGCATCTAGAGATTCTTGTTCCAAGGTGGTGAACTGTTAAAGTCTTAAGGTCAAAATCTTCCAACAGATGCAACAAAACTGCACCCATTTAGCAACTATGATATTTGGAAATGAACAGGGACTAGCAACTCCATAAAAAGAAAGTATCTTTATAAGTGGTAGGAAAAGCTGATCAATATGCTGTCCTGTTTAAAAACCATACATATGGATACTCTCCCCGGAGCCAAAAGGCAACTGCCCTCTCAGTAAGTGTCCTGGTACTGACTTTCAGTCACCGAACCAAAAACCTCACCATGGGTTAGAAGGAGAACATCCCTGTTACACTGCTTCCGTGGGGTGCTGGCTTTGGAGACCACCATTGCAGGAATGCCTCAGGCTAAATCACCTACCACTGTTGATATTAATGCATTTGTGCAAGATTGTGTTCATGCTCACAAGTCCAAGGGATTCCTGATACAGACAGCCACATCTGTTTGTACAGAGAGCTAAGTGAGTTCCTGAAGGGAATGCTCCCTTCTCTGGCTTTCAGAAGGAAGATAATTGGACAGGCACTTTTGAAACCACAGTTTTTGCCTGCCTGAGGCTACTGCCAAACAGCATTGCTGTTAGGTGTTACCTAGAACTTCCACCTCTAGTCCCAGGGTTTGTTTTATGAACCTTGCTGGGACTGCCACCCCTTTGGAGAATTGAGTGATTTCATAGACAATTATGCTTGTCTATGAGCAGTTTCTCTTTCTCTCTCTCTCTCTCTCTCTCTCTCTCTCTCTCTCTCTCTGCCTCTTTTAGGATTAGCTTGCTTGCAGATTAGGCCCACAACTCTTGAATCACTCTCATTGTGTTTTGTTGTTCATGTCTGTGACTCTGGGGGAAATTTCTGTAGTCCCTACTCCAACTCCAACCCTGTAGGTTAGACTCTTAGGCCTCAACACAGACCTGACCCAAGAGCTTCAAAACTTCTGAGATCACACAATTAAAGGAAGCTCAACATTCCAGACCAACACCCAGGCCTATACTTGATACCCTAAAGCAAGTCCTGTAGACCAAGGAAGCCTAACCCATCTAGATAAACAGAGAATGCCAAACAAAACAAAGAAATATAAATATAAAATATATATATACATATATATACATATATTATATATATATATATAAATATGGTGGACCAAAACAAATAAACATAAAAACAGGGAAAATCTGAAGGAAATAGACTTAAGTAAACTATCTAATGAAGACAGTTTTAATAATGCTCATGGAAGTCAGGAAAACATGGAGAAACTGAAAAGAGATCTTTAATACAGTCAGAGAAAATCTGAAGCCATTTCAAACACAATTTGTGAAGTTAAAGAACATAATACCTGAGCTAAAGAACACAATAGATAGGCTCATGAGTAGACTGGAAGAAGACTCCAATCAAATCAGTGAGCTGGAAGATAGGATAGTAGAAGTTATCCAAGCATACCAGCAAAGAGAAAAAGGAATTAAAAGAAGTAAATAAAGTATATAAAAACATATGAGATTACAGCAAGAGGAATATTTGTATCATATGGATCCCAGAAGGAAAAGAGAGAAAAAAGGGAACAGAAATTGTATTTGAAGAAATAATAGCTGAGAATTTCCTGAGCCTGAAGAAGAAAACAGACCTCCAGACCCAGGAAGTTCGACACTTCCAAAAAGAGAAATCCAAACAGACATACACTAAGAAACACCATCATTTAAATGGCAAAGATAAAAGATAAAGAGAAAATCTTAAAATTGCCCAGATAAAAAGTGAATTGCATACAAATGAGCCCCCATTATACTGTCAGTGGATTTCTCAGCAGAAATTTTACAGGCCAAAAGAAATGGCATGATACACTCAGAGAAAAGATTTCCAACCAAGGGTACTCACCCCACTAGATTAACACTTAGAACTGATGGAATGACAAGAGCTTTACAGACAAAAGTTAAAGGAATGGAGTTCAGGCTAAGATGGCAACCTGGTAAGGGCGAGACTCATGTCCTCTCCACAGAGCAACTAGAAATGCACCTATTTTCCAGAACCAAATCCAAGGTAAAGCAGGCAGAGATAGGGCAGAGACACAGCAACAATCATGACAAAAAAAAAGGGTAGATGAAAACATCTGGGTTCAGAGATACACTGCAAACTCAGACTCTGGATTCCAGGTGTATCAGAGGGGCTGGCATTTCTCAAAGAACTGACCCTCCCAAGAATCCTGAAAGCACCAGAAACCCTGCCCAGAAGGACTGGGACATGGAACCCAGGAAGAGGGTCTAGGCACAGGGCAGAAGAGGCACCAGTGCCCCAGTGGTTTGGAAAGGAGGCCTGGCAAGTATATTATACTGGGCACTGCCATAACCAAAAGACAGTCCACCCACCCCCACACACTCCCCCTCACCATATTTCCCTGGAGATGCAGGACTCACCCACCAGAAATCCTGCCCTCAGGCTTAAAGGAAGAAGGGTGTTTCCCAGAGGGAGAGTCAATGCTACCCACAACTGCAACCTTGTGAGTGTAGGTGAAACTGTAGTCTGATTGCCAACTGTGGGCAGAAAGCAAAGTGGTCATTGCAGTTGGGAGCAGGGTGAGTACCCTTGGTTGGAGGAAGGTTCTGAATGCCCCACACAAACTCCAACTGCATAAACTGAACTTTCTGGCATTAACAGGGGACCATATAAGAAGATCAACAAATTCAACCAGTGGTGAAACCACAAAACAAGAAATCCCAGTATCCAAGCTAAGATCCAAGCTTACTTGGCACAAGTCAATACCCTACACATGGCCATCACTGCAGGGATACCTAATCCACAAAAACATGAACAGAATGCCAAACAGAGCATTGCTTTGCTATACGCACTTTAAAATATGGAAATTATACCTCAGTGTGCGTGTATTTCACACCACACCCAAAACCTAGATCTATAGTGCCCTTTTGGTTCCCACTTTCATTCCCCCAATATTCCCCCGATAGCCATTGTCTTGTGTCCTGTGAGTTTTGGGGTGTTTGACTTTTCATTTGGGTTTTATTTATTTATTTATTTTAATTGATTTCATTGAAGGGATATTGCATTTTAATGTTTACTAGGTTTGAGGTATACATGATAGCAAATTTACAGCTATGTATAATACAGTATATTTACCACTATTTCCCTTCACTGTGCAATTAATCCCTTACCCCATTTGTTCTCCACATCTTGCCCATCTCTTCCTGGATCCTCTGATTTGTTTATTTTCCCTCCACTAAAAGTCTATTGTTGTTTGAATCAGTTCTCTCTCTCTCTTTTTTTTTTAACGTCTATTATTGTTGAATTGAGTTCATTAATTTGCTTTCTATGTCTATACTCTTCATATGAGTGATATTATATGATTTCTGTCTTTCACCTTCTGGCTCATCTCACTAAGCTTACTCACTAAGCTCACTAAGCTCTCCAGGTCCATCATGTTGCTATGAATGCCAAGGTTTCTCCGTTTTTAATGCCTGTCTGGTACTCTATTGTGTATACATACCACGTTTTCTCTATCCACTCATCTGTTAATGGTCATTTAGGTTGTTCCTAACTCTTGGCTATTGTAAATAATAATGCAACAAACATAGATGTGCATATATCTCTGCAAATAAATGTCATTTTTTAGGGTAAATAGCCAGTAGAGAGATAACTCTGACAAGGTTTAATATCAAAAATATTTTTTAACTCATGAAATTGAAGAACAAAAAACAAACAATTCAGTTGAAGATGGGTGAATGTGCTTAATAGACACTTCTCTAAAGATGACATATAAATGGTCAATGGATGCATGAAAAGATATTCTATTTCTCTTGTCTTTAGAGAAATACAAGTCAAAGCAATAATGAGATATCATCTCAACCTGTGAGAATGGTTAGCATCCAAAAGAAAGGAGACAACAAGCACTGGAGAGGATGTGGAAAAAAGGAAATTTTTATACACTGTTTGTGTGAGTGTAAAATGGTATAAACATTTTGAAAAACAGTATGGAGATTACTCAAAAATTTTGAAATGGAAATTCCATGATCTAGTTATCCCTCCACTACTTTAATTTCTGTCCTCATGATTCTTCTTTTCACTTTATCTATATCTTCCTGACTCAATTTGGGCAAGTTGTAGGATTATATAAATCTATGTCTTCAAGATTCATGAGCCTGTTGGAATATCAATGCTCCCAATAATCTCTCAGGATCGTTTGTATTTCTGCAATAGCTTTTGTACTCTCACCTCTTTGATTTCTGATTCTTGTTATTAGGATTTTCCCATTTTTCCTTCACAAGTCTGGCTAGGGGTTTATTAATGGTGTTTATTTTTTCAAAGAACCACTTCTTGGGTTTTATTAGTCTTTTGAATGGTCCTTTTGTTTTCAATTTAATTTATTCATTCTCTAATTTTTATTACATCCTTTCATCTACTGAGTTTTAGTTTTGATTATTCTTCCCTTTAGTTCCTTCAGGTGTGTGATTAGATATTTAATTTGAACTGTCTCTTTGTTTTTGATACATCATTTTATGGCTATAATCTTTCCTCTCAGAATTGCTTTTGCTGTATCCCACATTTTGATAACTCATCTCTTTTGTTTCCAGATAAGTCTTAATTTCCTCTTTAATTTCATCAATGATCCATAAGTTGTTCAGAAGCATGTTGTTCAATCTCTACATCTTTGTGGTCCTTCTAGCTTTGTTCCTTTGACTCAATTCTAGTTTCACCCACTGGTGGTCTGAGAAGATACTTTTTATAACCACAATTTTGTCAAATTTACAGAGAGTCATTTTTTTGTCCCAAGATATGGTCTATCCTTGAGAAGAACGTGCATTATTTCTTGTTAGAGTGGAACATTCTGTATTTTTCTACTAGCTTCTATAATTTATTGCTTCATTTAAGGTTTTCATTTCTTTGTTGATTTTCTGGCTGGGAGATCTATCTATTGATGTAAATGGGGTGTTAAAATCCTTTACTATTGTGTCACTGCTCATGTCTCCCTTTAGCTCTATCAGTATTTGTGTTATATACTTAGGTGGCCCAGCATTGCACGCATATATGTTAATGACAGTTATTTCTTCCTGATGGATTACCCCTTTATTGTAATGTAGTGTCCATCTTTGCCTCGTATAACCTCTTTTGGGTGGAAGTTTGTCTTGTCTGATATTTGTGTTATAGCTCCTGAGTGTCTTTCATCCCCATTTTTCATAACCCTAGACATTCAAACTATATTTGTCTTTGGATCTGATGTGTCTCTTGAAGACATAATAGTAACAGGTGCTTTTTTTCATCCATTCATCCACTCTGTGCCTTTTGATTGTTGAGTACACTGTGTTCAAATTTAGGATGATAATTGATATGTAGGACTTTATTGCTGTCATTTGAGCCTTTGTTTTCTGTCTCTATTGCTCTATTTCCCTTGTTTTGTAATTTCATCTTGATGGTTTTTGGTGTTGATTCAGTTTTATCTTCTCCCCAGGTATATAGCTCTTTAGAACTGGGTTTGTGGCTACCATGTGGATTGTTGCTAACTTTACTACTCTAAGATAGTCATTTATAAGCTGATGCCATATCATGTTTCCATGTCTATACAGACTCCATGTTTTTCTTTTTGGCCTTTAGTGTTTTTGTGTTCTCTCCTATTGACCCTGCCTTTTTCCATTTGTTTTACTGTTTATTCTCAGTCTTAGGGCTTGGTGACTGTTTTTACTTCACTTGTTGAGCACTTCTTGCAAAATTTCTTGAAAGACAAACTTGGTGATGGAAAAATACATTAACTTTTGCTTGTTATTGAAAGTATTTATTTCTCCATTATATTTAAAAGATAATTTTGCAGGGTAAGGTATTCTTGGCTGGCAATTTTTGTCTTTTTTTTTATTTTTAATGTGTCATTCCACTTTCTTCTGGCATGTTGGATTTCTGTCAAGATATGTGATGATATCCTGGTGGGTATACCTTTGCATATCATATTTCTCTTTTCTCTAGCAATCTTGAGTAATTTTTCTTTGCTGTTGGCTTTTGATAGTTTTACTATGATTTGTCTTAGGGTAGATTTTCTCATTTAGGAATCTCAGTGTTCTAATGGCTTCTTCAACATCCATGGTTATGTTTTGTGACAGATGCAGGGAGTTCTCTGCTATTACCTCTTCAAATAAGTTTTCTGTTCCTTTATCTCTCTCCTCTCTTTCAGGATACCTATTTTTCTTATTTTTATTCTCCTCATGGTGTGTGATATTTCTCAAAGGATTTATTCATTTTTTTCTCAATTTTGTTTCTTCTCTTCCATGATGGTTGCTTTGACCCAATCAATAAACGGATTTCCTCTCTGGGAAGCGCCTGGCATCTTCCTCTCTTTGTGATATTTGGGTTTTGTTTGCAGTGGGTGGAAAGGTATTTAGATTTTGGCATGCTTTCTTCTGTACTTTGTATTTTGGACTCAGGATGCTTTTCTTAATATTTCTTCCAAGGCAGTGGCTTCAGTGTTGTCCTTACAGAGTCCTCAGAGGGGCTATAGACTGTTGGAGTTTGTTGGGCTAAGTGGCGGGGACCAGGTTGAGTCTTTTCTCTTCTTCGTTCACCTGATTTCCCTGGGTCCAGACACTGCTGATGAAGTGCACAGAGACACTGAGGCTTGGTTGCAGTGTGATTGGGGCAGTCCCTGGGTTTCTGGGCTGGGTACCTGATCAGCAGGGGCAGTCCATCTGTTTAGGTGGGGTTGGTGGGAGGAGGAGGCTGTTTGATCTTCTCTCTTCTTCACTCACCAGATCACTGGAACTTGATCATGGCATTGTGTGCGTTCACTAAGTCCTGATGTCTGGTCACTGGGGTTGGGTTGTGGTGGCACAGAGATCAACCGAGACCTGAGTCCTAATAACTGGAGCTGTTTAGTGGCAATATGCAGCACAGAAGCTTTTATGTAAACCCCTGAATAACCTCAAAACATGCATCCATAAAAAATGAAATAAATAGAAAGCAAAACCAAACACAACAGGAATGTTTTTAAAGCACCTAAGACAAGAATTATAGAAGAATAAAAGTACTGTCTACAACAACACCCAGAAAACCATGAACAAAATAACAAGACAGCCTTTGACTCTGAATAGCACCATGGCATCGGCAAAAGCAAGCACCTCACAAAGGGTGGCAAAAAGTGAGCCAATAAGAAAGTGATTTATTCATTTTCTTAGAAAGACTGGTATGATATCAAAGTAAAAGTCATGTTCAATGTAAGAAATATTGGGAAAACACTAGTCATGGGAACTCAAGGAAACAAAATTGCATCTGATGACTTCAAGGGTCGTGTTTTTGAAGTGAACCTTGCTGACTTACCTAAAAATGAACTTGCGTTTTGAAAACTAAAACTAATTACTGAGAATTTTCAGGGTAAAAACTGCCTGATAAACTTTCATGGCATAGATCTTGCTCATGATAAAATGTTCACCATGGTCAAAAAATGACAGACCTTGATTGAAGTTCATGTTTATGTCAAGACTATGTCATGGTTATTTGCTTCCTCTGTTATGTGTTGGTTTTACTAAAAAAAATGCAACAATCAGATTCAGAAGAGTTCTTACACTCAGCACCAACAGGTTCACCAAATCTAGAAGAAGATAATGGAAATCGTGAACCAAGAGGTACAGATAAATGACTGAAAGAGGTTGTCAATAAACTGATTCCAGAAATCATTGTGAGAGACATAAAAATGGCATGTCTGTCTCTTTATTCACTCCATGATATCTTTGTCAAAAAAGTAAAATGCTGAAGAGGCCCAATTTGAATTGAGAAAACTCATTGAGCTTCATGGTGAAGGCAGTAGTTCTGGAAAAGCAATAAAACAGGTGCTGAAGTTTAATGAGCTGATGGATATGAGTCATTAGTCCCATAAAATGTTTACATTTCAGACTATTAAAGGTGATGAATAAGCATTTTATTTATGGAAAAATTATCAACAAACAGTTACATATCAATAACCACTCTAAATATTAATAAATTAATTTACCAGACAGAAGGCTTAGAGTTACCAAGTGAATTTAAAAACATAATCCAACTTTCTACACACACAGGCAACTTATCTAATTTAGAAAGATAAGCATAGGCTCAAAATCAAAGATTCAAAAGAAATCATAGAATCAAATAGTAACAAAGAAAAGCAGTGGTGGTCATACTGATATATCAAATAAAATGGAATTCCAACTTAAATAAGGTAATGAAATCAGGGATTGATACTATATAATGATTAAGAAGTCAATCCAGGAAGAAGACTTAACTCTTATTAATATATATGTACCATTTGATGGAATATCAAGAGCAATTATTAACAGAACAAAAAGACATCAACAGTAGTACAATATAGTAGGATAATTCAACTCCCCACTTACAACAATGGACAGATCAACCAGGCATAAAATTAACTGAGAAACAGCAGCCTTAAAAGAATTTCAGAACAGATGGAGAATAGATATTTGCCAAACACTTCAGACATTTACCAAACAGCAACTGCAAAATTCACATTTTTCTCAAGTACTCATGGAACATTTTCAAGGGTAGACCATATGTTGGTAAACAAAACAAGTGTTAACAAATTTATAATGATAGAAATCACATCAAGTATCTTTAGAATTATACCGCCTACTAAGATTGAATTCAGAAAAATAGGAAAATCTGAACAGACCTATCACAGGCAAGGAAATTGAAAAAGTAATCAAAATTTCCCCCCAAAATTAAGGAACCAGATTACTTTACTAGTGAACTTTACCTGATCATCAGATAAGAACTAATACCTATTATTCTCACTATTCAAAAAAATTGAAGGACAGGGAATGCTTCCACTTTCTGTGAGGCAAACACTACACTTCACAAAGAAAGAAAATTATAGACTAATGTTTCTAATAAATACAGATGAAAATTCTCAACAAAATATTAACAAACTGAATCCAACAATACATCAAAAAGATCATCCATCATGACCAAGTGGGATTTATCCAGGGAATGGAAGAATGGCTCAACATGCATAAACCTATTGACATAACACACCATTATCAACAATAGCAAGGAAAAATCATATTAACAGTTGCAGAGAAAACATTTGTCAAGATTAGCACCCACTTATAATGACACTATATAAAACTGCAATAGAAGGAATATGCCTTAACATAATAAAGCCCATATCTGATAAACCCACAATCAACTTAATACTCAATGCTGAAAAAGTGAAAGTGTTTTCTCTAACATCAGGAAGAAGACAAAGTTGTCCACACTCACCACTGCTACTTTGCATTGCACTGGGGATTCTAGACATAGAAATGCAGCAAGAAAAATAAAAGGCATCCAAATTGGAAAAGGAATAAAGTTGCCACTATTTGCAGAAGACAGGTTAATGTACATAGAAAACCCTAAAGACTCAAAACAAAAACCTATTGAAATTGATTAATTAATATAGTAAAGTGGCTGGCTACAAAAAAATATAAAAACCTGCTGCATTTTTATATACAAACAATGCAGTAGAAGAGAATGAAATTAAGAAGACTATCCCACATACAATAAAACAAAAAGAGTTAGGAATAAACTTTTAAAAGTAGGTGAAAGACTTGTACAACGAAAATTATACGATATTGTTATAAGAAGTAGTGTAAGATACAAAGATATATTGTTTAAATGCCCATATAACCTAAATCAATATATATGGTTAACCTAATCATTAAGTTTTCACTGACATTTTTCAAAGAAATAGAAAAAAAATGTTTAATTTACATGGAATAAGAAGACACTGTAGAGCCAAAGGAATTATGACAAAAAATAGCAAAAGTGAAAACACCGTGCTCCCAGATCTTGAGTTATATACTACAAAACAATAATGATAAAAAACACACGGTACTAGAATAAAGGCAGAGACACAGATTAGTAGAAAAGAACTGAATCACAAGAAATAGACTTGCATATATATTGTCAGTTAATTTATGACAAAGGAGTCAAGAGCATACAATGAAAAAGTCTTTTTAAGAAATGATGCTAAGAAAATTGACAGTCACATGTAATGGAACAAATATAGGCAACTCAATAGCACCATACACAAAAATTAATTCAAAATAGATTATAGACTAGTATGTAAGAGTAGAAACTATAAAATACTTGGAAGAAAAGACAGGCAATACAATCCATGTCATTGACCTTAAGTCTTTGAGTATTCAATGCCAGTGACAAAAGACACAAAAACAAAAACAAATGGAACTACATCAAGCTAAAAAGCTTCTGCACACCAAAGAAATCTTTTACCAAAGCAAAAAGACATCTTACTCACTATGAGACGATACTTGCACATCATACATCTGACAAGGTCTTAATATCCAAAATATATAAAGAATTCATAAAATTCAACAATAGAAAAACAAACAATCCAATAAAAAATGGGCAGAAAAATTGAATGGACTTTTCTCCACAGAAGGCATACAGATGACCAACAAGCACATGAAAAGATGTCCCTCCTCTCTTGCTACTAGGGAAACATAAATCAAAACAGCAATGAAATAAAACCTCACATCTCTGAGAATGACTATTATCCAAAAGAATGTAAACAACACATGTTGGTGAGGATGCAGAGAAAAGGGAACACTTTTACACTGTTGATGGATGTGTAAATTGGTGCAACTTTTCAGGAGAGCAGTGTGGAGATTCCTCAAAATATTGGGAATGGAAATTCCATGTGATCCTGTCACTCCACTTCTATGTATTTACCCCCAAAATAGAAAAACACAAATTCATAAAGTTATATGGATGCCTGTTTCTATTGCAATATTATTTACAATAGTCAAAAATTGGAAGCTACCTACATGACTTTTTTCAAATGAATAGATAAAGAAGATGTGTTATATATACACTATGGAATACTACACAGTCTTACAAATGATGGAATCCTGTCATATGCAACAAAATGGATGGCGATAGAAGAAATTATGCTAAGTGAAGCAAGTCAGAAAAAGAAAGAGAAATACTGGTGCTCTCACTAATATGTGGAATATAAGGAAACAAAGCAAATGAACAGACAGAATAATAGAACTGAGATTGCCAGAGGGGAAGGTTTTGGTGAGTACAAGAAAGGGGTGGTGAGGGTGCAGTGGATAATGGTAGAGGACTTGTGATAATTTAGAGGTGGACATGATGTGTTGTCATATATATTTAATGAATGGTGAACCTGTACATATGGCCTTGTATTATTTAGTAAATCAAAGCTAATTCAATAAATATTTTAAAAAGAAAAGAAAAAGTCTAGCATTCTTTCCAAACTGACATTCCACATCTGAGACTGCAATGGGCGATGACAAATTTTGATTTTGTTTTATATCTCTGGGGAATCCGCACTGCTTTTGGTTTTTTGTTGGCTGAAGGTTCCTTCTGACCTGGCCTTCACCTCCTTGGTCTCAAAATCACAGTAGCCTGACCAACATTGACAGTGACAGCTTGCATATACAGTTCTCAGAACAAACATTTACCCCAAACCAAATCCAGACCACTCTTTAAAAGGTTCAGACGCCTTAAAAGTTGATGTAAATGACAATGTTTATTGTTTGACAGATATTAGCCTCATCTTTATGATTAGTCTTTAAACAAAAACCTAGGTGTCAGGACAGCTGGTCCCAAGTGTTCTCTAAACCTTTGTATCCTGAACTATTACATGGGGATAGGCACTCTTGCCCTCTTCCCAGAGTCATTAAACAATTTTTCAGCTTTATTGAAATATAATTAACATATAACATTGTATAAGTTTGAGGTAGTCAATGTAATTATTTCACATATGTATATATTTTGAAATGGTCAGCACATTAAGTTTAGTTAATAAACATCACCGCAAATACTTACATATATTTCGTGTGTGGGGAGAATTTGTTCTCTGATCACCTTTCAAATATATGATACAGTATTGCTAGTTACAGTCACCACGTTGTATATTGCATCTCCAGAACTTATTCACTTTATTCTAGGAGCTTGTATATTTTGTTATATTCACCCAATTCCACATCCCCCCAACCCCACATTTGTCTCTAGCTGCCACCAATTTATTCTCTGTATCAGTGACTGACTGATTTGTTGGTTGTTTGATTTTTCAAATACACATATAAATGAGATTATACAGTATTTATCTTTTACTGTCTGACACACTCCATGTAATATAATGCCCTAGGCCCTAGACTGGTGGCCTACCAGTCTAGTAGACCATGGGCACAGTCCACATACGTCCCAAGGTCCTGGGTTCAAGACCAGGGCTCGAGGAACAACCAAGACAAACAACTGAAAAATTAAAAATAAATAAAATATCTCTTCCTCTCTCTTCCTGCCTGCCTGCCAACTCACTTTCATTACTGTTTGTACCTTTTCTTTATTTATATATAAAGTCCTTAAGGTTCATCCATGTCGTCACATATGGCAGAATTCTCTTCTTTTTTAAGGTTAAATATTACATTAATTTATATAATATATGCTGTTATTTAATATTTAGTATTACATTGTATAAAGAGCTATAAATATACTAGTTTTGTTTGCCCATTTATCTTCTGGACACTAAGATTATTTTCATATTTTAGCTAAAGTGGACAGTTTTTCAATGAATACGTAAATACAGATATCTTTTCGAGATCCTAATTTCATTTTCACTGGATACATACTCAGAAGTGGGTATGGTAGTTATATTTTTAATTTTATTTATTATCTATTTTAATTTATTATTTAATATTTATTTTAATTTTAGTAGTTTTATCCCATAATAGCTGTACCAATTTACATTCCTACCAACAGTGAACCACATTCTTTTTTCTCCACATCTGCACCAGCACCTGTTGTCTCGGGTTTTTAATGATAGTGCAGCAACTGTGAGGCGACAGCTTATTGCGGTTTTGATTTGCATTTCCCTGATGATTAGTGATGTTGAGCATCTTTTCATATACTTTTTATTTTGAATATCTTTTGGGGGCAAATGTGTATTCAAGGCCTTTGTCCATTTTTAACTGGATTCTTTATTTTTGCCATTGAATTGTATGAGTTCCTCCTGTTTTTTAAACACTAACCACTTAATAGATATGTGGTTTACAAATATTTTCTCCCATTCTGTAGTTGTCTTCACTTTATTGTGGACTTTGTTGTTGCTGAGTTTTTGTTTTGTTTGTTGTGCAGAAGTTTTATATAATCCCACTTGTTAATTTTCATTTTGTTGTTTATATATTTGGTTCCATAGTCATAAAAATATAGCCAAGAATATCAAGCAGCTCTTTCCCTATACTTTCTTCTACAAGTTTTCAGGTTTCAGGTCTTACATTTACATATTTAATCCACTTTAAGTTAAAGTGGATGTACAATAGGAATCAAATTTCATTCTTTAGCATGTGTTTGTCCATATTTTCCAGGGCCACTTATTGAAGAGACCGCCCTTCCCTATTGTTACTGACTTCCTTGTCAAATATGTGAGCTGTTATCTAACAGTGAGGCAGAGCTTATCTGCAAGTGAAAGTGAAGTTTTTATTTTGAGTCTTTAGGGGACTGCAATCTGGGAGACACCATTAGGTAACCAATGTAAGTGGTCCAATGCGGGGGGGACTAGAGTTTACATAGGCAGAGCTGCTTCCTAGAAGTCAGTGAAGAAACTTCTTTAAAAGGAGAAAGAAAAACAGAAAATGGAAAGGGTATCTGCATATTAGTGCAGTGGTAGATTATCTTCTTTGAAACTGAGATCTTATATTGGTTATCAAGCTCTGTGATTCAGGTAGCACCCATTTCTCCAAACATCTCAAATTCCAAGAGTCAGGGTGCTAGTGTAGTGGGGGTGATTGTAAATCCAGTTTCTAAGTGGTCAGGAGTGGTAGAAGTGCACAAACTTGTCTCTTAATGGAGCTTCAGTCCCACTTTAGATGCTCCCTTTATCAATTTTGATTCCTTGATTTTTTTAGTCATCTTCACAAATATCGATTGACCAGGCATGCATGAATTTACTTCTAGAATCTCAATTCTATTCCATTGGTCTATGTGCCTTTGTTTTATGACGGACTATACTGCTTTGATTAATATCCTTTTTTAATATGGTTTAAAATCAATATGTGTAGTTCTTTCCACTTTGTTTTTTGCCCCCGCCCCCCAGGATTGTTTTGGTTAGTCAGGGTCTTTTGTGGCTCCATATTAATTTTAATATTGTTTTTTCAATTTCTATGGAAAATGCCATTGGAATCTTGAAAAGGATTGCTTCGAATCTGTAGATGACTTTGCATAATTTGAACATTTTAGCAATATTAATTTTTGCAATCCATAAACACTGATATCTCTCCATGTATCCATGTCTTCTTTATTTTCTTTCATCAATGTCTCTTAATTTTTAGTGTGCAGGTACTTCATTTTCTTGGTTAAATTTATTCCTAAGTATTTTATGTTATATTTTATTGACTTTTATTCTTTTATTCTTTTATTCACCAATGAAGTTATATGTACATTTTTATAAGCTGAACAGCTTTTTGTCTCTGACCCAGGAGTCTCTTGCCTTCAGCAATCATGAAATGTGGTAAGTTGACTTGTTAGTCCACAACTATAAAAAAGCCTAAATACCTCGTATTTGACACAGTTCTTGACATGCATTCTATTCTGCAGTTATGGGGTAAAGTATTGTAAATTTGTTAATTAGGTCAAGTTTATTAATAAGGTCATTTCTATCTTACATATACTTATTGCTCTGTGTCCATTATTGAGAGAACTGTGCACTGTTTCCATTATGTTTGCAGATTTACCTATTCTTTCCTTTCCACTTTTGCTTCATTTATTTTGAAGAAAAATAATGTGTTCACCTATTTACAATTATTATATCATCATGAAGACCTGGTTCTTTTATTATTTATAATGTCCCTCCTTAAATTTGGTAATATTTATCATCATTTATCTATTTTGATAATTACTTCAGATTTATTGTACTTGATGTTTACATATGTGGTATTTTCCATCCTTTCACTATCAACATCTATGTTTTGTTTTTAGAATGTCTCCTCTAAATAAATAATATGCAGATAATTCTTGCCTTAATAATCTGTTTTTCAAGCACAGTATTTTAAATATGTCTGCAGGCAGAATACCAGCAAAAACAGCAGACCAAGAGGCTCCAAGATTTTATTTCTCCAACAGAAACATCCAAAATAGAAATAAATAACCAGAAACTGAGTCAGTTCTGTCTGAGCTCTGAAAAACTGTAAAAGTTTTAGAGCAGCTAAGCAAATACTCACAACAATAATATTTTTTAAATCATTAAGTACATATAAGAATAACTTTATTAGCAAACTATTAGTAAATCAGTAAAATTAGGTAGAGAGTCTTAACCTTCTATGTCAGGGTCTAGTTTCTGCTTGTCTTCCTCAAGCCAGAGGAAGCAAGGCAGACTTTATTTCCAGAATATTATGTGTATCCATTCTAACCTTACTAGGGGATACCTAAAAGAGAAATGTGGGGTGCTCGTCTCTGTCTTTCATAATTCAGAATACTGATATAGTTATGAGCAACTCATGAAAAAGTTATCATAGAAGTACAAATGCAAGACTCCAGGAGCAAGAGATTATAGGTAGAGAGATGACAATTCATTATAAGTAGAGACAGACCAACTGAAATCCATAGAAGTTGGGGAAAGACTCTTTAGGAAACTAGGACATTCAAAAGTATCCATGCCAATAGAGGCATTTATAAAACCACAAACATACCAGATAAGATGCATGCTTGCTCAGAAAAGACCTTAAGCTTTCACATCGGATTCATATCTAAACTTTGAGCAAACAAATCTAAGTGATAAAAGAGCCAATCTGCAAATACTGAAAGATGCAGTTGTTCTTTTTTTTAGAAATGGTTCTTTTTGTTTTACTTTGTTGTCTTGCTTGTTTCAACACATACCATTCAAGAAAATCTCAGCTGAACAAAGAGAAAGAAACAATATTTCAGTGATCACAAATGACAAGGAATAGTGTGAAAAATACTTTGGAAAAATTTCTGAACAATAGAGTTTTTTACAATTAAAAATGAAGGAAAGAACATTGAAAAAGGGAGAGAATATGCTTTCTAGTTACCATAGCAGTCCAATGAGCAATTTTACTAAAAACTGCCAAGGTACAGAAAGCAACAGAAAAAAAGTCTCATCAAAAGAACAAAGAAATTGACAGAACTATCCCTGAGGAAGCCCAGAGATAATAATTACTGCACAAAAACTTTTTAAAAAACTATTAAAATTTTCTGAGAAACATGAAAGCACCAAGAGCTAAAGGAAATCTGAAAATCAATAAATAAACAAAATATAATATGAAGAGATAGAAAGTATAAGAAGTAAAAAAAGCAGAAATTCAAATCAGACAAAAACAAATAATATATGATCTCACTTATATATGGAATTTTGAAACAACAATCTCATAGATTAGTGATTGCCAGAAGTAGGAAGTGGGGAGGTAGGGTAAATAGGAAAAGTGGTATCAAAAATTGCAACCTTTGAATTATAAGTCCTAAGAATGTAATGTACACCATGGTGACTATAACTAACCGTATTGTATTGAGTATTTGAAAACTGCTGGAAAAAAATCGTCGCAACAAAAAAAAAAATCTTGTATTTGTGTTGATGGCTTATCCAGTGTGTCCACAAAGAAAAGTGATAGAAAATATTGCAAAGGGTAGAAAAAGCTAAAATATGGTCTCACCAGAATCATTGCCCAGGCTCTGGGTTGCTACCCAAGGATGGAAGGGACACCACTGATACAGAGTCTCTTCCCAGGGACTGAGAGCTTACTCCACATCGGATGCCCTAGCATCTTTGCTGCACACTAAAGGGGAGCAAATGTTTCCCGGTATTGAGAAAATTTATTTTGGAGGACAATGGAACTCTAGGAAGAAGAGAATGCATAACAATGTTCAGGCAGGTCCTAAATATAAAGGGTACACAGATCCAACTGAAGGATTTTCATTTGTTGAATAAAAAAATTCAGCAGGAGGAATAAGAAAGAGGGATAGGCTTCCAGTGAACAGAGATGCTGCTTGGTGTCCTCCCAGATTCTCTTTTGCCTGTGTGGCACTGACACTGCCATATACTATATTAGAGTTAAGGTTGGCACTGTTGGATATCATATTGGAATAGGGTCAGAGGTCAAAAATCCCACTTTTCTGCTATCAGCACACTATGAGGCAGTTTGTTCTCATAGCTGCTAGGACAGCAAATAGGATAGCAACCTGCAACCTCAAATAACTTTCTTTGGTATTTTTGCAACATAATTCTGATGGCCACAAATTGTCTCATAGTATGTTTCCCTTAAATATTCCCTCTTTCTAAAGAGGAAGGAAGGAAGGGAGAGAGAGAGGGAGAGAGAGAAGGAGGAAGAGAGGGAGGGAAAGAAGTTGAAGGAAGGAAGGAATGAAGGAAGGAAGGAAGTTATTTTTCATATATCTTGGATATTAACCCCTTGTCGGAAGTATGATATTCAAATATCTTTTCCCATTTCAGAGGAATCTGTTCATTCTGTGATAGTTTCTTTTACTATACAAAAGCTTTTTAATTTGATATAATCCCATTTCTTTACTTTTTTATTTTACTTACCTTGCCACTGAAGTTGAGTCTCCATAGATATCCCAAAGATGATGTCATGAATTGCATGACCTATATTTTCATCTATATATTTTATAATTTCTGGTCTTATATCCAGGCTTCTAATTTATTCTGAATTGATTTTTATATGTTAGTAAGTGTTCCACTTTGCATGTGACTGTTCAGCTTCCCCAATACCATTTGTTGGAAATACTTTCCTTTTGTGTTACATGCTCATAGTATCTTTACTGTAAGTGAGCTGACAATATTTGCATAGGATATTTCTACAGGTCTCAACTCTGTTTTATTGTTTTGTGCATCTATTTTTTTCCAGTACCATGTTGTTTTTATTATTACAGCTTTGCAATATATTTTGAAATGATGAAATATAATACTTCCAATTTTCTTCTTTCTTCCTTAGAATTGCTTTAGCTATTCAGGGCCTTCTGTGGTTCCATACAAACTTTAGTATTATTTATTCCATTACCTTGAATAATGTCCTTGGAATTTTTATTAGAATTGTGTTAAGATTGTATACTATTTTAGGTAAGATGGCCATTTGACAATGCTATTTCTTCCTACCCAGTCATTGAAATTTCCATTTTTATTCCTTTTTTGCTTCTTTTAAAGCTTCCATTCCTTTGATAAAATTTCCATTTGTTTGTGAATTTTGTTCAACTTTCCTATAATTTAAGTTTTAGAATAATTATTTTACATATTTTTCTACTAATTCTAACCTTTCGGTTATCTGTGAGTCTACTATTAACTTTGCTCTCATGATGATAGGTCATTTTTCTTCTTCTTTGCATGTTTTGTCATTTTTATTTTACGTGGGATGTTTTGACAGTAATATATAGAGATTCTGAATTACATTATCTAACACTAAATAATGCTGTTTTGTGTGTTAGGTGGTTGAATTTCTAGCATAGAGGGGTTTTTTTCAGGTTTATCCTTCATCTCAGTGCACTGCCTTCCAGGAAAACAGCATTTTCACTTTTTGTGTGCTCTTTCTGGGGTTTATATTAAATTTCTAACGTGTTCAACAAGGTTTCTCTGCCTGGGTCAAAGCATCATATCTTCCATGTACCTTCAGAAGACTTTGCTCACCTCTAGTACCGTGTTCGTGCACTTTGCTGTCAAACAAGCTGCCCCCAAAGTCAGCAACTTCATAAACCATATTATTATGCTCTCTGGTTCTGTGGGTCTGGAATTCATGAAGGGCAGGCTAAAGCAGTCTTGACTCGACTCTACAATGTCTCAGATCATCTGGGAAGATTCAATGCTGAGTCTACAGCTCAGGTTGGAATCTTCAAAACCTACTTGGCTTCAGATGACTGAAGTCCGGGGCTGCTTACACAGCATCTGTCTAGACACAGCCCCTCCATATGGTTGTAGGTAGAATGCTGACAAAGCTGTGCAGGAATCTAAGCTCAAGAAAGGTAGTGAATAGACACAAGGTGAATAGTCTTTTGTTACAGAGCCTCACACATTTCAAGACATCATTTCCTTGTGTTTACTGGTGAGAACAATCACAGCCCATCCAACCTCAAGGGAAGAGAAGAAAACCCTAACTCTTGATGGGAACATGTCAAAGTTTGAAGCATTTGGGACAGGAGATATGAGTGCGACCGTTTTTACAAAATACAGCTAGACACAGTCTTTTAGAAACTGTCAGTGACTTCTCAGAGTCTTTCACTGAGTATGAACAAATTGGAATTTGGCCAAATTCTAGGGGATTAGGATGAGTTCTTCCTTGTGATTCCCCAGTAGTTTAGAGTTCCTGGATCCTTTTCCAGTGTGTGTACGTGCACATTTAACAAGCAATTCTCAGACAACAGCAGAGTTCTGATAATATCTATCTGGAAATAACATTAGAGTCCACATTACAGTAATGGGCTCACTCTCCCAAAGTAATGCTCCACTTCAGATACCAGTCCCACTAGATGGTTGTGCTTCTAACCTACTAGCTACCTAGATCCCTGGCTCCCAGGACCCCAATTCACATCCAATTAAATTGATAGAGCAGCTCACAGAACTCAGGAAACCCATTTTACTCACTAGATCACAAATTTATTACCAAGGATATAATTCAGAAACAGCCAGATGGAAGATACATAGGGTAAGGTATGTGAAAAGGGCTCAGAGGCTCTGTAAGGTGGATTTAAGGCGGCAGGAGTGTGGGTGTGAAATAATTCACAGGCAAGCAATAGAAAGCCAGGTGAGCAAGCAACAGATTTTATTCACTCTCCAAGGAAGGAGAGGGGTGAGACCTTAAACGTCAGTCAATGTTGAATTGTCAGGGATTTGGGTTTATATAGGGCTGGGTAAGGGTGGCAGCTGAGTGGGATACAGGAAGCTTCTCAGCTTCTCACATAGCTGGGACACCAGGTAACCTTCCTTTTCCCGGGGGCTCAAAAGCTCAGGCCCCCAGAGACAGGATGTCTTTCCATTTGCTGTGGACATCTTATTTTTGGCATGGTGACTTTTCAATGATCTAAGGCTTGAGACAAACACTGGGTAGAAATACTTTTTGTTCAGTCTCCTTACTGCTTTCATGAACCATTTTCCTCAGATCTTAAAAGCTCTTTAAAGTCCCTCCTTTGGGTGTTTGGGGAAGCTTCATTATATAAACATGATCAATTAATTCATTGGTCATTGGCAATTGATTAACTCCTCTCCCCTCTCTGGAGGTCTGAGGCAGGACTAAAAGTTCCGGTCTTCCCTGGTTGGATCCCCTGACAGCCAGCCCCCATCTCTAGATGCTTCCTCAAAAGTCACTTCATTAACTTTGCCAAGAGACACCTTTATCACACTCAGCACTGAGGAAATGTCCAGGGTTTGGGGAGTTGTGAGCCAGGTACCATTAATGATCAAATTGTATGAAATATATATTTTGGTTATCTGAATGACCAAATATATATTTCTTCCAAATCACACCTCCTCTCTGGTGCCCCAACCCTCAAATTCTAACCACCTAGAAGCCTCAAATTCCAATCCTTGTTTCTTCTGCTCAACAAGACTTTCATCTTCTACTTAAGCTTTATTTTTCTGTATAGGCAGAAACTGGAAAATGTAGAATTATTTCCTGTGCTTTCCTCTTGACTCACAGTCTAGTGCTGTTCTCAACTCAGTGCCTAAAATATTCACTTCAAATCCTCTGTTCCATTTTAGAGTAGTTGGCTGTGAGACAGGACAGAAGATAGACTCTAATATGGCCCTTGTTATCGCTGCTTCATTATGTTCACACCTGACCTGTGAGGGTCAAAGGAAAAGTTTTCCCATTTCTCTGAGGTTCTTCACAGGCTGGGTGAATGAGCAGATTAACATTAGGCACAATTAGTAGGAGAAAATCCCAGATTTAATGACAGCATACATATGGCAAATTTACATGGAGGCAAATTATAAGGTTGCTGGGGCAAAGCAATGATTTATATCCTGTATTGAGGCATGAAAAGGGGACCCGGGGCCTCAGGGGAGAGAGGAGAGGGCGGGGGGGTTATCACAGGGCAAGGAGGAAATATAGATAACCCTTTCTACATTCTTCTAGAGAATAGTGACAAGAGGCCATTTCTGGATTTGAAGAAGGGTAGAGTCCCAGGGAGTGGCAGATGGTTTCTTTGATTAAGGGACAGGTTAAAGTTTAGAAGAATAGGAGCTACTCTTTTGTCTCTAGGCCTGGCCTTTAGTTCTTCATGTCAGAGTGGGGCATTTGGGGAGAACAATTCTTAAAAACTTGGGGTGTCACGCTTTAGTCCAGTCACACTCTTACGTGGTCGCCTTTGCTTGAGTATAGAGGAGCTGTAAACTTTTCCATAAAGAATATGTCAGATATGATGGGATCTACATGAATATAGGTATATGATTGCTGTGTGTGTGCGCACACGCATGTGTGTGTGTGTGGTTATGTGATATAAGATTGCAGTGCCTAGTTTACTGCAATCACGCCCATTTCCTTGATGTCTTTAAAGAAGAAAGCCACCATATTATACGTGACCTATGGTGAGGGCCATGTGGCAGAGAACTAGAAGACATCAGGTCAACAGGTAGTCGGGCCCACAGTTCAACAGCCTGAAAGGACTGATGAGAGCCCAGCCATGCCCTGTACCTTGACTGTAGCTTTGCAGAGGTTCCTTCTAAGATGTTTCCAGAATCCCAACCCACAGAAATTTTGACATAATACATACAGGCTTTTTTAAGCTAAAAAGTTTGTAACCATTGTTATATGGCAAAAAAAAAAAAAAAAAAAAGAACTAATACAGTTGGAAAGTCTGTTATTGTCAACTCCTTTATGACTAGAACCAGAAGTCATCCCTTCTTGTAAATCATAATGAAGGAAGACCCATGAGGCCCAGAAAAAGGCAAGAAAATGGATAATTTATGTATTAATTCTCAGTCAATTAAAAGAAACCTCCCAGCCTTACATCATCCTCTATTAAAAGAGTGTCTAATCATCCACTCTTACAAATTTTTCTTTTGAATTAAATATTCGCTTATTCAACAAAGTTGCATTGCGCTTCCGAGATGCCAACCCCTTTCCTCAGCATTGAGGCACCAAAGAGCAGTTACACAGTGCCGATACCTTCAGGAAAGTCAGTGTGCTCACTTCTCATGTTATCTTATTTAATATTCACAATAATGAGGTGGGTGCCATTATTGTTTGTGTTTTCCAGATTAGGAATTTATACTTAGAAACATCGAATCACTCATCATAGACACACAGCTATAAATGGTGGAGCCAAATTTGAATGTAGAATTTTTTTTTATTGTGGACTTCCCACTACATCATGCTAAACTAGTGCCCAGTGTGACAGACAGATAAAGAAAAATGCAATTATAACTCATCATAATAAAAGCTTTACTGGAGAAAGCAAAAAGGGACTAAGGAACTTAGGGAGGAAGTTTCAGACTCAGGAAATACTTTGAGGAGCAGACAGTTGACCATCTCTCCATCATCAACAGGAGAAAAATCCAGGGGAAAGACTCTAATTGGTCACATCAACCAAATTAATATCCCTGAACTACCAGTGAGGCCAGGAAAATGTAGATTCTCTGAATGACCAGGTATGGATCATGTATCAGCCTCTGTGATCTGAAGATCTGGCAACCAGTCATGCTAACCAAAGACAGAGGTAAAGCAAGCACCTGCTGTAATAGCCACCACATTCCCAAGCCAAGTTGGAATGAAAGGAACAGGAACTCCATTTATCATGAACCACTTAAGATACACAGAGAATCCATCGATGTCTGCTCCCATCAAACTCTGGCTTAGGAGCAAAGAGAGATCCCCCAGGGGTTCAAATCTCTATGTATTTGCTTCTAAATACCAGATGGATCGAAGTATCTCAAGTCTTACATGAAGAAGCTCAGTAGAACAAAAAGGGTTCAGGTTTGGCATCAGAGACCTGCATTTGAGCCTCAGTCCTGCTCCTCACTGTGGTATCTTGGGCAGGCGACGTAGCCTCTCTGGGAATCCATTCTTCATCAACAGAATAGAATAAAGATTATCCACATCACGAAGTAAATGTAAGCTTACAAGAGGATAAAACAAGGCTATAATGTTAGACAGAGAACAAAGACAGAACATCTAGCTACACTGCACACAGTCTCAAGAAAAAATCCCTGCACACAGAAAATGCCTGGTGCCATGGAAAGGCCAGCAGAGGTTGCCCCTGGCAACGGGACTTGGGGAATAAGTGTTTACTGCATTTCTTTACATTGGTCATCTCATACCTGAGAATTTGACTTTTTGGCCCAGTTCTGTTATAGTAACATCCTATTCCCTTGCTCTAATCAAAGGTTATAATCATAGTTCATTTGCCCACAAAGGGGGCAATTTTAGTGTAAAGGTCATTGCCAAGAATAAAGCTGTTCTATGACAATACAAAAAAAAAATCTGCTATGTCTGCTCTATAGATGAGCTGATGTAATCATGGTATCTTCCTTTTACATCAAGGGGACAAAACAATTTTCTTCAACTTCTGTCTTGAGAAAAACCCAAATCCTTTTTCTGCAAATTAAATGTATCTTCTTCATGTCTGGTCCTCCATGCAGGGAGGGCAGTCAGACACCACTCTGAGATGTCACAAGTCTGGCCTAAGTCACAGTTCCCCAACTGCACATACTCAAAGGCTGAAATTGTCCAAGAACTCATACCTTTAAGGAAGGGCTGGAAGGTACCAGGCCTTGCCTCTGAGTCCCTGGTAGTGTAAGAAAAAACATGTCCTCTTCAGACACAGCTGCTCTTCTCAGGCTCAGAGTCAGGGCCCTGAAGTCTACGACCCATCATCTCCAGAATCAGCCCCAGATTCACCCTGTTTCCCCTGCCTTTTGTGCTGGGTCTGTGGTTTGCAGTCTTCTGTTTTTCCTCTGGTCTCCCATAGTGATCCTTCTGCTTATCCCATCCCAGTGTCAGCATAATAAAGTCATCACCTTGCTGTAGGTTTGCTGACCCTAACATGATCTCCCCATGGGCCAGGGCTGCATCTTAATCAATATGTAAAACAGGGCTGCATACGTAATAGAAAATCCACTGTTAAAAGGAGTAATGAATTCATAAACGAATGGGTGGGTGGGTCGGTGGATGGATGCACCGATGGAGGGACGCACACATGAGGTCACAGAAGGAATGACAGATAAAAGAATGGACAACTTAGAAAACCTTTGTTCCCCAGTTCCCAGGATTGATCCCCACTGCCCAGAAGTCCCACTGATTTGTTCCCAGTGTCCTCTTTCTACTTTAGTAAGACCCTCTTCTTCCATTGCCTGGTAGCACACAGCTTCTCAAACTTACTGGCTCCCAGAAGCTCCTTCCCAGATTCCTGCCCCAGCCAGGACACACAATAGGAGGCTCCCTTCCTTCTGGAAGCTGCCCTGCCAGCCAGCTTCTTCTCACTCCCTGCTATAGCTGGCTCTGAAGGGCCCTTTGAATATCAGAATCACCCTTGTTCGTCTGCCCTAAAGAGTCCTGAGAGGCAAACAAAGCAAGACTCTGCTTCTCAGGAGACCCATAGGGTGGCAGAAGCACAGGATTTCCAGAGGGCCTCTCCCTTGGTTGCAAGAGCCTGCCTTTCTCCTAAGACACTAACAGGATTTCACTTTCATCTGTCAAATGGGGGCAATTTTACTTATCTTACAGGGTTATTTTAAAAATTAGAGGAAATGAGAGTATAATACATGACTAGCGTGCAGTCAGCTTTCAATACTGTGTTTCCTTCCCCGGGAAAAATAACTCCCCTCCAGTCAATTACTGGCCCACTGCACAAGAGACGAGCTTTCTTTAATCTCCTTGCCTCAGCAACACCATCAGGCCACTGTCTGCTGTGGGTTTTAAAGGTCTGTTAAAGTCTTTTGACACAAAAGTGGCATCTCATACTTCCATACATGACTCCATCTAACAAGGAGAAACTGAAGTCCAGGCATCATTGCAGATGTCCGTGCATTCTTTGTTACTCTTTGTTTTCCTTTCTCTTGAATCTAAGAACTCCAGTTGGCCCTGGAAGCTTCCACCTCTTCCCTCTAGGAACACTCACCCTTAGGACACTCCCTCTGGGCACAGAGCCGCCACCTCCAGAGGCCACATCGACCACTAATGCAGTCTGCAGTCCCAACTGACAGCGAGCACCAACTGCCAGCCACATAGATGCGCCATTTCGGACGTCCCAGCCGGCCAAGCCCTCGGACACAGCAGCCTTTGCCAATACCACGCAATTCAGGAGAACTCACAGGATTGTAAGTGGTCAAAAAGTGGGTTTTAAGTCACTGACTGCTGGGTGGTTTGTTACATAGCAAATAGGTTCACAGAACAAGTGCCTTGATGTTGAGGGTCACTTACAGCTCAGGTCTGGACCTCCGAGCCCTGCCCAAGCCCGGTGGGCGGTGGACAGACTTAGCCAGGGCTGAAAGCCTCCTTCCCCGACACCGCACCGGAAACCCTTGGATGGATCGCTCCTCTTGGGCCGCAGAACCAAATGTGGGGCTCTGTCTCCCCCTTGCGGAATACAATGGGCACTGCACAGAGCTCCCTGCCGGGCCTGCATCCCAGGCGCCAGGCCCTTCCTTGTGCCGCGCAGGCAGCCTGCTTCAGAGGCCTCCTGCTGCCAGGAACGCTTGTCTGTGAGGCGCTGGCCTGCAGCTGTACAGTCCCCGCTGCCAGGGGCCAGATTAAGAGCAGTCAACCCCATGTGCTCACTGGGGCTGCCAAAGGGATTTGCGAGAACAGCAGGAGGCATTTTCCTAATAAATCAGGACCTTCCAGAGGGGAGATGGAAAGTCTGCCAAATGGGGCTTTGGAGAAAGGCAAGTGGTCTTTCCTCATTGGGATGAGACTCAGAGGGCTGGATGGAGACAGTCAGGCACAGGAGTGGGGCTGAGTGGGTCAGCCAGTCCCTTACCCTCTCCCCACCCCACGTGCTCATTCTGGAGGGTTTGTTTTTTTGTTATAGTTTTAGATATAGGAAAGATACATGTAGAATAAAATTTACCATTTTGACCATTTTTAAGCAGTGTGTTTCAGCGATGGTGTCATAATGCTATGTACGCATCACTACCCTCCGCTTACAAAGCCGCCTTGGTTTTCCCAAACTGAAACTGTGCTCCTAACACCCTCACTCCCCCTTTCCCTCCCCGCCTCCAGCACCCCCCTTGTACTGGCTTCTCTTTGCGTGTGATTCATTATTGTCCTGGTACCAGGGGACCCCTACAGAATTTGTCCTCTGCTGCCGGCTTATTTCACTCTATATGCCGTCTTCAAGGCTCATCCGTGTTGCCTGTGTCAAAATTGTTTCCCTTTTCAGGTTGCAGCCAGAGACCACATTGTGTTTACTCGTCCCCCCACAGACACTTGTGCTGTTTCCAGGCTTGGCTGTTGCGATAACACTGCTCCAAACATGAACGTGCTAATCGGTCCCCGCTTTCGCTTCTTTATGGCTGCTCTTGGAAGCACTCCTTTTCCCTCTGTTGACCAGAAAAGCAGAGATGTAATTACACTCCCTGTCTACCTGGCTCACTTGAGATCAAGAAGCCTCACTCCTGAATCTCTTGTCCTGACTCATCAGGTTGATCAGAGTAAACATTTCTGGTGCAGTTATCACGTGCTGTGCACATATTTAATTCCTCCAACAATCCTGTGAGGTAGATACTATCACTACCTTAAAAATAAAGAAACTAAGGCTCGGAGATGGCGTGAGTCTTGTTCATGTCGCCAGCTGGTGAGGGGCAGAGTCAGGACTTGAAGTCAGAATGCACTGCCTCATCCCAGCCCCTGCTGTGAAAAAGCCCATCCACTGGAGCTCGGTGTCACCTTCCAAGCCCGAATCTTAACCTGCTCTCTCCACCTCTGACCTTTTACCTTCTTGCCTGGACCAAAACTCAGGCAGTTCTTCACCCCCGCCCGCACCCCCTGAGAGGTACTGTGTGGTGAACCACTGTCCCTCCTACCCAAGGCACCAGCCCTGAGCCAGCTCTAGTTACTTTGTAGGCAAGACCAGGTCTCACACAGCAATCCTGGCCCAAGCTCGTAACAGTGGAGACAGTGGTCTCGGCTGTGCCTTCCAGCTAACGGCATGGGGAAAAGGAAAAGAATGTCTTTTCCAACCAGCTCTTACTTAGAATGAACTCACCGCAGAATAGTGTGTCCTGATGCATCGCCTGTGCCAAGAGACAGAGGCCCTGCCTTGTGCTCCTGTTGGGTACCAAGGCCTAGCTTCAGGGAAGCAGGAGGAAGAGCCCTCCCAGCCTGCCAGGTCAGCTGGCCCCCACTGACATAGGCACCCTGGCTTCAGTCTCTCTTGGCCAGAGCTCTGGAGGGAAGAGAAGAGGTGGAGTGGCTGATGGATGGTGCAAACGTCCATCACACCCCAGGAGAGAACTCAACTGGGAGAATAGCAGCAGCTCTGCTGCAGGGAAGGGACCTGGACAGCATGGGACTGACTCCAGAGACCACTGTCTGGTCACTCAACAAGGTTGCAGCAGTGAGGAGCCGGAATCCCTTCTCCAAAGAAGACATTTATGGTCCGGGTGCTGAGAGAGGGGAAGGCTTGGCGATGGGAGGACATCTCTGCCAAGCCCCGAAGAAATGGACGTGTCTCTGCACTCTTATGGTGCTCCGCCTCCAGCCTTAGCATCAGGCCACCCATGGAACCTCAGAGCCGTCAGCCTCGAAGGCATCCAGTCACAGGTATGAGACTGGATGTTTTCAGGGAGTTGGTGAGCTCTTAGCCCAAACGTAATGAGGTACAGTCATCCTCCCTTATCTGCAGGTTTCGTTCTCCAGTTTCAGTTTCCCACAGCCACCACGCTCCAGAAATATTGTGCACAAAGTATTTTGAAAGAAAAAGAGTCCACATTTACATGATTGTTATCACTGTATATTATTTTAAATGTTCCTTTTTATTAGTAGTTATTATTGTTCATCTCTTACTGGGCTTAATTTATAAATTAAATTTTATCATTGTATGTACATACAGGAAAACTGAGAATACATAGAGTATGGGATTCAATATTATCTGTGGTTTCAGGACTCCACTGGGTGTTCTGAAAGGTATCCCCAAGGATAAGGGGAGACTGCTGTCCTTAGGGGATTTTTTTCAAAGGAAAGGTGCAGTCAGGAATGAAAGCAGGAAGGCAGCTAGGAGGAGGGAGAAGGAGAAAGAAGCACCCTTATTCAATTTCTATCCTGTTGTTCACACTGGTTGTTTCTCCCTAGACCCAGGACTCGAATCCGGGGCTATGCGACCTTGCTCATTCAGAGGAGATTGACCTAACTGCTACTCCACTGAGGGGATTTCTGTGGGCAGAATCTGTAGCTTTCTTCAGGAACCACCAAAGAGTCTCATGAAGTAGGCCATATCCAGAGCCACTAGTCTGGTCCAACACCCCTCCTAACTGGGCACTAGAGAGAGCCAGGGACTCATCCACAGTCACACAGCACACTCCACACCGCACACCAGAAGCAAGGGGTCTTTGGGTTGAGCTCCCAAGCATCGCCGCAGACCTGGTTGGATGGTCTGGAAGTGAAGCGGAGGTGAAGGAAACTGCAGAGGAAGTGAGGGGAACGGTGGGAGGAGGACCCAGTCACCTCTGATGGGAAAACCATTCTCCTGCTGGAAAGAATACTGACCAGTGAAGGGGGAGAGAAGTGGACCAGCAACCTCACCATCAGAAGTCCGTTATTCCAGAGGCAGAGCCATGGCCTAGTCTCAACGGAGAATAAGGAGAAGGGTTTGATTCAGCCAGAGGAGAGCAGAGGAAGGCCAGGAGGCATCCAGAGTGACAGTCCTACCCTGGATCTTCAAGAAAGGCCCATGTCAGCCCTGCTCTTGTCTCTGTGCCCTTGTACACAGAGGAGGGTGTCCAAGTCACCCATAAGTAACCAGGGCTCCCAAGAGTGTGCGAAGCCAGAAGGTGCTGAAGGTGGCATGGCCCTGCCTGGTCATCAGCTGATTTTCAGGAGCCAAAAAATGTGAGATGTGATTTTAAAAGACAAGTTTTAGAGTCCCGTCATCGTGTTCCATCGAGTTCCAACAACAGTGGGAGCTTGTCTCAGCCCAGCCAGACATAGAGGCTGGGAGAAGACCCCCGGGGACCCAGGTCCCTTTTGAAGGAGCTTCTCCCTCTCATCCCCTCCCTTCCGCTTCCATCATGCACACACACACACACACACACACACACACACACGTACAGATATACACACGTGACTTGGCTTTGCTTTATAGGAAATTTTTGGGTAATTTGCCCAGCATCCCAATCTTGCTAGTTAAAGGAAGAGGGGTTGCCCAGGATCTCCCTCTGGGAGGCACGAACCCCAGCAAATCAAGCTGATATTAGACTCGTCAGTTTCCCCACCCATGTACTCATTCACCTGTGTCCTTCCAATTCCTCCCTGCAGACAATGGGTAATAGGGAGCAGGCAGCCAGCTATTGAGGGCTTTGACACCAGTAGCCATTTTCACTTAATTCTGGGCAGCCCCTGGGAGCGGAGTCCCTGTGCTTGTGTCGCCCCTTCCAGACCTTTGGCGGTCTCGTGGGCACACTGAGTGGAGACACTGGCTTCGGACAGCCCCAAAGAAACCAAGGGGTAAAAGACTGGGCCTGCACAGGGGGATGGTGAAGGGGCCTGCCTGCGCTGCCCTGGCAGCGAGGAAGCATGTCTGACTGAAGTTTAGTTAGAGTGGAATGTAAGCAAGAATGAGCACGGACTCTTAACTGAAAATTGCATTTCCAGCTCCATCACAGCTCACAGTGCTGAAGCTATCAAAGCCCTATACACACGGTCAACACCCGCAGATCAGCCCCCAATGCCATGCAGCTGGCCAGCCAGGTGGGCCGTGACGGGGACATGGTTCTCTGGGGAAAGTGCAGCTGAGACTGAGCTTCCTTTGCTCGGGGGTCACCCGTTCATCACTGTCATCACATTGGTGCCAGAAGTAAAAGGAAATTGACTTGTGGGGAGCCCCCCACATACATTCTGTCAATGGGTCTTCTCAGATAGTTTCTACAGTCTTTAAACCCATGTTACAGGGGAGAAAACAGACTTAGAAGTTAGAGGGCTCTGCCTTGGTCACCCAACTAGTCAGCAGAGAAACTGGATTTGTATACAGGAATAAGTAACTTCAAAGCTGGTAAGTCTTCCCTGTGGCTCTAATGCCATTCGCTGCTGTCTTCCGTGGACACACACCTCTTGGGGAAGGGTGAGGGGAGGGGCCCATCTGTAACAACAGATCCCCATGGCAGACTAATCCAGAAGACCTTGGACCCAAGCGAGGTTACACAAGGCTGTCTCCTTGAAACATGAATTCTGAAAGGACGAAACAGAATCCGGGAGTCATTACTGACACTGCTCTGGGCTAGTCCACCACCACCAGCTTCGAAAGCCTAGGACTTAGCCTTTTAGTCCTCCTTTTGCTGATACAGAATACGCTATTGCTGTTGCAATCTATTTGGGGATTTTGGAGGGAGTTTTGCTCGCTTGGCTGGTTCACTTAGAGGTGGTTTCTGTGGCTTACCACAAAAGAATTTTAATACACATCGAAACCATTTTGAAAAGGCGTTCTAGATAAAGACCTCTGGCTTTCTAGCTCCATCTGATTGCTCAAAGCTTATTCGTCCTCATTCCCCCATGCTCCATCCAGGCCAGTGTCCTCTCTCTCAAGCTCAGCCCACGCAGGCCTGGACCCAGGCCATCCTTCTGCATAAGGTACCCTCCTCCCCTCAAGCTTTGTTTTCTTCAACTACATACATTCTACCCGCTCTCCAAGACTCAACTCAGTCACCTCAGCATGCTCTGAATTTCTGTGGTATTAATAACGCAAAATAATCATCGAATCTGACTCATGCTCCTTTGTTGTACTGCTCGCTTGTTTCCTAAGGCCTTTGATCACAGAAGCCTCATGTTCTCCTGGCGTTGTCCAAGAGAGGGGCTGGCACAGGCTGGGAACAGAGCAGATGCACTGAGGTGCTTGTGAGCACGAACTGGCAGAGACCACCACCACTTCATCAGAAAACCTGTTTCATTTTGCAGCTGCTCAGCACCCAGAGCTCTTCCAGGTGTAGGCATGGTCACACGACTGCTCCGGTCATGAAATGTGTCAGAAATGGCATGTGCACGTCCAGAATAAGGCTAAGAAACAGGTGTCCCCACCTAGACCTTTTTAACCCCTTCTGGCAACAAGAAGATGGCCACAGGCCTAACAGGATGGTAGCGACAAAGTTCTAAATTCTAGTGTGGAACAGGTCTCCTGCCGCCCCAGAGCAGCTGCTCTGGACAAGGATGTACCCGAGAAGTAATCTTCCATTATATTCGAGCCGTCCCACATTTTGTGGTTCATTTGATGGAACAATCCGTGTTACCTGCTGCAGATGGCGACCACGACGAGGCTGGAGGAGGTCATGGTGCTTGTGCAGTGACAATTGCTGCTGGTTATATGGATGAGGTCTTGCAAGAGTGGTAGAGATGGTGACTACAACCATTTTAATGATTGTAATGATGTGGCTGGTCAATGATTGCAATCGCAGCTGTAATGACAGCAATTTAACAGCAAGTTGACCAGACCTTTCCTTGTTACCACAGAGCAAGGACCTGAAGCTGAAGAAAAAGAGTCACTAAGTTCTCCCTCTTTAAACCAGGTCACCAATATTTGGGCAGCAAAATTCCCTCAGATATAGTCGGTAAGGGCTGGCAGAACTCGCCTGCTTTGGTCAGCTACCATCCACCCACGTCCATATACGCAAAGAACCGGGGAAAGGGGAAAGGCATCACTGCTGGAATCACCATGTTTGTGCTGATAGGTGACTCCCTTCCTCTCCTTCCTCCACCCAAAGTCAACATTGGAAGGGGTGGGGGATCACTAGATGGCCTGAAACAAGGAAGGGCCTGCGTCTCTGTCCCCAGTTGACTTTAGAGTTCTGGAGTGTCCACCAGGGTTAGGTGGACTGAGCGGCATCTTCTGCCAGTGCCCCCCTCACAGGGGTTTATGTCCAGGCACATCCGGAACGGGGGCTGCGGAGAGTCCCACGGTGATGGGCACTGAGGAGCATGAGGGCCAGACCTCACCCAGACCTCAGGACAGGACCCTGAGAAGTGTCTCTCGTTGCTGTTGTCTTCCTCAGCTACTCTCATATCCACCTCCAGCTGGTGGAAGAAGGAAGAAGGGGAGGACACCCCACTTCCCTTAGAGGGCATCGCCCAGAATTTGCAGGTGTCCTTTCCACTTACAGCTCACTGGTCAGAACTTGATTACAGGGTCAAACCCACTACCTGGCGGCTGGAATGTCATCTTTAGCTGGATGGCCACATGAGCAGCTAGAAATGTCAAATTACTATGTAAAAAGAAGAAATACCTCCATCACATGGTGGCTCCATTAATCAAAGGGATCTTATTTTTAAAAAAATATAAATTGGATCCTGTTACTCTTAATCCCACCTCCACCCCTGCAAATTAAAATCCTTGTTCCATCAGAATAGAACCCATTTCCCTATCAGGGCCCTATAAGAGAGGTTACCTGCCCCTACTCATGTTATGGCAGAGCCTCCAGACAGCAAGAAGACTGACAGCCGGACACTCAAAGGTAAAGGAACAGCACTTTAATGCAGGCACTGGTGCTGGCCCAGGGGTAACGTCACCCAAAGCTGAGCAACCGGGGACCTAGGGGAGTTCCTGTTATGCTCTGAGGTAATGATGTTCCTCTGTCCTTGGTCATGGTAACAGAGCAGAGCTTCAGTCTCTGTAGAATAGGATGTAACTACAGCCTCAGCAGAACAGTGGAAAATTCCTGGCAGACTAAACTTTTGCATTGACATCAGGGAAAAGGTCTTCCACCACACTCAAACCTTATCTTGCACCTTATTTCCTCCATTGTTCCTCATTGACCAGATTCCTATAAGATTCCTATAATATCCAATTTCCTTATTGCTGGGATCAATAAAGAGGAAGTTTAGTTTAGACATGTAAAGCCAAAGCAGGGTAAAACAATAACCCAGGCACCTGGAAAACCAGAGGCCCGCCCAGCAAAATCCTTGGCGGGGAGGTTTTTGTTCTCCGGGAGAAGCCTAGAAGCTAGATAGTTAACATAAACCATTCAAATGCAAAATCACTTTATGAACAATGATGGTTAGAATGGCCGATTTCCTTCTTGAATTTTTTCTGTGAATGACTTCCTTGAGTAATGACAATAAATAGTGAGGAGTCAGTGACTATTTGGGGTGAGAGAGCCCAATAGGGGACCCCCTGACCCCGCTTTCTTTCCATTTTGGTCTGTTTCTTTCTTTCTTTCTATTTCTCAATCCTTTGCAGCCCCTCCCTTCAGCCCTGACCTTAGGAGTGGAGCCCAACACCGTAACATGTTCTTTACTGTCAACTATGGTTTTCTTTTCACTCTTCTCAGGGCTGGCTCTTCCTCTTCTGAAGGCCCAGTGAAATGGAGACAGTTCAGGCTGACCTTCCTGGCTACCCACTGTAAGCTAGGCCCCCACCTACCCACCAAGTTACTCTCTATGATATCACTGCAAGTAAGTCTCTCCAGGTCTTATCACTCTCTGTAATCTCTTATTTATTTATTCTTAATTTATTGTACTTCTTCCCCAGTAGAATGTGGGCTCCCTGAAGGTAGGAACCCTGCCTGGTATGTTTATTGTAGAATCCTCTGCACTTAATGTGTAGGGGCTCAATCAATATTTGTTAATTAACACTTAGGTGCTAAGACTTCTTCCATCCTTTCCAAGAGTGTATTTTTTGATCCATGTATCCATCACACCTAAGAGAGGTGAGCAATAATTGGCCCCAAGAGCTTCCTGAATCCACCTACCCAATCAGCCACTTGGTAGAAAATATTTGACCTACTCTGAGCTCTTATCTCATGAAAGCACAACACACAATGAAAGAGAGAAAATTTGCTTATGGTTCCTGACAGTAGACCTGGAAATGGATTACGAATAAAACATGGCCCTATGAATGACTTAGACTCTTCCTTCAGATAAGTAAGAAGAACAAGTCCACTATGAAGAGAAGGCGCTTAGTTTCCTAAGGCTAGTGATTTGGGTAGATTAACATGAAAATAAAGGCCTAAAGTGAAAAAGGAGGGGGGAGACTGCCTATTGTTATACAAAGTGTCAGCTTTGATTGTTAAAAGACTGGCCCACCAGTCTCAGCTCCACATCACTCACTGTTTGAACAAGGATACTGCCTCTCTGAGCAGCAATAATCTTTTTGCTTAAGAAGAGAGTTGGACTCTGTCACCTCTAATGTCCCTTATAATTCTGATAGTCCATAGAGAAGAAGCACTTTATTCATTAGTCTTTTTTTAATTGGGGTGTAATTGACACATAACATTATATTAGTTTCAGGTGTGCAAAATAACAAATTGCTGTCTGGATATATTGTGAAATTATCACAAGTTTAGCTAACAGTCATTCCAATTAGAATTATATTTCTTTTTTTGTGATGAGACTTTTAAGATTTACTCTTCAACCACTTTCAAATAGGCAATAGTAATGTCATGCTTCATTTCATCGTGCCCTGCTTTTTTGTGTTTCACAAGCACTGAATTTTTTTGTGCTTCACAAATACTACATTTTTTGCAAATCGAAGCCTCATGGCAGCTCCACATGGAGCAAGTTTATGCATCACTTTTTCAGCAACGTGTTCATTTCTGTCTCTGTGTCACATGTTGGCAATTCTCACATTATTTCAAACTTTTTCATTATTACTATATCTGCTATGATGATATGAGCAGTGATCTTTAATTTAACTATTGCCATTATTTTGGAAATGAAGAACCAGATGCATGTATGATTGTGAACGTCATTAGTAAATATTATGTGTCTTCTGATTACCACTGACCGGTCATCCTCTGACTCTCTTCATCTCCTCAGGTCTCCCTAGTCCCGGAGTCACAACAACTTTGAAATCATGTTATTAATCATAATAATGCTACTACAATGAGCTCTATGTGTTCACATGCAAGGAAATATCACAGGACTCTCACGTTAAATCAAAAGCTAGAAATGATTAAGCTTAGTGAGGTAAGTATGTCAAAAGTAGAGATAGACTAAAAACTAGAGTTCCTGTGCTAAGTTGCGAATTCAAAGGAAAAGTTCTTAAAGGAAGCTAAAGGTGCTACAGGAATAATAAAGAAGAAAAAGAGACTTAGTACTAAGAGAGAAGGTTTTAACAGTCTGGGTAGAAGATCCAATCAGGCACAAAATTCCTCTAAGCCAAAGCCTAATTGAGAGAAAGGTCCTAACTTTACTCAACTCTGAGAGTTGAGAGAAGTGAGGAAGATGCAGAAGAAGAGCTTGAAACTGGCAGAGGTTGGTTTGTGAGATTTAAGGAAAGAAGCTGACTCCATACGTCAAAGTACAAGGTGAAGCAGTAAGTGCTGACATAGGGGCTTCTGCAAGTTCCCCAGAAGATCTAGTCAAGATCATAGATCAGGATGGTTACACTGAGGACCAGATTGTCAGTGGAGACAAAACAGCCTTCTATAGAAAGAAGATGCCATCTAGGACTTTCCTAACTGAAGTCTAATTTCAAAGCTTCAAAGGACAGGCTGACTCTCTTGTTAGGAGCTAAAACAGCTGGTGACTTGAGCTTCAATCTCACCTACTATTTCCAAAACCTTAGGGGCCTTAAGAATTATGCTAAATAGACTCCTCTTATTCGCTATAAAGAGGGTAACAAAACCAGGATGTGAGCAGTCTGTTTATGACATTATTCACTGAATATTTACACCCACTGTTGAGACCTACTGCTCAGAAAGAAAAATAAGATTTCTATCAAAGTAGAAATACTCATTGACAAGGCACCTGGGTGCCCGGAAAGTCTGATAGAGATGTACAAAGAGATGAACGCTGATTTCATGCCTGCCAACACAACATCTATTCTGCCGCCATGGGTCAGGAATCATTTCCACTTTCAAGTCTCATTATTTAATAAACACATTTCAAAAAGCTACAACTGCTATAGACAGCAATTTCTCAGGTAGATCTTGGAAAAGTCAATTGAAACCCTTCTGAAAAGGACTCACATGCTAGATGCCATTAAAAACATTTGTAATTCTTCACACCCCAGTGGAGTGGCTGTTGGGTCTGCCACCTCTGGCCATGCGCAGTTCCCTTACATCCCAAGGACCCAGGTTGTCCCAGGTCCTAGGAGAGGAACAATCAAGATGTATAACTAAAATAAAAATAAATAAAATGTTTTTTCTTCCTTTTTCTTGCTGCCTGTCTGCCAACTCGCCTTCATTCCTGCCTGTAGCTGTCCTATTTAAAAAAAAACTGTGACTCATGGGAGGAGGTCAAAATATCAACATTCACAGGAAGAAGTTGGTTCCACCTCTCATGGATGATTTTGAGGGTCGAGACTTCAGTGGGGGAAGTGACTGCAGATGTAATGGAAACAGCAAAGAACTAGAAGTAGAAGTGCAGTCTGAAGCTGAGACTGAATATGCTGCACCATGATCAAGCTAGTATGAATATAGAGTTTATTTATCAGGAGGATGGAAGAAATCGGTTGCTTAAGATGGAGTCATTTCTGGTGGAGATGTGTGAACATTGTTGAAATGGCAGCAAAAGGTTTAGAATATTATGTAAACATTTGTTGATACATCAGGCTTTGAAAGGACTTACTCCAATTGAGAAAGAAGTTTTACTCTGGGTAAAACACTGTCAAACAACATCACAAGCTGCAGAGAAATCTTTCGTGAAAGGAGGAGTCAGTCAACAGGACAAACTTCACTGTTTTCTTACTTTAAGCAATTGCCACAGCCACCCCTACTTTTGCGACCACCCACCCTGATCTATCAAACTATCTACATCAAAACAAGATCCTCCATTTGCAAAGAGATTATGATTCACTGATGGCTCAGATGATGATTAGCAATTTTTAGCAATGAAGTGCTTTTAATGAAGGTATTGACATTGCTTTTCTTAGACATAATGCTATTGCACATTTAATAGACTACAGCAAAGTGGCAACATAATTTTACATGCACTGAAAAACAAAAAAAATTCATATGACTGAATTTTTGCAAAATGTTTTATTACAGTAGTCTGGAAAAAACCTGTATTATTACTGAGGTGTGTCTATATTATTAACTACAGTCACCATGCTGTACCTTAAAACCCCATGACTTATTTATGTTATAACTGAACGTTATAATGACTTTTACCCATTTTGTCCAACCCTCACCTCCAGCTCTGAGACAACAGTCTGTTCTCTGTATCTATAAGTTTGAGTTTTTGCTCATTTTTTAAGACCCCACATATAAGTGAGATCACACAATTTTTGTCTTCCTCTGACTTATTTCACTTAATATAATGCTTTCAAGTTTCATTCATATTGTGGCAAATGGCAAGATTTTTTTCATTTCAAATAGATACAATTCCATAGTGTGTGTGTGTGTATGTGTGTGTGTGTGTGTGTCTAGTCATCCATCAATAGACACAAGTTGTTTCTATATCTTGGTTATTATAAATGACACTGCAATGAACAAGGAGGTACCATCATCATCTCAAGTCAATGTTTTAATTTTCTTCAGATAAATACCAAAACTGGAACAAGTAGATTACATAGTTCCATGTTTCTATTTTTGAGGAGCCTCCATACTGTTTTCATAGGTTTACCATCTGTCAATGTTCATTCATTAGTCTTAAAATCCACCAAACTGCTGCCCTAAGTGGGTTCCACTCCCAGCACCTTGCTTGCTTCCCCATGACTCTCTCTCTCTGTCTCTCTGTCTCTCTCTAAATATATATATATATATATATATATATATATGTATGTATATGCATATATATGTGTGTATGTATATATAGAGAGAGAGAGAGAGAATCGAATTCTTGCTTAATGCAGCTCTAAATCAAACATTGGCAAAGGAGATTGGAGAGGGTCCCAACGCTAATCTACACGCTGACATCTCTGAAGCAGCCAAGAGTGGGATTTACCTTCTTTGAATCCTTTGCCATGAGAAGGCAAGCACGGTGGCACTAGGCAACCTGAGCAGCATGCCCTCAAAGAAGACAAGAATTGCCCAATCAACAGCAAATAAGTTCCTAATGTGTGGAAAACTTTCATATCAAGATCCCTTATGAATACAAAGTAAACACCATGAAGAATATCCTTTCTGTTTCAGAGGAAAACAAAACTCAAAATTACTTAAAGTAGTTCCCCATAAAGGTCTATATCATCAACATCATCACCATCATCATCTCTACCAAAAGTTGGTAACAAAAATACAACAAAATAACAATAACCAAATATTGAGTATCTATTTTAAATCTATCCCTAGACTAGATTTTATAAATGATGATATCCAAAATAGAGTGAGAATTTAAAGGTTGTATCTTCATGCCAACTAACTTGCAAGAAATAGTGAGATAATAATGCAGGACAGAAAGAGGTCAGTAATATGAATTGAAGGACATTTTCTTTTAGAACTGGACTATAAATAGTGAATAAATTTCTAGAAAAACACAAGCGACACAAGAAGAAATAGAAACTCTAAATGAGTCCAAAACAAAAAAAAACAACTAAAGCTGTAAATTAAACAAAAACTATTTCCACACACTAAGCTTGTGACCAAGATGGTTACTGCAGAAAAATGCAACAAACATTTAAAGAAGAAATAAAACCAATATTGCACATAGCTTCCCATAGATATAAAGAAGAAATAACACCTTAGTCCTTTTATAGCAGTATAACCTTAGTTCCAATATCTGAAAAGAATAGTAAGAGAAAAAGAAATCACTGGGCAAACTTGCTCATAAATGAGTACAAAAATCAGTTCTAAATGAGCAATATAAATCCAATGATATATAAAATAAGAACTGTATCCTGAAATGCAAGTTTAGCATTCAAAATTCAAATGATGTAATTCACCAGAGTAAAAGAGAAAAACTATATGATTCAAAAAATGGATGTAATAAATTTCAAGACCCATTTACAATAAAATACTCAGCAAACTGCAAATGCAAGGGAATTTCTTAAATCTAATTGTTATGGCAAGGCCTCCAGACAGCGAGAAGACTGACAACCGAGCACTCGAAGGTAGAGAAAACAGCACTTTATTACGAACACTGGTGCTGGCTCAGGGACATCGTTATCCAAAGCTGAGGCACTGGGGTCTCGGGGAGCTTCTTTTATACCCTGGGGTACAAGTTTATCTCCTTGGTACAGTTGCAGGGTATGGCTACGTGTCATCGGTGGTTACAGCTGGAGGGGCAGGAATGCTATGCTTGCTTGCAAACAGGGTACAAAACCTCTAGCAGAGTAACCCTTGCCTGGAGGTCAGGGAAAGGTTTCCTACCATATAATAAAGAGTAGAATTGGCATCACATTGAATGGTGATGGGGTAGACATTTTCACCCGAGTCAGGAAGAACACACTGTCAGTCGCTCTCACCACTTGTCTCCAACACTATGCTGGAGGCCCTAGACAGACAAAGAAAATGAAGTCAAAGTCATAGGGACTAGAAAGAACAAACAAATCTCTCTAGTCACAAATTGCATGAGTATATTGTCAATAAAGGAAAACAAAACTGAAGAAAGGCAGGAGTTTACTTGGAGTCTTAAGAGTTGCAGTTGGAGGGAATACAGAGTCAGTATGAAACTGAACTACAGGAGTGCCCTAGTGGGGCTGTGGCCGGTCACAATCCACATACACCCCAAGTTCTCAGGTGATGAAGAGCTAAATAAAATAAAGTGCTTTTTTAATAAAACTGAGCTATACTCTGCAGATGGCGCTAACAGGGGGCTAACAGTTTTATGGGTTTAACAGGCATCTCACCCAATTGTGAGTAGTTTGATTGATGGTGACTCAAGTAAGAAGCGACTATCTATGTGACTGACCTATTGCTTAGTCTTTCCCAACAATCATCAAGATTCGTAACTGGGTGTCAGGTTAACAGGACTTTTTTTTGGTGGGGGGGGGGGGGTCACAGTTTCTATCAGACATAGGTGACACTATTTTTATAACCGCTCTGGCCCCATTTGATATCCCCTTGACACAAGCAGCTCCACTTTGTCTCCTGATTTCCACAATGAGTTAATAATTCTTTAAAAAAAGACTAGTAGTTGATTTTTTCAGGAATGGAGGTCACTATACAAAATCAATTATATTTTTATACACTAGCAATAGATATTTAGAAATAAAATTTAAGAAGCAAAACGATTTATGGTTGCATCAAAAACTGTCATGTATCTAGGACATAATACAGAGGAGCCAGTGTGCCCTTACTCACCAGGCCCAGTGGAGCACATTTCTATTAGTTTTCTGTTGCAGCATAAACAGTTACCGCACACACGGCACCCATTCATTGCACTGCACAGCTCTGTAAATGAGAACTTTGCAAAGTGTTGCTGGCTCTAGGTCTCCAAAAGTTGAAATTAGGCTCCCAGCTGGGCTGAGGTCTCATCTAGAGACACTGGAGGAAAATCCACTTCCAACTTCATTTTGTTGTTAGTAGGATTCAGTTACTTGCAGTGTCAGATTAAAGTCTCCATTTCCTTTCTGTCAGGCAGAAGTCACTCTCTACCCCTCAAGGTTACGAGCCTTCGTCATCATGTGACCCCTTTCAGCAACAGAGAAATTTTTATACATCTAATTTCTCTAGTGCTTCAAATCTTTGACTTCCTTTCCAGTGACTTGTCAGAGAAAACTCCAATTTTAAAGGATTCATGTCACTAGGTCAGATCCACTCTTATAATCTCCCAATCTAGGTCAATTGTGCTATATAAAGCAACCTAGTCAAAGCAGCAAAATCCACCATCTTTAGGGATTATTAGGGTGTATACAAAGGGAGAGGATAATCTTAAAAAACATTTTAGAATCTTGCCCAACACCGTCTGCCTCTGGACCCTAAATATTTACATCCCTCTCAAATGCAAATATGCTTTCACCTCCTTCCAAGGTTGGCAATAATTTTATCTCATTACAGAATCAACTCAAAGTCCAAAATCTTGTATAAATCTCAACTCAAATGTCAAAAAAATCTTCTATATAAAATATTTAATCAGATGTTGGTGAGGTTTTGGGTGGAATCCATTTGCACAGCTGCTGGGCATATTTCTCCTCCTTCCTGTAGAACTAGAGACCTGTCCAACACTCCCATCATACAACTGTGAAACAAATATAGAGTAAGAGTTATAACGACTTTGTTGTTAAGAAATCTTGGATCAACAAAGGGGGAAATGGAAGGCAAAAAGTAGGCAGTAGTCCAAAGCAGTTTTGAAATCCATCCTGGCGAATGCTAGCCAGCTATCCTTCATTAGACACTGTGGCCAGGGAATTACCCTCTGTGGCTCTTGTTTGACCGTCTGAATCCTCTTCCCTACACTACCTTCATGAAAGTAGCTTGTGTTTAGTCCATTAAACAAAAGCCACCTAAGCACATCATTTCAGATTAATCCCTTCTCTATCTTGGACTTCTGAGATGACTGAGGAATAAATATCCTAAGACTCTTACAAGCCCTCTGGTTTGATTGAGAGGATTATCTCACTTAAACCCATAGATTTCAGAGCTTTTTAAAATAAAATCTTTCCAAGATTTCAGCAAAGATGTCCAGTAACGCATAGTGTTTTCTCTAAGTCATAATTACTGCACTTATTTATGCCTTCTGGAGGTGAGAATTTTCAAAATCATTCAGTACTAGTTCTCTTTGTTGGACAGCTTTTCCCTCAGTGCATCGCTTTCCTCTATCATTTTGCTATAAGCAGAAAGAAGAAACCAGGAAGTATCTTTAGCACTTCGCTTTGAAATCTCCTTTGCCGAATATATAAATTCTTTTTTTTTTTTGACTGAGAAGGAAGAAGCATTTTTTTAATTTATTTCCATTTTGATTGTTTGCAATGATTGTTTCCCCTGGACCTGGGACTCGAACCCAGGGGTATATGGCTTCTCCTTCAGAGATGATTGACTTAACCACTGCTCCACCAGAGCATGCCTATATAAGTTCATTTTTAAAGATTCAGCTGATCACATATCTTGCAGGACACAATTTTTTTAAGATTTCTTAACAACAATGCTCCTTCCTCCAGTTTCCAACAGGGTATTTTTCTCTTAATTCTGAGTCCTCACCAAGAGTGTTCTCAAATTCCAGATTTCTATTAATAGTCTGTTCACAGCAATTTTAGGTTTTCTTAAAGACAATTTAAGATTTCTCTGTATGCTCCCTTCTTCCTTCTGAGCCCTCATTAGCAACACAATCAATGTCCATATTCCTATCAGTCTGTTCAAAGCAATTAAGGTTTCTGTTCTTACTCCCCAAAATTCTTTCAGCACCTGTCAGCTGCCTGATTACAAAGCCACTCCATTTTCATTTAAACTTTTTGAGGTCAGGAAGAAGTAAAAAGTAATACAAAGAGAACCCACATGCCCTTTACACAGTTTTTCTCCAATGGTTGCAACTCACAAAGTATCACACTGGATATGGACATTGATACCGTCAAGATGCAGAGCAGCTCCATCACCAAAATGATTCTCGTGTCACCTTTTATATGCAAACCCAGCTTCCTCCTCCCTCACCTCTGATAACCACCAATCTGTTCTCAATTTCTATAGTATTGTCATTTCAAGAACATTATGTAAACGAATCCATGCACTATCTAACATTTTGAAATAGAATGCTTTTCATTTGGCATAGTTCCCTGTGGGTTTATCCAAATAGTTTCATGTAGTTAATTACTTTAATCACAAAGTAGTATTCCATGGTATGGATGTATCACATTTCTTTAACAGTTCACTCATTGAAGGACATCAGGGTCATTTCCACTTTGTGGCTGTTAAAACTGCTACAAGTAATCATGTGCAGTTTTGTGCGAATATTTTTCATTTCTCTGTGATAGGTAAGAGGATAATGCTGGGTGGTATGGCACTAAGTGTTTAGCTTTTCAAGGTACTGCCAAACTATGCTTCAGAGTGGCTGTACCATTTTACATTCCCATACACAAAATATAAGTGATTCAGTTTCTCTGCATCCTTGCCAACATTTGGTGTTATCACTACCTTTTATTTTCACTATTCTGGTAGGTGTATAATTATATCGCGCTGTATTATAATTTCATTGAGTAATATGTGTTGAACAGTTTTACATATACTTGGTCACCATTTGATATCTGATTGGTGACAAGGTTATTCATGATAATGTGTCCACTTTCTAATTAAATCATTGACTTAAGTTTTGAAAATCCATTGTATATTCTAGATAGAGATACATTATCTTAATGAGATGTTATCTATGTTAGATATAAATATGCTCGCCTATGTTATCTTCTAAAAGTTGCTTTTTTAAACAGAAACAGGAACAAACCAAAACACACAAAGATGTACAAACATACACACACACACACACACACACACACACACACACACACACACCCCAGGAACAAAGGGGGAAAATAAATTTAAAATAGAGTAATAAGTAATCGCCTCTACCACATGATCTCACCACCTTCTTCTTGAGCAACCTCAGCTTGCTGTCAAAATCCAAAGGTTTATTTTAATTGTATTTGCTTATTTGCATTGTTTCTCTCCATTCTGAATGCAAGTGAAGTCATCCAATATTCATCTGTCTCCTTCTGATTCATCTCACTCACTCCACATCGCAAATGGCTGACTTTTATTGTGTATATATACCAAATATTCTGTATCCATTCATCTATCAGTGGTCACTTAGATTGCTTTCTTATCTTGCCTATTATAAACAGGGCTCCATCTTTTTGAGTTAATATTTTCACATTCTAGATAGGTACCTAGAAATAGGATTGCCTAATCATGGAGTAGTTCTATTTTTAATTTTTTGATAAATTCCCATACTGTTTTTCAAAGTAGCTGCACCAATTTATACTCCCAGCAACAGTATATGAGGGTTTCTTTCTCTCCACAACCTCATCAATTGTTTTATCTTCTAGAAGATGTATGGTTCTACATTTTAAATTTAAATCTGTGATCCCTTTTGAGTTTCTTTTGTTTAAGGTATGAGGTTTAGGTCAAGGTTTGTTTTGTTTTGTTTGCCTGTCTAACAAATTTCTTCATCATCTTCTGTTGAAAAAACTATACCTCCTCTACTGAATTGCCTAGGCATCTTTATCAAAAGTGAGTTGAAGATTTTTGTGCATGTTTGTATCTGGGCCCTTGAATATGTTCTGCTGATCTATGTATGTCCTTCCACTAACCACAATATCTTGATTTCTATAGCCATATGATAAGCTTTAATAATAGAGAAAGTGATTCCTCCCCCTTTATATATCTTTGGCAAGATTGTTTAATAAAGTCTAGTTCTTTGAATTTTTCATATAAATTTTAGAATAATCTTTCCCATTTCTATAAAACAACTTTGCCGAAATTTTCATAGAAATTGCACTAAACCTGTATATCACACTGGGAAAAGCTGACATCCTTAACTACATTGACTCTTCCAGTCCATAAAGATGGTGTGCCTGTCCACTCAGTTAGATTTTCTTTGATTTCTTTCATCAAGATTTTGTCACTTTTTAGCACACATATACTACATATATTTAAAGTTTACACCTAACATTTTTTCTGGATTGATTACCAGTGGCATTTATTTCAGCTTTTATATAATTAGCTTATAAAAATGCAGTTGATAGTGTGTGTTGATATTGTATCCTATAGTCTTGTCAACTCATTTGTTAGTTATAAGTTGCTTTGGTTTGGGTTTTGTTCTTTTTTTCTGTATTCCTTAGGATTTTCTATATACATAATCAATTATGTCATCTACAAATCTGGATAGTTTATTTCTTCCCTGGCAATCTGCCTGTGTTTTATGTCTTTTCTTGCCTTATTGCGGTGGTTAGAACTCCTAGTACTACACTGAGTAAGAGTGGTGAAAGTTGGTATCTTTGCTTTCTTCCTGTTGTTAGAACAATTATCATTCAGTCTTTCACTGTGAAGTCTGATGCCAGCTACAGACTTTTTTAGATGTTCTTTATCAATTTAATATAGTGCCTTTCTACTCCTAATTTGCTAAGGATTGGTAGTAGTAGCAGTAGAAGAAGCATTGTATTTTCTTTGTTTATTTAGTTGTTCTTGTTGGTTGTTCACCATAGACCTAGGACACACACCTGGGTTCTTGGGATGTACATGAGCAGTTTATTTTTTTGGTAAGTATTGGATTTTGTTAAATTTTGCTTTGTCTGTATCTTGATGCATAAAGATAGATTACATTGATTTAGAATATTGAATCAATCATGGTGTATGATAATTTTCTACACTATGGAGTTGATATTTTTGAGTACTTTTTGCATCTAACTTCATGGGATATACTGATATAAAGTCTTTTTTAGTCTTTTATTATTGTTGTACTCTTTGTCTGATTTTGATATTAGGGTAACTCTCATAAAATGAGTTGGGAACTGTTTCCTGCTCTAATCTCTATAAGAAATAATGTAAAATTTATGTTAATTTTTCTTTAAATGTTGGGTAGAATTCTCCAAAGAAACTATTTGGAGCTAAGTATTTATTTGGGGGAGAGCTTTTTAATTACAAATTCAATTTCATTAAATTGTTTCATCTTGATTGAGTTTTGATAGTTTGCAGTTTTTTGAGGAATTGGTCCATTTATCCTAAATTGTTGCATTTATGAGATGGTCATGGTGTTCCCTCGTTATCCTTTTATTGGCTCCAGGCTCAGTAGTTCCATGCCATTTCATTGCTGATACTGATGATTTGTGTCTTCTCTCTTTGTCAGTCTTATGAGAGTTTATCTATTTTATTACTTTTTTTAAAAACAGCTTTTTTGTTTTATTGATTTTCTCCATTGACTTCCAAGATTTTACTACTCTAATCTTTACTATTTCTCTCCTTCAGTTTACTTAAATTATTTATTTGAAACAGTTCTTTTCTTACATAAGCATTTAGTGAACTATAAATTTTCCTCTCAGAGGTGTCTTAGTTGTTACCTACATATTTTGATATTTAACATTTTTATTTAAAATCAGTTCTTTGTGGTTTTTATTTCTTTGAGACTTATTTTTTGACTCATGTATTATTTAGAAAAGTAATTCCAATTTCCACGTATTTGGAGATTTCTATGTTATCTTTCTGTTATTGATTTCTAGTTTGATTCCATTATGATCAAAAAAACATACGCTGTATGATTTCAATTCTTTTAGCTTGTGGAGGTTTGTTTAGTGACCCAGGTTATGGTCTATATTTATGAATGTTTCAGGGGTGCTTAAAAAGTTTATTCTGCTGTTGGGTAGAAAGTTCTAGAAATATCTGTTTAGATCTTATTATGTTATAGTTTTGTTTGAGACCTCTGTTTCCTCAAATGTTCAGTCCTGCAATCTCCCCTCTAACCATTGAGCCCACCCAAGGAGTTCTTTTACTTCATTTACTATGTTTTCCAAATTTAGATTCCAATCTAATGGAATCAGTTTTCACTGGATTCTTTTTACCACTTCTTTCTCTTTGCCGATCATTTTGTTTTTCATGTCTTTTAGAAGAATTTGGGGCTGTTTTAGCGTTTTCATGATGGCTGCTCTAAAATCCACGTCAGATAACTCAACGCCTGATTCCCCTTAGTGTTGACATCTGTATTGACTGCTCTTTCTCAGCTGTGATTTTGTTGTTTCTCAATGTGGTAAGTGATTTTCAAAGGTAAAATGGAAATTATGAGACTCTGGATGCTATTGACGCTTCTTTTATTTAAGCAAGCAATTTCTCTGTTCACACACAGTTCAAGGGACAGAGACTGTAGATGTTCATCTTCCCATTGGGATAATCAACAGCATTCTCAAAAAAGTGGGGCACACTGATGCTTGGCAGGTGAGTGGGTTGGATATTTAGACCCTCTCTCAATCCCCACTGATGCTTTCCTCGGAAAATGGAGTGATAACTGGCATAGATTCATTGCCTCCAAGTGAGGATGTAAGACCACTTCCTTGCTGGACACCACCATCACCAGAAAGGGGGAGAGGAAAGGTGACCCACTGTTTTGCCACTATTGAGTAGAAGTCTCAGGTGAGGCTGCTGACACCTGCAAAAGGCAGGGAAGTTGGCACCGGTCAGTCCCATTTCTTACCACCTTGTTCCACTTTATTGATGCCAGGTTGAGGATGGAGACAAGTCCTTCTTCCACATCCTCGTTAATTGTTACGGGGAGCAAAAATTCCTCCTCCACCATTTTAGGTTAAGTGGTTAAGGCCTGCAAATCAAATAGAAATACCGAAAAAATGAAAACAACCTTAGATTTTATTTAAAAATTAAAAGTTTCATTCACTGAAAGGTATCCTAAAACAGTAAGTCATTATAGCCATAAAACTTTAAGTTATTTGCATTACATAAATCCAATGTAGGTCTTTTATCCAGGTTATATAAAAAACTCCTACAAATGATTATTTTTAATACAGTCAATCCCATAGAAAAAGGAAGACTCGTACTTCATAAAAGAGAATATCCAAATGGTCAATAAGAATATGAAACACTGGTCAGCATAATTACTTCTCAGAAAACTATAAGTTGAAACTATCATGAGACACTACTATATCCCTTGAAAAGCTAAAATTAAGGGACCAACAATATGGACTACTGACAAGGAGATGATGAAACTGAAAGTCTTGTGTATTACTGGTGGAAATGTAATCAGTTGATCACTATACCTGATGACCGAGCAATTCATCTCCTGAATTTGTCTGTCAAAAACAATATAAAATAATCTTCATAGGGGCACTCAATTATCCATCAGCAATAGACTAAACACATAACTTATGGCATGTTCATACAATGGAGCAGTACAGAACAATTAAGAAAGTTGAACTACAGACACATTCGAGCGAATCACTGAGACACAGTGATGAGTGAAAGCAAACACAAAAGAGTATACAGTATGAGTCCATTTAAATGAAACTTAAGAAGAGATAAACTAAGCTTGCATATATCAAAGGTTGTGGCTATAATTAGGGAAATGTGAATACCTACTGATATCGGGCAGTATTATTAGCATGAGAGCTCCTAAGAGACTAGAACCTCAATCCAGGTTCTTGTATCCCACGTATAAAATTATCACCCAAGACACAGCAGACAAAAGGTGAAGTGGGAAGTTTATTGAAACAGGCAAGATAGTGCATTCCTCAAGATGACAAGAAGCAGGCCAGCTTTGTGAGGACACGGAAACCATCTCACTCGAGGCACAAAATTTTGTAAATGGGAACTTTTGTTGTCCAGCCCCATTCCTGTTCCCCGGGCTGTTTCAGGGCATTCCCAAGGGGTAGGTGGGGAGTTCCAGTAAATGAGTGGAAACTTCGAGGAATAAGCATTCCCTTTACTGCCCGTGCTCCCTACCCATAATTTACTTTGTTAGAATGAGCTTAACGCATATACAATTTTATGTTAAGCATATTATAATGAGGCAGAGCTTAGGCCAAGGGGCTACCGCTGTTAGTGCGCCTGCACAGCCAATAAGTTTCCGCCGACTCAGCCGGGCTGCGTTTCTGGTTCCATTTCTTGGCTGTAAGAATGTATGCGCTGCTCTCCAGTTGGTCAGAATTTTATCTGACCATTTCAGGACCTGGCCTGCAAAGGCATCTCCCTCTTTTCCCGTTCCAGGCCTTCCCTAGGCTAATCTATCAGTGTTAAAGATTTGTTCATTTTCTGAGGGGCGACAATGCTGTTATCTTTCATCTGTAACAATTAAGAGTAAAATATCACGATATCTTTTAAATAATTCTTAGGAGGGGGGTGAAAATCTGTACGAAATAAATGCTGAGGCCATCTGTTATATTTACTATCAGACAAAAAAGCCACTATTTTTCCTTTGTATAAAAATGGAAAAAGAACTATCATTTTCTCACAAAATGCAGTATAAACACGCCAATTTTGGAATAAATTTTTAATCAAGGCATTAAGAAAAGGATTGATATATTTGACTATATTATAATTAAGAACTTTCATCAAAATATATCGGTAAGAGAGAGAAAGGATAAGCTGAAGCTGGGAGAAGATATTCATGAGTGTTTGCTTTATAATAACTCACTAGGCTGCCTGTTTATCTCTAATGTACTTCCCTGTAAGTTTTGTGTGCCACAAAAATAAATAAACAAATAAACAAACCAATAAATAAACAAAGAAGCTAAAAAGACATTAGGCTATAAAAGACCAGGTGGATTTGACTCAGCCAGCAGTGGCTTTAAGGAGATTTTTATCATGCTTGTTAAACGGGGCATTTAGTTGCCAGGAGGCGTGGCACAGTTGCCTGTGGAAGCTGTTAGCAAACAAACAAACAATAAAACTAGCAAGCAATCTTCCTGAAAGTACTGGGGAAGAAGAACCAGAGGCTGAGAAGAAATGGGGGCTCTGCCTGGGGAGCCCTCCTGGAAAATATGAAACATCATGAAGTCAATTAATTTTCCCTGATTGGCATGAAAATTAATTTGCCCAGAATTACTCATGCTAGAGGGTTCTAATTATTCATCTCCATCAAGATGCAAATTGAGTTTTGCACAAAGAGAACAAGAGGGAAGCCAGAGGGAAATGGTGGGGTGTGATGGGCAGGCCTGGGTGGAGAGAGAAGCTGGGACCCAGGTAGTTCTGAAACCACAAGCATTCGAAGCCACATCTTTGGTAGGGGAACCTTGGGATCCAGGTGTCTTCTACCTGAAGTCAGTCTCCCAAGAAGAAACTCTGAGAGAAGTGCCCGTGAAATGCACCCAGAATGCTGGCTCCAACACGTTGTTCTCCTGTGCTGGGAACGCAGAGATGCCTGATGCTGGGGAGATCGCAGGGAGGTTTGCTCAGCTGGCACTAGCGCTGGTGACAATTACATAGCAAAATAAAAGGAATGTGCCCTCTGTGTATTCTTGCCTGTGATGAATAGTCAATAAATGTTTGATGACTCACTGCTGCCTTATTAATCTTTTGTCATACTACTAAAAAATTGTCACCCTCTGTATGAATAATAAAATTCATCAAATTATGCAAGAAATATTTGTTACACAGTTACTCTGTGCCAACTCCGTGTGAAGTTCTGAGGACACAGAAGAGAAAGTCAACATTTACTCCACCGGAGAGTTCATTGTCTGGTGCTGAGACTGAAAGATCTCATTTAAGTGTCTGGAGACCTTCTTTGGGAGGAAAGATACATAAAGCCTCTACTACTGAAAAGCACAAAGCATTGCTGTGGACAATGAAGAAGACCTAAATATATGCACTTCATACAACTGACAAGGGCTTAATATCCAGCATGTATAAAGAACTTATAAAACTCAGCAACAGAAAAACAAACAACTCAATCCAAATATGAGCAGAGGAATTGGATAGACATTTCTCCGAAGAAGACATACAGATAGGCAAGAGGCCCCTGAAAAGATATTCTTCCTCACTTGTTATTAGAGAAATGCAAACCAAAATAACAATGCACTATCATCTCACACCTGAGAGACTATTATCCAAAAATCTGGAAACAGCAAGTGTTGGCAAGGATGTGGGAAAAAAAGAGAATATTTATACACTGTCAGTGGAAGTCGAAGTTGATGTAAACTTTATGGAAAGCAGTATGAGGATTCCTCAAATAATTAAGATGGAAATCCCATATGATCCTGTCATCCCATTTCTTGGTATTCACCCAAAAAACACAAAGGCACAAACTTGCAGCATTATTTACAATAGCCACAATTTGTAAATTACCTAAGTGCACACTGCTAAGTAAGTGGATAAAGGCATGGTGTGTATGATGGAATAATACACAACTCTAAAAAAGGATGAAATCCTGTCATTTGCAACATGCATGGAACTAGGAGGTATCATGTTAAGTGAAGCTAGTTAGAAGTAAAAAGACAAATATTGAATGATCTCACTCATATGTGGAATATAAAGAACCAAAGAAAAGAAACAGACAAAGCAAAAATCAACTCTTGGACATTGATAATGTAACTGAGGTTGCCAGCGGGGAAGAGTTTGGGGGGCTGAAGCAAGTGGTTGTAGATCCAGCGGTCACTATTGAAGGACTTTTGATAGTTTGCTGGTGGGCGTGGTGTGTTGTTAAATATTTGATGAATGATGACCCTACACCCATGAACTTACATACTTTTATAAATCAAAGTTGCTTAAATTTTTTTTAAAGACCTTATATACAGGAATGCAAAGATTAATCGGGATATTCTTTAAACGACAAAAATTTTAAGAGTGGATTGATTTTTTTCTACTAGCTATCAAAGCATAAAATGCTGATATATTGGCAGAATCCACAGGACATGCACATGTAGAGAACTTTATTTTAAGTAAATGGTTCTTTCAGTCATGGAGGCTTAGTTAGTTGAAAATCGGCAGAGCAGGTGGCAGGCTGGAGACCCAGGGAAGGGAGGGTTGTGGTGTGAATCCCATGATAATCTGCTGGCAGCACTCCTTGCTGCCCAAGGACGGCCAGTCTTTGATCGTTCAGGTCTTCAACTGGTTGGATGAGGCCCACCCACATGGTGGAGATAATCTGCTTTACTCAAAATTCACCAAGTATTGATCTCACTTTCAAAAAAATCTTCACAGAAGAATCCAGAGGAAAGAAGAAAGAGATACTAGATGACCTCACTCATAGGTGGAATGTGAATAGACAAAACAAAGGAACAGATGAAACAAAACTAACTCATGGACACTAGCGATAGAACTGAGGTGCCCAACAAGGACCTGGATAGGGTTGGGGTGAGGCGGGGCAAGTGGTGGCAGAGCCCACTGGACTGTGGTGAAGGGCACTTGGTGATGTGGTGGGCAGGCTGTTTGACATATATCTAAGGAATGAGGAAACTGCACATATGGGGAACTTACACATGAGTATATTTAAATTTGTAAAACAAAGTTACCTCAAGAAAATGCCATTTAAAAATAAAGCTTTTTATTTTTTATAAAATTTATAACATTATAAATACCATTCTGTACCATTGGATGAAAGATTTTTTGGGTCATTAAAGCCATAAACTCTTATGAAAAGTACATAAGGAGGGGATCAACAACCAAAGATCATTTTTTTCTGGTGAAAAATAATCCAGAACATCAAATTCTGAGAACCATATACTCATATTTTTATACATGCATGTTATACTTTTGTACATGTAGAAAATAAGACATGAACTGAACATGACAGAATATTGTCAATTGGTATCTTTATGTGGTAGGATGGCAGGTGTTTTTCTTTTCATTTCCATACTTTCTTGGATTTTGCAACTGTTCTATAACGAGTAGTATTTCCATTTTTGGACAGGATCATGTTAAACATCATGTTAAAGAAAGAAGCCAGTCACAAAAAGATCACTTACTAGATCTCATGATTCCATTTACATTAAATATCCATAATAGGTGAATCTACAGGCACAAAATAGATTCGTGCTTGCCAAGGTCTAGGAGAAGGAGAAAACAGGGAGTGACTACTAATGTGTCTGCAGTTTCTTTGGGAGATGCTGAAATGTTATAGCATTAGACTATGGCGATCGTCGCGCAACTTTGTAAATATACTAAAAACCATGGAATTACACATTTCAAATGAATAAACTTTATGGCATGTAAAGCATATCTATGTAAAGTTGTTGTTTTTTTTTCTTTAAGGGAGAGCTAAAAATACTAAAACGCATTAGCATATAGCTGCTAGGTCTTCAGCCATCACATACCTTTTCCTGGAAGCAAGATGAAGCAAAGGAAGGATACAGAACATGGCCCATACTTTCAGAGAGACTTTCTGAAAGAACCTCAAAACTTCCTTTTACATCCAATTTCCCAGAATTTATCTGAGCTATCACACATGATCAAGGAGGCTGAGAAACACAGTTCATAACTAGGCACCCGATGCCCCCAGGTCACCTGGAGCTCTGTAACTGAAGAGAGCAGTTCCATGGACTTTGGGGAAGACGAGCGGCAGGGCCTGGACATCCCATTACCTTTGATGGGTCTCATGACCTTACTTACCTTTGACGCCACCCAAGAGACCTCCCTGGAAGGCAGCGCCCTTGAATCTGCTTTGATGGTGTGCTTGCCCGTCCAGAGTGCCCTGGCTGTACTGGGTGCAAAGTCTGGGCTCCCCAGTCCACAGGTGCCAAGACTGACACTCATAACCCCTTCTGTTCAAGCTTTTCCATCTCAGCAGCACTCCAGCTTGCAGGAGACTTGGCCAATTTACACTTCAGGCAGCAGGGAGAGACATCTTCTCTCAGTGCACCAGGTTAGCCTCCTGTATCTGCATCCAGCTACCTCTAATGGGAGTTCATCTTCTTCTTGTCAGCTTCACTGACAGCAGTAATAAAAGCATCACACATGCATCTGCTAAGCTGATCCTACCATCCGTTAGCACCGTGTGCCCTGAGGTCCCCAGCAAGGCAGGCTTCCCGCTGTTCCTGCAGAGCATAAGTCATCAGATCCCTAGCCCCTCCATGTGCTCAGAGCCAGCAGGCAGACATCCTAGGTTCTGTTCTTACAGTGCCCTGGCCCCGAATTCAGTGAAGAAGAGATTTCGAAGGTTATTTCATAATAACTCACCATAAGATTTAACAATCCTTACTTAACACAGATGCAGCTATGCAAAGCAAAAATTGGCAGAATTAAAGGGAAAATGAACAGTCTCAACCATAATGGGAGGTTTTTAAAAGCCTCTGTTTTAAAATAAGTCAAGTCACTGGAGAGGGGGAGTACTAATCTGGTTTAATGAACATGCTTATATGAAGTTTTTACTCCAAAACTGGAAAGTACATATTCTTTTCAAAACCTGACCATTGAAGAGACTAATAGGCAAACCCCTGACAAGAAGGACTAAAGCATTAAAAAGAGTAAATACAAAACAAGTGACATTGGGTTGAAAAAGGGGAAGGGACTTAATTATAAACATGATAGAAAAAGAATGTTTAAATCATCAAAGATTGCATCAAAGATTTGAAACAGATATAATGGGTAATTCTCCATAAAGTAAATTACCAAACTGATTCAAGATGAAAATTGAAATCATGAATAAATTTTAGCTATTTAAGACATTATTTTCTATTTAAATATCCTATCTACAAAATAAACTAAGTTCAGTTTTACTAGTGAACTCGCTAAAGTCATTTTATAAGACAATTAAAACTCTGAATGCAAGGAAAATAATAGGATAAAAAAAGAAAATTATAGCCAATCCTACCTTTGTATATCAATACAAAAAACAAATCCAGGAATAAATATTTTAAATATTCAAATTAGACATACACACACATTTGTGCAGATACAGATAGGGAAATAGCAAAAAAGTATCAGTGAAGATAGAAAATGGCTTCATAAAATCTAGCCCTCATTTATTATTAAGAATTAAAGTTCCCCCAAAATTGAAAAAAACAAGTCCTTGACAGGTAAAGTGCTTGTCAAAAAACTACAGCAGCAAATATCACTATAGCAAGAATAGATGCATCCTTGAGACGTCTGGAACAAACCAAAGACATGTGGTCACGTGTGTTCTCAATGTCATCATCACTTCTACTTATCTGTTGGTCCTGGAGCTCCTAGCTGTCAAAATAAAATAAGAAAAATAAGTAAGCATAGGGGTAAAAATGGAAGATGTTTTAAAATTATATTTTCAGATAACAATTTGCAGATGTTTCAGCAAAGATTTACCGAGAAAATATTGGGACGAGGGAGGGCGCTCACCAGTTTCCCTGCACATTCCTACTCAACAGCAACAACAAATTAGAAAATCAAACTCTACCAAAGACGGAATTTATGTAACAACAAAATAAGCAGTTACTTGGAAATCAACCTAACAATATAGGTGTAAGACCTTTACAGGTAGAATTTTGAACAACTTTATTAAAAGAAAAAGGCTTAAATAAAGGCAGAGATAAAGCACATTCTTGAATGGGAAGACTCAATATCAAAAAATTAACCTTTCAATTCACTGAATTTCCAGCTAAAATCCCTAAAGATTATAGGTACAAAGTATTATGTCATTTATTTAATTATCCTATTCTCCCTTTTTTCCTTTCCATTTTGTAAGTGTTAGGCTCCTGGCCTGCTTTTTTCCCTCCTCAGGAGCTAAGAAAAGCTTTGCTAGTCCTGAATCTTCAAATAATAGGATGTTAGAAATGTTGGTGAAACAAAGCTCAACAAAACAAGAAGGAAATTTTATCTCTTTCCCAAAAGGGGCAGAAAAGTATCATTAAGTACCCTTACTTTCTCTTGTTTTTAACAAAGTAGCCTTGAAAGACACCTGGGCTTCAGAAATTATCACTATGGCCTACAAAAATAATTTTTAACTCCTTAAAATATGATTCTGATCCCCTTTATTCCTTAATAACTTATTTGCCCTGGTAAGAATATTTAAAATGACATCCTTGTTTTAAAAGATAAATATTTGTTGTGTATTTAATTAAAAACTGATAAAATCTCTAATTCTGTGGAATTTCTCATCTATGCAAAAAATGTGAAAGCCTTACTTCAGTTACATGAATAAGGTTAGTTATAGAATTTAAGAAGCTAATCTTAAAATTCACATGGAAAAATAAAGGAACAACATAGCCAAACCAATTTTACTTTATTTTTTAAAGGAAAAGGGTAGGTAGGAATGAAGGTGAGTAGGCAGGCAGGATGGAGGAGAGAAGCACTTTATTTTTTACGTAGCTGTATATCTAGGCCATTCTCCCCTGCTTGGGACGCGAACCCTGGTCCTTGGGATGCATGTGGACTGCACTCGGCCAGAAGCAGTTGACCAAACCACTACTCCCCCAGGGTGCACTTCCAAGCCAAATTTAGATAAAAAGAATAGGAGTTATTCTCTGTTTGTCACACATGAAGACATAATAGACCACGCGACTTAGGACAGCATGATCTTCCACCGTGAAACAGCCAGAAATAGGACAGGCTCCTTTCCTGACTACCTTCCCTACCTCCTGGCTACATGATCACCTTGCCGTGAAGTACTTAAGTGCTCATATAATTTAACATCTTTCATACAAAATGCCAAGAGTCTTGCCAGAGAAAGGGGCTATTTCATAATAGTAAAATAGCTAATTCAACGAAACATCACGATCTGAAATGTGTCAGCTTATAACAGAGCATCAAAATAACTGAAGCAAAACTGACAAGACAAACAGAAAGAGTAGCCAAGTCTACAGTCATAGCTGTAGATTGTAATATTCTTTTCCCTATAATTGCACAAGCTAGTAGACAAAATATCAATGTTTATATAAAGATTTAAACAATACTGCATCTTTTCTCAGTGTTTCTCAGTCTTGGCATGAATGATATTTGGGACCAGATAATATTTTGTTGTAGGGAAATTTCCTGTATGTGGAAGGATGTTTAGTAGAATCCCTGACATCTATCCACTAGATACTTGTCACACCTTCTTCCCTAGTTTGACACCAAAAATGTCTCGAGACTCCACCATAAGTCCCAACTGCGAATTGCTGGCATATCAAAGTGACACATCTAAGACCACTACCGCTAAGGCATTGTCAAGTATACATGGGACTTTCCCCAAAACAAACCAAGCCTCAAGAGATTTCAAAAGATTGACACAATGCAAAGAATATTCTCTGACCAAAATGGAATCAAATTAGAAATAAATAAAATGCTTATCTAGAAAATCTCTAAATAAATAAATGATAAAACCACAAAAACATTAAAATGTATGGAATGCAACTAAAGATGTACTTATCCTAGGAAATAAAAAAGATTTAAATCAGTGTCCTAAGATTCCACTCTAAAAGTTAGAAGCACAAATTGCACTCAAGGTAAGTAGACAAAAGAAAATAATATAATTTATTATTAACGTATATTTATTATATTTGTTATCACTTTTATATTGCAGTGAAATCAACAGAAATAGGAAACAAGCAGCCAACCAAAAGTAAATAAAAGTTGGCTCTTTGAAAATTTAAGAAAATCAGTACGGTCCTAACTAGACTAATCAAGAAAAAGAAAAGAGAGAAAAACAAATTGCTAGCAACAGAAGTGGAAAAGCAGCCACTACAGATGCCATGGGCATAGAGAGGGTAATAAAGGAATACTATGGAAAACAGCACAACAATGTATTCGAGAGCTTAGAGTAAATGGCATACTCCTAGGGAGATGCAAATCATGATACAAACCAGAAGAAATAGAAAATCTGAATAGATATCTATCTGTTTTTTTAAAAACATTTTATAATCTAAAACTTCCCCCAAAAGAAGACTCCGAGGAGATGACTTCCCTGATGGATTCTATCACATCTTACACAAGCTAGTTCAGATAACAGAGAAAGAAACACTGCCCTACTCATCTCATAACACCATCATAATTCACCAACATATTTTAAAGACCATAACCAAGTGGAGCTTATTCCAGAAATATTAATTTGGATTAACATTCAAGATAAATTAGCACAATAAAAGAGAAAATCAAATAATCATATCAGATGATGCAAGGAGAAAAATTGACGAACTACAATACCTATTCATATTTTTTTTTAAGGAAAGGTACAGGCAGGAATGAAGACAAGTAGGCAGGCAGGCAGGAAGAGAGAGGAGGAGGAAGCATTTTATTTATTTTATTTAGCTATTCATCTTGGTTGCTCCCCGCCAGCCCCGGTCTCAAATTTGCACCCTTGGAATATATGCAGAGTAAGTCCAGTGGCCTCATACAGTAGACCACCAGGGCATACCATATTCATAAGGTTTTCGTTAGGAATAGCAACCCAATAAAGGACATCTGCCAAAATCCTGCAGTTAATATCATACCTAACGGTCCAAGACTAAATGCTGTCCCTTCAAAGGTCAAGATCAAGACTACGATGTCCACTTAACATTTCACTTCAGTCCAATAATGGAGAGCCTCACAGGCAACAAACAGGAATATATATATATATATATATATATATATATATATATATATATATATAAAAGTTGTAAAGATTAGAAAAAAGTAAAATTATGTTTTTTCACAGAAGATAGATTTGTATGCATAGAAAACAATCCACAAAAAAAAAATAAACTTCACAAAGTTGTAAGATATAATGTCAGCATACTAGCAAACCACATCCAGCAGCTTAGGATCATACGATAATTCCAGTTCTAACTTTTCAAGAAACCGCCATATTGTTTTCCGTCACTGCTGTACCATTCTCCCCAACAGTACCCCCAATTTCCAGTTTCTCCACAGCCTCGCCAGTACTGGTCCTTGTCTCTTGTTTGTTGGTATTGTTTATAGTAGCCACCCTAATTAGCATTTAATTGTAGGAATAATGATCCCTCTGTTCTGACTATAGTGATTTGGGTCCTTCCTCTTTGTTGTCTTCATCAACCTTAGAAGCTTGGTTTTAAAATGGGAATCTGCTTAAAACTTAGTGGATAAGTAAGTGGGTACCTAGATCAATGCATCACATCACCCACCTTTTAATGTCCCAATGTCCCCTACACCCCATGCATGTATAGACATAGAAGAAGTCTCAAAAAAATAAATTCCTGAGAGTCCATTTTCCTTATAGACCTATTTAGAATGTTTCATACCAAACTTCAGGACCCAGTTCATTCTGAGCCTTATCTTACTCTTTCTAGCTCTTTAGGAAGTTGCCCTGTACTGCGCTCACTTTCCTGGGCTAGAGGAGATGCACGCACTCGCAGTTTCACGGAGACTGCACTGCTGACAGGGGAAGAAGCTGTCCCCACAGCCCTGCCTCCCTGCGCTCGGCTCGTTCCCGCTTCAGCGTGACCAGGGCCTCTTTTCCATGCTGGTGCATCCTCGCTCTGCAGTCTTCCCTCTCCTCCGAGCACTGGTCTGTGTCCCAGGCTGGGGCACTGCTCAGACTCGATAACCCAGGGAAGTGATCCAGGCTATGACCCTAATGAGCCTTACCAGCTTAATGGACTCTGCCTTCCATAAAACACATGAATTTTAAGTCAGTCTGAGTGCATTAAGCCAAAGGAGGAAATAATCAAGCTCCATGTGCAGTTTCGTGTGGCAGGTCAGTGTAAGGAGAGGTGTGTAATGGCCTGGCACCGGGCAGCAGCTAGACGCTGGAAGCAGTGGAGGATCTAAGGAGTAGCTGCAGACAACCGGCAAGGGTCAGGGCTGGAGAGTAGGAGGTAAGTGGGACAGTAGAAGCAATAATTTGTGATCACAAAATATTTCCAAAACTCCTCATCCATCTTTTCACATTCCCTTCAATGATTTCAAGAGAAGATCTCAATATGCATCATACTGGGTACATTAATCCCACCTGGGAGTCACTGAAATCAGTTCTGACCTGTAGGATGACCATCCTTCCCCTGCCCAGGACTTGACTTTACTCAGAAACCATTCATTTGTAGGAAAATTGGATGATTTGTCACCCTCGATATGAGAGACGCCTTCCGGGTGCCCACTCAAGCTAGCCCTGCCTTTCCAGTTGCCCACCTGTCTCCGCCCTCCACTCCCACCTCCTAGAAGTTGGTAACATGCCCCAGGTTATACAGCTAATGATCACTGACCTGGAGTTAAAAATGCAAGTGGTGTGTTTCCAGAATTTTCTCACACTTAAACACTAGACTTGTCTCTCCTGCTAGAGGCATACTTAGGAAATGAGCAGCCATGTTCTCCGTGTCTGGAGGAGCAAAGTAACTCAGCATGGTGGTGGAAGAGACAGAAGTGGGAGACCCCCTGCTGCCTAACCAAATTCAGTCTTGCTTCCAAGCATGCTTAGGCCTGGGCACACGCCTCCTGCACCAGGACTCAGAAACAGCCCCTGAACTCCCATATTTGTGTCGAGGTTGGCAGGACTAGGTCTCTCATTCTACAAACCAAGCAGTCCCAGTCCAATCAGACTAAGAGCTAGAAGCTACATGCAGGAGACAAAGCAGGACAAAGGCCACCTGCACCTTGACCTCCTTGAACCTCCCAGTGAGTATTTCCAGGCCAACCAAAGGGACAGCTATGCTCACTAGAAAGGTGCCCTGGGATGTAGCGGTGGGGCCGAAAGGGTTGTCAGAATATGTCCTGGAGCAACGGTATCAGCAGTACCTGGAAATGTGTAAGAAATGAAAATTTCAGGCTCCTATCCCAGACCTACTGAATCAGAAACCTGGAGATGGGGACACAGTAACTGGTTTTAATAAGGCCTCCAGAAAATCCCGATGTTGGTTCATGTCTGAGACCCTCTTCGTCTAGGACAAGGGGCTAAAAATAATGGCTTGTCGCTGAGAGGCAGAAACTCACAAAATGAACGGTTGTAACTAGACAAGATCTCTGGCTATATGAATATCCTGAAGCGAACAGATGAGAAGCTAAACAAGGCTGCCCACAGCCTGCGGCAGCTCCAGAGCAAACCAGAGGGAGGGCCAGCACTGCGGCCTGCAGGGCCCCCAGTCTAAACGGGCCCCTGGTACTACAGCCACCACTCTGAAAGGCGGCTTTCAAAATACAGTCAGTGGTGTCACTCCAGTGCTCAAAGCCCCCAAGTGACTCCCTTCTCACTCGGAGTACACGAAGTGCTTACAATGACCACCCCGTGGCCCCCCTCACCTGCCAGTACCTCCTGCCGTCTCCCCTGCAGCCTGCACTGCACCCACACTGGCCCTGTGCTGCTCCTGGAACTTGCTCGCCTCGGGTCTCTGCACAGACTGCTTGCTGCCCAGAATAGTTGTCCTCAGGAAACTTCCCAACTAGGCCCACACTGACTACTCCAACGAATCCTGCACCCTTCATCACTTCCCCTCTTCATTCTGACTACTTTCTGACACCTGCGTATTAGAGTAATTTACGACAGTCACTGACCCCCTACCTCCCCCGGCTAGAACCTGAGCTCAGAGGCAGGGCCTTCCCACCAGCTCTGCTCACTGCCTTAACCACAGCACCTAAGACAGTGCGCGCATGCCGCAGCCACCGATAAATTGTTTGTTGAATGAATAAATGAATGAGATGGCTCGTCTTCCTCTAGACAATAAAGACTGAGCTGAAACATGGTCCCACTCTGCAGGGGGCTCCCAGGCATGGAAGAAGGCAGAGTCAAGGGAATCATTCAGGATGGATATGGGGCCAGAGGAACCGAGTCAAGTAATCTCAGCGCTGGAATGTTTGCTACTAGCAGTGAAAACATGTTCCGTGGCTGTGGGTGTAGGCAGTTGCTTACAAAGACTTCCAGAAATGACTCCACGGAAGTAGCGACCAGAGCAGTGACTGACAGCTGGTGGGTGGGGGTCATGACCTGTGGGGCTCACCCTGATCTACCGCATCAGGCTATGAAGCCACTAAAGGTTTGCTTTTCTTTCTGCTGACTTCCCTCATTGACCACATTACCAGCTCCCCCACTGTATTTATTCTAATATCAGTCAGTGTAATCCTAATATCATCCTTGGTAAACAATGGCCCACATTAGCATTCATCCCCATCAGCAATTAAACAGGCAGCTAAAATTTTGTCAGCCTCACATATTGCGGGTCAGGAAGTACTGGTCGTTGGAGGGCACTGCTCCTGCGTGATCAAGGCACAGGCCACAGGGCCTCCAGACATGGGCACATGCTTCCACGTGCGAAGTCATTAGGGTCCTCAGGAATGTCCTTGCTAACACCTCTCTCCTCCTCATCCTGCCGTGTTCTCAGTTGATGTCCCCTTCCTGCCTCTCCACCTCCCAGCCTCAGCAGCCTCTGCTACCTCTGCCTCCGGGCTCTCCCCTAACTGTGCACCCAGCACCCAGCCACAGGGTGCGTCACCCACAATCGCCGGGCTCAGTGTATTTGGGAGACAGCTCGCAAAGAACGTCAGAGGCAGACTTTGCAATCAGCGAGTCTGGTCCCCTAGTCTGTCTCCTTCGTCTGCTCATGGGTGACCTGGGATGAGCTTAAGCACATCTCTGAACCTAAGTTTCTCCCTGGTGAAATGGGCTTGACCTTCAATTATGTCTGCAATCCCCTGTCTGGGCACCGCAGCCCCAGGGATAAGTGGACTCCTGTTATCACTGCCCGGCTCAGCAGCCTTCTGGACCTTCTACCTCCATTCTTCCAGCCCCAGCTCCCCCACCAGCCCCTGGCCACCCCTGACCATGCCCTCCCTGCCTTCCAGTCTAGTCACCCCCTATGTCCTTCTGGTTGACCAGAGCTGACCCCTCCCAGAATGCTCATTTCCTGATTTTTTTCAACCCAAACGCCAAACAGCTGTTTCCATTCAGGATTTTCCTCTGCTTCCTCTAGGAAAGCTCTCTGATGACTAATTCAGGCTGAGTTCTCCATTCCCTTAGCCCCTAAAAGGCTTGTTTCTATCTCCCCATATTTAGATTACAGTATTAGATAGAGTAAATCCTCCACTTACGGTCCTTAGACTGTTAGTCAATCTCATGCTTGCTGCTTGCAAAGATATGCCCACGGGCAGAACTGTGATGCCATGAGAAGATAAACTTCGAAACTGCGGACCTGGTGTAAGTTACTCGATGTCTCTGAGTCTCATGTTGTTTGCCGCGAAAAATAGGAATGCAAACTTCTGCTTACAGAGAGACTATGAGGACTAGATGAGAGAACACACATAAAGTAGGCAACTCTGTTTCTGGAGTCAAACAGCATAAATGAACATTCATATCGAAGGCACCGTTAAGAGAGCCTTCTTTGCTCTCTGTCACAAAAACCTACATTCTGAGTGTTTTCACTAGGATGTACTGATTCATTTAGTAAGTTACAAAACATTCCAGTGTCTGCAAAACCACCTTTCCTTATGAGAATCCTAACCTAGCGGGTATGGGGACATGAGCTTTGGGACAGGACACCTTCACCCTCCATGACACACCTCCCCATTGAGTGGGACAGGTCTCAAAGGACCCACTACTAACAAATCAGAATTGACATAGTTTGTATAATAAAGAATAGGGTTGGTCTTTAACCTAAATTCCTGAAGGGTAAGCTCTAAATCCTTGGAATTTCCTGAGTAAGGGCTGTGTCTTGATTTTTCATGATGGGCCCCTACTGTCTCTGATAATGTGCTGACTCCTAGCAGGTTTCAGGATGGGGACTGGCCATACCAATCATGATGTTATGAGGCTGGGGCTTTGAGACACATGGTACCAGCTTAACTTCTAACTCTAGGAAGGGGAGGAGCTAAAGACACAGCACAACCAGTGCCCAAAAACCCTGGACACCGAGCCCCAAGTGAGCTTCATGGCTGGTGAGCATTTTGATGAGCCAAGAGGGTGACTCACCAACCAAGGAGTTGTGAGGACTTGCGAGGGCAGAGTCAGCTACAAGCACAGTGTGCCTCTGTCACTCCCAGGCAGAGCAGGTCTGACCAAGAGGGCCTTACAGGAGCTGCCAACGGGAAGACGACCGAGGGAGCAGGCCCCACGTGGACCCAGGAAAGGCTGCTCTGTCCCAGTGCCTATTGGACACCAGCCCAGGCTGGAGTCCTAATGACCTGATGACCTGGGAACTTTCATCATACCCATCTGCAAGGAAGCCTCCTCCATCCCAAGTCAGAGCTGCTTCCCGTGTGGAGGCCCCACACCGCCCAAGGTGCCTTCCAAGGGGTGATGATCTGGACTGGCCTGTGTAACAGGGATTTTCCTCAGCCCGCCTCTGAATCACCTTGTCCTAATCTACAGCACAGGCCTGCTTGTGCCAGCAGAGGTTCTGACTCCCTCCCCTCCAGAGGGCTCCACAGGGAAAGGCCCCAGGAGAAGTAACTCCAGATAAAGAGGCCTATGGAAATAATGTCCTACCATTGGCTTCACTTTGGCGGTCCCTCCAGAATTCCCAGCCAGCCCCAGACCCTAGGAAAGTTTCAGCAGAGGTTTTAGCAGTTGAGGGAGAATATGTGAAAAGACGGTTCTCTACGCCTCTAAAAAGGAGCTCTGACCTGGGAGGTCTCACCAGTCCTTGCCTCCCCTGCTACCTGTGGGCTCTCAGTGGGCCAGCATGTCTTGTCCTCTGAATGAGAGCTCTCTGGGGGGCTTGGCACGGAGCAGGTGGTCCTGAACATATGACAGCCACACACCCAAGGCCTTCACCCTCCACAAAATGTCCGAGTTTCCTCACAAATGGTCTGTGGCCTCTCTTCCTTCATGAGAGTCCTGTGTCTGCCATGCTTGCCTCCGCCCCTGCCCACTTCCCAGAAGCATGCTCAGCTCTTGCTGGTCCACTGCCCGTCCTGGAAGGACAGACTTTCTTTGGCCCCCACCTCCTCAGAGAGAACTCTCCTTCCGCACTTCACAGCATACAAAGGATGCACATTCGTAGGCCCAGTGCTTCACAGAAACATGTCCAATAGTCATGAGGTGGGAGCCCCTGTGAGTTTCAGCTCCAGATCCCACTGTGGCATATTTAACCAAAGATAAGCAAAATATCAAAACCTTTATTAAGGATGGGATTAAGATAACTATTGTTTCTTCCTTTTGCCTCAGGCTCCAAGAAGATTCAATCTTTATTTTATTGTTATTTAGAAGTTGGATATTGTATTCATCATGGAAATTTTGTCCTAACTTTTTTCAAATATTGCATTAAAATAGTATATATCTTGATCAATGAGGCTTTTTTTTTTTGGTGGACCCAAGTTTTTGGGGGTGTTTTCTTTTTATCCCCTCCCCTCACCCTGGTCCCGACCCTGACCCAGAGTGACAGTACTGAACCTTCTTGTGGAAACTGGTTCCAGACCAAGCTATTTCCTACTGAAGCTTATTATGCACAAGGGTGACAAATCAACCAGAGCAGAAAAGAATAAGTCAGCCTTGGCAGAGGACACAAGACCAGGACAAATGAGAAGACAAAGATTAAAGAGAAGAAGAAGGACTCAGTCCCATCTGGTGTTTACAGGAATTAATGCAAATGATCACCCACCCGCTGATACAGACCTTGCCTGATTGCTGAAGGTCCTCCCTTCAAAGAGCTGATATTTGTCATCTGCCAGACCATGTATTTAAGACTAAAGTGCAGCTTCCAAAGATGAATCCATTGTTTATTTTGGATTCTCTAAGGAAGTGAAATCATCCTGTGGGAACCCAAAGTACTCAGCAACTTACGAAGGTATTTCTCGACCACTCAGTCTGCACAGGAGCCCTGCTCACCTTTACCTCTATGAGTATCTGAGGGCAAAGGGCAAGGTGGCAAGCAAGATAGTTGTCTGTACAAGGTGACCCCGCATCCCACTTTGCCCTGTTATCCTTGTCATTATGAGTAACGTGATTCATAACCTGTGAGGTCACCTTTTCTATTCACGGTGGGATGCATGAATTCTTTGAGATTTTTAAAGCAATCCTTTGGAGCAGGCAGAGCAGTAGAATTAGCTCTGTTTAATAGATGAAGAAACTGAGGGTCAGGGAGTTTATGATATATTAAATGGAGGAGCCAGGATTTAAAGAATGATCCACCACACCATTAACCATTACCCAGGTTCAAGGAAAACTTAAAGCCAATAGACTTTAAAACCAGGTGAGAATTATCAAGATGTCAATCCATAAATACCTCCTAAATCACCAACCCTACAGCTCCTGGGCATTGTCAATCAATAAAAAAAAGTAGTTGGAAGCTAAAGGAGTCAGTTTAGTTTGCCAAAACCCTGCTTTTCTGCTCATGGAGAACTTTCTGTGGATAACTGATGGATTTGTGATAATCAAACCCTCTTCTACTGAGGTCTGTGCGCCATAAGACTGCTAATAAGTAGCCCCTTTCTTGGCCAACCCATCTTCCTCTGCTGAATGAGACTCAGAGCAGAGAATGGCACAAGATAAGGCAGGAGAGGTGGGCAAAGACTCTTTAATGTGGTTTGTAATCACAAGTACAATGGGCATCTTTTGAAGAACTGTCAGAAGACAATTATATAGGAAGGGATGTTTATGGAAGATTTCAGGGGGCTGAAATGGGGAAAGTGTTTGTAGTCTGGTAACAGAGGTGAAAATGTCAGCCTTTTAGGAGTGAGTCAGCCATGAGCAGGGAAGCAAGGGGAAGGGAACAGAGTAGTCCTCCAATCAAAAGGTAGCAGACTGTGAAATGGCACCAATCTGAAGTCCTCCAATCAGTTTAAAAAGGGAACCACTAACAAACCAGTCAAAACCTTTGTCCCATCCCAGGATGACCCTGGGCAGGGATAAGGGGTGCCGGATTCCTTAAAAACCTCAGCCTGAAGCTCCTCATGGCCTGTTCCCCTCTTGGAATATGACCCATCCTCATCCTGTCTCTTAAAGGGTATACTGTCTTCAATACATCTCACGTGCTTTTGCTTACTACTGGTTGTGGGAACTTCTTTGTTCTTGGAGCAGGTGGGTCCAATGAAATCATCTCTTGGACTCACAAGAACCCTGACCCTCCTGCCAAAAAGACTTGGTTAAAGTTGTCTCTGGGAGGGAAGAGGAGCAGGAAGCAGTGGGATCAAAATGACTCCTAGTTTAAAATTAAAATCCCATGAGCCTATTTCCAAGCAATAGAATAAAAAAATCTTAAAATTTTTGTGGCACAAAAAAAGACCCCAAAGGACCAAAGCAATTTTGAGAAAAAAGAACAAATCTGGAGAGATTATACTCCCAGACATTGAGCTATACTATAAAGAGATAATGATTAAAACAGTATGGTACTGAAATAATAGCAGAGGCACAAACCTGTTTATAAAATTGAGTCTCCAGAGACTGACTCACTCACAGTCAATCATTGACAAATGGGTCAAAAGCATAAAATGGAGAAAGGAAAGTCTTTTCAATAAATGGAGCTAGGGTAACTGAATGGTCACATGCAAATTAATAAAGCTAGACTACTTTCTAACATTATTCACAAAAATTAACTCAAAATGAACTAGAGACTTGAACATAAGACCAGAAATCAAAAAATCTTCGGAAGACAGCATGGGAAAGACTTTCCATGATATCTGCCTTAGAGAGGCCTTTAGGGACTCAAGTCCAGCATCAAGGGAAACAGAGAAAAAAAAATAGCTGGGACTACATCAAACTAAAAAGCTTCTTCACAGCAAAAGACAATATCAAGAAAACAAAAAGACGATCTGCTAACTGAGAGAAGATATTTACACATCATATTTCTGACAAGGGCTTAATATCCCAAATATAAAAAGAGCTCATAAAACTCAATAACTGAAAAGCAGGCAATCCAACCGAAAAATGGGAAGAGGAACTGGAGAGACCTTTTTCAAAGAGGATATACAAGTGGCCAATAGGTACGTGAAAAGATGTTCCTACTCGCTGGCTATCAGGGAAATGCAAATCAAAACAACATTGAGATGTCACCTTATACCTGAGAGACTAGCTATTATCCAAAAGTCTGGAAACAACAAATGTTGGTGAGGATGTGGAGAAAAGGGCACACTTTTACACTGTTGGTGGGAGTGCAAATTGGTGCAACCCCTACAGAAAACAGTGTGGGGACCCTGCAAAAAGTTGAAGATGGAAATCCCATATGATCCCACTATTTGACTTCTGGTATTTACCCCAAAGATACAAAAACACTCATTCACAGAGATCTATGCACTCCCATATTTATTGCAGCCCTATTCACAATAGTTAAAAACTGGAAATTACCTATGTAACCAAATCAGATGAATAGATAAAGATGTGGTACATATATATAATGGAACACTACACAGCCCTTAGAAGAGATGAAGTCCTGTAATTTGAATCGACATAGATGGATCTAGAGGAGATTATGTTAGGTGAAATAAGTCAAAAGAAGAAAGATAGATGCAAGATGCCCTCACTCATAGGTGAAATGTGAATAGACAAAACAAAGGAACAGTCCCTTGGGACACTTGCAATAGATATATAGGTAACTGAGGCTACCAGTAGAAATGGGACAGGGGCAGGGTAGGCGGTGAGTGGTGTTGGAATCTACTGGACAATGGTAAAGAGCACGTGGTGATTTGGTAAAGGAAGGGTGTCTTGACATATATCTGAAGAATGGGGAAATTATTCATATGGGGAACCTATATATATAAGTTTATTTTAATGTGTAAATCAAAGTTATGGCACTAAAAATAAATTTAAAAAAAGAAAATAGCACAGTTTGTCTTATTTTTCCTTTCTAAGTTTTATATTGTTTTTTCTTTCTTGTTTAAGAAATATTTCATGATCATGGGTCATAGTCTGATTTATTTTCTAAAATCTTTATAGTTTTACCTTCCCTATCTAGGTCTGTAATGTCTAGAACAGATGGCCTGTTGTGCAACGTAGGAATTGTTTCATTTTCTTCTCATGAATTTCCACTTGTCAATTTATTGAGAAGCTTCTGATTTATTTGTCATAAATCTAAGGTCCATTAATGTAGGGTATATATCTCTAAAGCCTGTATTTTGGATTGATAGTACAAGCATCTAACCTTGTACCAATAACATGCTGCGTTAGTTTGGTCTTTGCATTTCCATAAATATTTTTGAATGAATTTGTCACGTTCTATTAGAAGCTCACTGTATTTTAAATTTGAATTACTTTAAACCTTAAGTATATTAAAAGAAAATGACAAATTTAACCATACAAAGTCTTCCTATCCATGAAAATGGTTTATTTCACCATTCATTTGTCTTTCAACTGTTTCTCCATAAATTTTATAATCTAAAAAATGCATATATACATATGCATATATACATACACATGCTGAATATGATACTCTCTCTATATATACATATATATGCAGGAGTCCATTTTAAGGGACTTCCACTGCTTTAAGATAGGATTATTTGAGCCCTAAAATGTGAACTAATTGAGGTGGAATGAAGCAGGAATAATAAATAAAATTCCATGAGTTCATAAGGACATTTTTAAAACTCTTTGTTCATCATTGAAATTAAGTTAAAGAACTGTTCTAGGAAAAAATGAGACAAATATAGCATGTAGGACATTCTAGTAGCCCAATGAACTGGTTTCCCCAACAAATCAAAGGCATTTTCAATAGTAATAGTAAAAAATAAAGCAAAAAAAAAAGATATTTAAGATATATTCAAAATTAATATGTGGGTCTTGTATGGATTCTGATTCAGATAAATCAACTCTAAAAGACTTTTTGGGGAATTTAATCGTAAACTGTGCACTAGAAAATATTAAGGAGTTGTGGTTTAATTTTGGTAGGCTTGATATGCATGATATTTGTGGTTTAAAATGCTCTTAAGTTAAAGATGCGCACTACAGTATTTATAGGTAAAATTGCATGCTATCTGAGACTTCCTTTAAAGTACTCAAGTTTTTAAAAAATAATGTGAGAGAAAAGGTAGTCAATAAAGATGGCAAAATATTGATAATTATGGGACTTGAAAGATGGCCACTTAAAAATTCCTTATTACAACGCTCTCTTTTCCCAATTAAAAAGGGTGTTAAGAAAAAACAATAAAGCAAGAGGCAATTAAGAAACTGAGACAAATATTACAACTTACACGATAGTCAAAGATTAATATTTGTTAAATGAATGAACCCATTACATTATTATTAACTAAAGATGTTACGTTACATTCAGATTTCCTTAGTTTCCCCATATGTCTTTTCTCTGTTCCAGGATCTCAAATGAAACTTAGTTTTCATGTTTTAGATTCCTCTTGGTTGAGACAGTTTTTCCTGCTTTTTGGTGGCCTTGATAGTGTTGAGGGTTCAGGTATTTAGTAGAATGGCCCTCGGTTGGAATTGTCTGATATTTTTCTCATGACTAGACTAGGGTTACATGCTTTTGCGGTGAAGATCACAGGGGTAAAGTGTCCTTTTCATTGTATCAGACCCAGGGTACATGTTATCAATGTGACTTTTCAGTACTGTGTTGATCTCGGTCACCTGGTTAAGAAAGTGTCAGACAGGTTTCTCCACTGTAGGTTACTCCTCTTTTCGTGTTTTTTGGAAGGAAGTCACTATGTACAAGCCATTCTTAAGGGATGTGCCACTTCCTTGAGGAAGGACTATTGCACAAATTATTTGGAATACTCGAGAGATTTGTCTATTTTTCTCCATCTATTCATTCACCCATTCATTCATTCATTCATTCAATTTATTCATTTATTTTAGAATGGACTCACGGCTACTGATTGGATGCTGTGAGTTACTGCCTAATGTTAGTTTACTTTGTTGCACAAATTGTCCCAGCTTTGGTCATTGGGCGCCCTTTCAGTTGACTCCTGTGTCCCTTTTACATGACATCTTCACTAAGGGTTTTCTTTTCCCTGACAATTTCTTACTTCCTGGTGCTGCAATATGCTTCAGGTTCATCCTGAATATTTGCTCATCTTGATTTGCCTGCCCAGTTCTAGAGCAAGTAATTTCTCCAAGAAGCCTAGAGCTTATATTTTTGAAGGGTCTTTGACACATGTTGCCAAATTATCTGCCAGAAAATTTATATGCTTTATAATCCTGCCAACTGTGTATATGTGTGTGTGTTTTTATTGCATTGTGCTCATTTAAAAATATCAAAAATAATTTCTTTTCTCTTTTAATATGATTTCTCTAATAATTAGAAACTTTCTCTAATTTTTATAAGTTTATTAATCACTTATAATCTGGTAAATTATCTTTTTTAGGTCCTTACCCATCTTTATATTAGAGTAAAACTTTTATCTTAACATTTTATAAAAAGTGTTTATACAGAACATATATTAATCTCTGACTCTGGTGGCAGGTGTGGTGTGAAATATACAGGCTGAGGTTCAAATTCAATATCCTAAAATGCATGCCTCAATGTGAACCAACAAAACAATTTTAAAGGCTGTTTCAGATGTCTGTAGCTAATATTCTCCATACTTGATTCTAATTGCAAAATAGCAGATAGCATCAATCCATATTTGAAAGTGCAATCATATTAAAGTATAGATAAGGAGAAGGACCTCAAAGTATATTCAGAATATACTGAGGCTTCCTTTGGGGTATTTTCTGATTTTTCTGTAATGAACACTGAAATTCACAGGAGGGGATCAGTTTAGCCAAACTCGACTGGTAGATTCAAAGCTCACATATGTTCTCACTGGTCAGCACAGGGACTTAATTCTCACTGTGCCATTTTTTTGTTAAAAGCTTTTTCAGTCACTCCTATAATAAGACAAATGGTATATTCATCTTTAAGTCATTATGGCATTCAGCTCTATGCAAATTCCTCCAACATAGTCAAGATAAAATTTTATTTATGAGCATTCTGTGAGGCTTTTCAGAAAAACTGAAGGAAGAGGACAACTGTATGTCCTGCAGGAAGCCAGAAAATCCAAGTCCTTAGTTGGTGTCACCTTCCTTGACTCCTCCTTGACCCCCTTCCTCACCGACACTTTCTATCTTTTTCCCCAGGAAGAAAGAAGTCAAGTCAGACTTCTCAGGGCATGAGGCAAGAAAGGTGCAGTGCCATGGAGCTCCTGCTTGCCCCAAAATTCATTAAGCAACTGGGGACCCCTAGTCACTGAACCTGCCCAGTGACTGCCATTCACCTGGCCTCCCCTCCGTGACAGGTGCACATGCTTCTGTAGGAAGTCAACTAAGGAATGGGGGAAAAGATGAAAGAATATTCTTTCAGTGGAATTCTGGCTGGTGTCTAGAACATTCTCCAGGAATTGTGTGATTCTATGGGGGTGCACATCTTTGGCAGCCTTCAGCTGGGCTATGTGGCTATCTGTAGAGACAGAAATTCACCTGTGGAGGGTTGAGAGTGAGGCAGATGTTTTCTGCCACAGTAATGCAAAAGATGCCCATAGTAAGGCAAATGGTTTTATCCAGTGGAGACTATAAATCTCTAAATCTCCATTCCATTCGAACTGGCTATCTTATCCATCTGCAGTTAAAGAAAATCTTCAACATACATTCATTTTATTTTACATGAGAGCCATGGTTTTACCTCTTCGAAAATTACCTTTTAGCGGTTTTAGTTTCCATTAAGATACCCACTGGATTTGTTAACCACTTGGTGAATGAACCTGGGTTCTTGTCTTCAGTGTGAGAAAGAATTCAGATCGCCAGGCAGAAGAAGTATGGTCAAGCAAGAATTTAATAGGCAATGGGAAAGTACATTGGGGAGGAGTCCGAACAGGCAGCCTCAATTGTTCAAGAGGTGGAGGTTGAGGCTTGCCAGCTGTGCTCTGGGGCAGGTCTTCATTACCCCCTTCTTCTCTCAGGGACCCATCCGATGGGCTGTTTCAAAACCACCCCCTCTCTGATATTTTGCATTTGTCAATAGTTCCCCTTCCACATTCCTTGGTCCTTAGAATTTCTCTCTGCCTCTTGCTCACATCGTTCTTTCGTGCCCAGAGGCTGCCGCCATTTTGTAACTACTCATACAAGCCCTTCGTCTGCCCCAGCTCGTGTCTACATAACTGCCTGTCCTAACAAATTCGCTGGGCAGAGTCAGGTACACTACACTGCTGGAGAAGGCATGCTAAGGAACTGAGCACCAACAGAGCCCTTCCAGGCTCCCAGATGAGCCCCAACCAGAATTAGAACTTTGACTTCACTTACTCTGTCTCTCTACTTCAACTTTTCTAATATTACTGATTCTGTGTTTGTGTTTTTATTTCTGGTTTACAGAAGGCTGTAAGTTATTCTCTATTCTTAGTAACAGTGGTTGGGAATTTGAGTTCATGGTCTGAGCATTTGCTGATCTCTGTAGATAAATGAATGAGATATATTCCTTTGGAAGTTATAGGCAACCGATAATCCAGCTTGCTAGTTCATTTTTGTTTGTGTGTATATTCTAAAGCAGAACACCCCAAGTCTCTCAGAATGGTCTTGTTTGCATGCCCCACTCTGATAGAGCCAAGGACAGTGGAAGACAGTTCCAGATGTGGCAGAGGAGAAGTTCCTATTCTTCTAACTCTAGCCTTTTCCTTAGAGAATCCATCTGCCATTCCCTGAGACTTTACCCTTTTCCTAATTCAAAAATATTCCTTTGTCCCTATTCTCTAGAAGAATGTAGAAAGGGAAGTTATTTATCTTTACTTTCAGAGTAAAGAGTCATTCTTCCTTGCAAACTGGTGACCCCTCTTCTCTCTCCTGAGACCCCAGGTCCCTTTTCCTTACCTGACTGAGGATATAAATGTGGGTCTATCCCAGCAATCTCAGAATTTGCCACATGTAAATTCTCCATATGTATGGTATGAAATTTGGACTTTTCTCTAACGAATTGTGCCTAATGTCAATTTGTTCATTCATCCAACCTGTGAAGAATCTCAAAGAAATGGGAAAACTTTTCCTTTGACCTCCACATGTGTCTGTTTTGATCTCAAGTCAGTTAAGAATGTAATGCCCATTGCAAGGATAGTTCTTTTAAATCTGGGATTGGTCAGATTTTGTGACTACTTTTGAATTGTGACTGAAGTTATAGAACTCAAGCCAAAAATTTATCTGTGTCATGTATCCGTGTATCTGTAATTCTATTGTGGAAAAAGGCCTTGACCTCTTGATGTGTGTATGTGAAATTGCTAATAGATTATAATATCTCTTAAATTAAAGGAGCACTGTTCTGATTAGCTTCTAGGAAGAAATTAAGCATTCCTACAAATCAAACATTCCTAACTTCTAATACTTTCAATGTGTTAGATTTTGGAAAAAAAAATCCTTTATAAAGAAACTGCTATCTTAGAAATATTTTACATTTACATATATAAGGTAAATCAGATTAATTTAATAGTTTTGCTTTGAAAAACTATTTGCTTTGACTTATTGGTGTTAAGTATAATGCAAGTACACATTTTATTTGGCTTGATTTCTCATGAAAACAATGGTTAATCTGAACTTCCTAGTTTACTGATCAAAAAGTTAACATTACTCATACAATGTTACAATTATGAAAACTGTAAACTGGTGTTGCTCTAAATTGAAACATCATTCAGACAAATGTGTCATATGTTTTGTAGTGGATCAGATTAAATAAATGTCCAAGGTCTTCAGACAATGTATAACATCACATTGATGCTGAATGGAACTAATCAGCCTGCTAGCTAACTTCCAAGTAAGTTAATACTAAAACACAACTACTGCACATAATTTTATGTACAGGCTTTGCCATCTTTTTAAATGCTACAGAAAAGTTACCTATTTAGATTTTGTTACTACACTATTCACATTGGCTACTTTAAGGAGTAGAGGGACAGGATAGCTGTGGAAGTGTGTGCTTGTTTGTTTATGCCCTGTCTGCTCACAGGCCTGCAGAGGAACCTTTCTCAGTATTCTACTGCTTCCCCATTTTTTCCTGTAAGTTCGTTTTTTATTACTTGCGTAGACGTCCGCATTGATATGGGCAGCCGGTGCTGTGGCACGTGAAGCAACGGTCTTCTGTTTCGTGAGATAGTAAAGAGCAGCTATTTTTCAGAATATGAAGGACTCACTGAAAGAGTCGATTTGATTTGCCTTGGTTAATAACACCTGAGTCTGAAAAGAGATCATCAAGTGTGTTAAAAAAAAATGTTGGCAAACTCCACTGACTGTCTGTGGGCTTGCTGCCTGGGTTCAGTTAGTGCGTTTGTCTGTAGCGTGGAAGGTGATTCTTTCCTTGCACGTAATCTGCCCAGAAAGCAGATACCCTGTGTACAACTTCAAAAATGCTGTGCTTGGTGTCGACTTTATTGTGTCCTTCATCATTAAGACACAGGCACACACACACCTTACTTGTGAAAGAGATGCAGTGCTTCCAAGTCATGTCACCTTTTCTGTTTATGTTGCAACTTGTTGTTCTTCTAAATAGATGAGCACAAATGTCTCTTTATGTATGTGAGATTCTCTTTTAATCGAGCTTAAAGCTTCTCAGATAACTCTTTTGATTTTCCCTTCCCAAGATCAGATCCTAAGTATAGAAAAATTGAAATGAAACTTTCAGATATCTTTAACAAAAACATTTCTGGAAACTTCCCAGAGGGCCCCTGGAAACTCCCAGATTTGTTTTTGTTTTGTTTTGCTTCCACCTGTTGAAACAAAAGAAAGATGCCACAAGTAATGATGTTTGTCTAATGGGTTCCCTATTCCTTCATCAGTACTGTGGGGAGAGAATTGTCACATCAGACACGACCCTCGACCCTACCCACGTTGGACTGTATCAGTAAATGTCATTAATATCAATATTGCAGACACTGAAGGCCCTGAAAGTTTGGCTGCGTTGCCATCCATGGTGGGTTTTACCCTCAGGGAAGCACTGATCACAATGCTTCTGAAATCGTTATCTCCCTAGAGGGAGTTTTACTCTCCTCCATTCTTGCATTATTAGCTGCTCTAGTAAATTAACCACAGTTTTTGTCTCCTGCAAATAATGTTTAGCTTTCTCCGCTGTATGTCAGGAAGCTCTGTTAGCAGCTGCAGCCTGGATGCTGTGTCTTCAGCGCAGAGGGTGCCTGAGGGCCCCGTGAAGGGACTGTGCCAGTCATTTGACAGCTGGCACTTCAGCGACCTGTCACCTGGGCTGACCACATCAATGGACACGTCAGGATTTCTTGGATTTCCAGCTCAGAGTAGAGGCTTCTTGAAAGCAGACTGTTAACCCTGGAAACCAGAATTACTTAAAAGTGAATGAGGCCGCTTCATTGCATTATCTTTTGGAATATTGCTGATGTTGCTTTAGTCTCCTTTCTTTACAGATCTGTGAGGAAGCCTTTATTCTTCCTCATGAATCTACAGTTAAGACACTTTGCTTATGTCAACTGAAAAGCATTTCAAAAAATATTGAAGTCCCTGGATTTCCCTTCTCCATGTTCCTCTGTCCTCAGAGGTAGCTATGCGCCTGACTTTGCAGAGAGAGTTGACCCTTGAACAGTGTGACGATTAGGGCCACCAAACCCACCACCACCCCCTAGCTGTCAAAATCCACAGGTAACTATTTTTTTGATATTTATTTAGTCATTTGTTCATCTTGGATGAACACAGGTCTTGAACACAGGTCCTTCAGAGGTTATGTGGTCTCCGCCCGGTGGCCTTACCTACTAGGCCACCAGAGCACACCCTCAGATAACTTATGACTCCAAGAAGACCTAACTACTAATAACCTTTTTTACCAATAACATAAATAGCCATTAAGACATGTTTTGTATGCTTGATGTATTATATAGCATACTTTTACAATAAAGTTAGAGAAATGTTAAGAAAGTCATAAAGAAAAGAAAATACATTTACAGAACTTCACTATATTTATTGAAAATAATCCATGTATAACTGCACCCGTGCAGTTCAAACCTAAGTTGTTCAAGGGTCAACTGTATTATTCCCATGCATTTTTAAACACTTTGTTATATATGTAGATATATCCATGTGTGATATATGAGCTAGCTTTGCAAGATTTTGATCTTAAAACTAGAATCATATTTTAACTCTCCTGACATTTTCATTTATTTGTGGGGGACAGGGTGGAGGGTGATGAAGATTGTTTTTGAGACTTGTCCATATTGGTGTATGTAGTTCTTGCTCCTTCATTTCTCTCTGTTCCATCATGTGACCACTCTTCATCCATTTCCTGTGGGAAGTCACTCTGGACTTGCATTCCTTGCCCATATAAACAGTGTATCACTAAACATTTTGCAAAAGTCTGATGACCTATGTATTGAGTAGCAGAACCTCAAGTGGCAAACTGGAGCTAATTTTAGCTGCTAAACTGTTCAGAGCTGGGCATGAAAAGAAATATTGTTCTCATTCTCAATGACTCCCCAGAATTAAGAAATTCTTGCTTTGTTTTCTCAACGTTTCAAGGAAATGTGGTTATTGTCATCTTCTAAGGAAAACTGTTTCCTTCCAGGAATATAATTGTGCATTTGAAATGTCAGACCTGGAAATGATTCCTATTTCATCAGAGCTGATGAGCTACTCTATATACAAAATCAATGCCACAGAGCCCTCCCAGGGCCTCACCGTTGGTAGGGAAGGTCTCTCCCTGCCAACCAGAAGCATTTCCAGCCTGGAGGATTTTGAGAAGAGCACATCATCTAGCCATCTCTTGCTTGAACTCGGCTTCCCAGCAAATTAAAGAGGCTCTTAAAAATCCAGGCTGAAACTCCTTGTGAAGATGCCCCAACAAATGATGATACCAGAGTCTCGGCAGTTGCTCAATGCTGCAAGGCTCTCTGGATTTGGGTGCTAACTCAAGGAGGCCTGCAAATTCCTGAGCATTTTTGCTGCACCTATATAAATAATTAGACCAACCCTGTGAGAGCTGTCATTTTGTGACCAAGAATAATTTTTCGAGATTATTATGATCCTGGGGGAAGCGAGAGGAAGAATATTGAAAAAAGAAAAAGAAAAACAGTGAGAGACTTCAAATGGGCAAAAAAAACATTGAGCGCTCCTTTGATGGAATTCTGGGAGACACCTAGTGGGCTCTAGGGGCGTGCCTGTGTTTGACCGGGGCTGGGCTGGGCTGCTATTCTGCAGACTGTGTTAGCAGATGTCAGCGCACATAAGTCTTGTCTAAAAGAGATTATAAATCTCTGTAAACCGCACTTCAACTGCCTGTAGCATCTTATTGGTTCTTCATTAGTTAAATAAAAGGTGTTGCTCTTCTATTTGTATCAGATGTGTATATATGACTTTACTTTAAAAAATATTCTCTAATACTTCCTGATCAACAAGCAGTGAATTATCTTGTCACCACTCTCTGAGAGGAAAAAAACTGAGGCCAAGAGAGTGTCACCCCATAAAAGCTAGATACCTCTAGTGCCAGACCCCCAAACCTTCTCACCTCAACCCCTGCTTCCAGGCATCTGAATATCACCCAGACATGTGACTTGTCATTGCCCTGAGGCCTGTCTCTTCCGGAATCACCCTTTCCTTTGCTTCCAAGAAACATGCCTCACTGTCCCTTCCTATATTTCGAAGAGCTCCATTTCTGCCCCACTATCTTGTAGGACCCCGGCTGGGCAGAGTTCAGGAAAATGGCATTGCTCCATGACATGCAACCAGCAAATCCTCTTCTTCCAACCCCGCCACCCCTCCACTCCTGGAGTTTGGCCTTTAGACTTGATTTCCTCAAAGCACCATTGACATACTAAAGGTTTAGATGCAAGGTGGGATTTCTCAGGCCAGCACAGAATTAGAATTTAAACTGAGTATTAGTCTTTGGCATCCTACCAACTCATGGAGTGTTTGCTGCCAGGGATATCTCTTGCCACCTGGGCCTTCTTCAGGATTCCCCTGAAGGCTCTGCCATCGGCTCAGTGCCACAGGCCCCGCTAGACGCTTCTCGTGCGGCCCCCACACTGGCCTGAGGAGTGTGCCTCGCGTCCGCCGCCCTCCTGCACAGGCAGAGGCAATGCGACTTCATCGTGGAGAACAGTCACTGTGCTTGCTCCTGTCCCAGCCGTTCCAGCCGGTGGAGGGTCATCCTTCAGGATTTCAGGATCAAACATTCCCTCTAGGGAATGTTTCTCCAAACATGATGTTTTGACCTCATTCGAAAAAAGGTTGCCTCCTCCTGATTCAATGTATTCCAACTTCTAACTGTAGGCTGCTTTTCAAACAGAAACTGTTTTCTTCCTATTACACAAAAATTGAATTCCTGGACAGAAGATGATCATCTTTCAGCATGGAATGCGCCCAAACAACATTGCCGCTGGCCTGAGGATGCTTCGAGAGGACATTCTAGAAGGAACGCGCTGGGCAACTGCAGTCTGTGTTAGAAGAGGGACACGCACACAGGGCACACTCTTCTGGAACAATAAAGTTTCCCTTGGGTGAATCATTGACTCAGAAATGACGGCACACATCTTAGAATGTCATCCCAGCCAGTGGACCTCCTGCTCTCATAATCCTTGTGAACAAAATAAAGAAAAGCAGATCCCAGGACAAGGAGGAGGGATCCAAGTGGGAAAAGCACCTTTGCAAAAGAGAATCATGCGAACCAGCAGGAGTCTGGCTTGTGCCTGGGCTCTGCAGGCTCCAGGCTCTGGGTGGCCCAGCAGTTTTCCTCCATCCTCTGCTGTGCAGTGTCCTCCCTCTACTGTGAGGAGCGCACTCTCCTAGGGACTCTGAGCAGAGTGGGGACTTGTTCCCTGTCCCTCTGGCTGTCCTCTCCTGGGTGTCAGCCTCCGCCCCCTAGGACACAGGCTGAGAGGAGCCCCAGCGTAGGCACAGTGTCTGAGAGTGCCGACCTGGCTCAGTCACTGGGTGACATGTGAGCTGAGGCAATGCAGCCAGGAGAAATGCCAATCTGCCGTCCAGTGTTTAAAATCAACAGTCCAAACAGGCAAGCAGGAAACCAGTTTCTGAGTTGGCTGATGTGTTAGGACTCATGTATGCCAGTTGTTAGCAAACAGTGTCCTGGCTTCTGCAAGAGCAGTGGTGAGGGCATGGCAGGAACAGAGCAGAGCATGGTGAGGTGGCCCGAGCAGCCAAACAGGGAGCCCACCCTGCAGCAAGGGCACCGAGGGCTCACAACAGGCAGGGGTCAGAGGACAGGGTAACTCAGTCCCTTTCCACAGTGCCACAAGTGCTGGGACATGATGAAGGTCACTCAGAGGGGGCAGCCAATGCCCAGGGCTGTGCGACCCTGGGGAGAGGGCAGTCAGCTTGCTATGCCAGGAAGTTCAAGGCAAGCCATGGACAGAGATGGGGTAGAAACACAGGGCCAGATCCTGCAGGAGAGCAGCTGGTGGTGAAATGGAGAAGCCAGAGGGTTTCATGAGGAGAGCTGCGGTGTCAGAAATGAGGTCCTGAAAAATCCCCTGGCCACGGTACACTCCAGAGATGGATTAGAGGGAGGTAACGCAGACCCTCCGGGACATTCTGGCTCCTGTGCAGGAAGTCACAGGCCTGGACTGGGAGGAGACACGGTGGGGAGAGAAAACCAGTTTGGGAGTATTTAGTCAGAGGACGTGGGGACAGATACAGGAGCAAGCAGGAATGCTTCAAGTACCAGAAACCCCCACAAATGTGATGGGCTTATTTGTTCCACACTCCAGAAAGTATCAATGCTAACAGGTTGGAATGAACCTAGCTCCTAATCCCACCCCTGCATCTTTCCATTGGCCATTTTCTGGGAGTAGCGTTTTGACCTCCTGCATGTGGCCTCACGGTCACAGATGGCTGCCATCAGCCCTCACTCCAGGCAGGGAAGTAGGCAAGATACTTTCTCTCAAGAAGGTGTTGACTTTGGGGAAAAAGGGGTGTCCTCCCTCATCTCACTGGTGAGGACGGTGCCACCAAGTCACCTATGGCTGCAAGAAAGTTTTAGTGACGTTAGTGGAGCCGATTGGTCCCCTGAACACAGAGAAGATGAGTCCTGGCACCTGGTGGCATCAAGGGGTTGCCCAGGTTTGATGCACTTCGAATAGGAGCTCATAGTCTGAGGTGGCCGTGCACAGCGAGGGGAGACTGGCAATTCCACACACGAACCTGCAGCTTGGGTGAAGACACTGACCTGAAGCCATTGATTTGGGGCCACCAGCTCCTAATGAAAAGTGACTTTCTAGAAGTCCCCCAGCCCATTTCTTGACTCATCTCTGTAGAAACTACATGTCCTCGAGACCTATGAAAATAAACCTAGGGCATTGGATTGGGTCTCTTGAAGAAAGATTCCCATTGCCTTTGCTCTGGCTGATTTCTCAAGCCTCATCCAGTCAGCGTGTCATCTCCTTAGGGGCAGGGCTGTCGCCCTGGTCACCCCTAGCACTTCACACAGGGCAGAGCACTTCGAGGACACAAGCCAAATACTAGGGTGAAGAGACTAGGGGACAGGGCCTCTGCCCACACTGGAACACAAAGCCTTTCCCTTAAGAAGACCCGGCTTCAGCGGGTGTCCATCTTTGTCCCTGTGCACTAACTGACAGGGAAGAGCAGGACTGACCGTCATTGGCCACAGACTGTGATCTCCGGCAGGTCACAGCGACCCCTCGCAAGGACCCAGGAGCAGGCCAGGCAAGGCTCCCAGCCACACCTGATTCTTGAGAAGGGAGCGCTTCTGGAAGGAGCATTTCACAGCAACTCAGCAGTGCAAGCCCAGAAACCTCTTCTTCCTCCCTCCCCTTCATGGCTGCAGTCAGACCAATGTCAGTTGGTTCCCACCCCACCCCAAAAGCTCTCCCCAGCACCCTCATTCTTCCCTTGCTCCAATCTCTACCTCAACACCCTTCTACTCCACACCTTTCTCCTGAGCGCCAAGCTCCCCATCACGCTTGAACCCCCAGAGGTCTCTTCAACTCAGCTGCCTCTCCCAACCTGTGCTCATCTTCTCCTTGTTTCTTTACCTGACATGGGCCTGTGTGTCAGCCCCCAGGGACCCTGCTACTGAAGGCTCAGCAGCGACGCCTCCTCCCTGTGAAGCCAGGGAGTGTAGCCCCTTTGTTCAGGTGCTTGAACACATCACTGCAACAGCACCACATGGGCTGACCCACTTGTCTACTTACCCCCAAATGAGTGCAGCAAAGGGAGGAACGCCATTTTCATCTTCTCTGTCATCTCGGTGCTTATACGAGAAATGGTGAGTGAATGAATGGATGAGCAAGTGAATGAAGGTGCCAGACACTGGGTTGAAACAGACACAGGTACGTCCCAGTTATGTAAGGCTGAGGAAGGTCACATGCCATTTGTAATGTCTCCAGCAGTGGGACAGGTTGGGACAAGTGAGATGAACATTATTCCTGCCAAAGAGACCTACACGGGCTTCACCCTGGTCACACACTGACCTATGCGAGGTCCTAGACTGGATGGAACAAGCAAAGTGTCTCCCTGGTATCACATACTCACACACGTAAGACACTTGTGTACATTCACCCCTCCATCCAGTCACATCTCTTGGTCTCATGACCCTTTCTAAAAGCGGACAACCACTAGTTTCCATCTCCCCTTCTCCTAAGAATCCATATTCAAATTTCCACTTGGGCATCTACCGTCCCCCACCCATCATCGCCCTACCGCCAGTTCCAGGTGTTGAAAGTCGGGGCCATGCAGCAACTGGTTTCTGTTTGGAAAGCTGACCCAAAGCAAGCCAATGTGACAATGACTGACTGAGAAGCTTCTGGGAAGGAAGCTGTCTGCCCCTCTGTGGAAGTCTCCTCTGTGCCGTACAGTGTGCAGACATCCAACATGGAACCACTAGGGACTCAGCCAGTGACCAACACCCAGGGGCTGTTAAGACATGCAGGAAGAGCTGAGGGCCTGGTGGAGGAACTGAGCTGCAGCCCGAGTGCCCATGCACCTCGGACACTGCCCAGCTTGCTTAGGAAAGGAGCCCGATGTCTGACCACCACACCCCTGAAGAGCCTGCTATTTAAGGTGGGTGAGGCCAGGGTGTGACCTAAATTCCCAGAGACAGAGCCCAGAGTCCCCAGACCAGTGGAACCAAGAGAAGCGATGCCAGTGTGGCTATCAAATCCAAACAAGGATGATGGGCAAGAGGCAGGCTGGAGAGTGTTCAAATCTCTGCGAAAGACCCTGAGGACTAATAGGAGTGGTAGAGAGCAAGGCGAGTTCCCTAAGTTGGTCTGGGGACTTCTGAGGTACACTGGTGTCTATTCGTGCTGTCTACAGCCTTGGGCAGCTGGAGATGTTCGCCCTGGCAAAGCGTGTGGGGTTAGTTGAGCTGCCCAGTGCCCAAGCCTCACAATCTAAAATCCTGTTTCTTGCCAGCGCTCGGCTCGTAACAAGGAGAACAGACTTTCTGAAGATTTTTATGGGGTTCCAAAAAAGGCCCATGGGGGTGCCCTTCAAGTAGGCAAGTCACAAGCCAAGTGCACTTGTTCCCTTAGAGCCCCTGGGCAAGTTGGACCACCCGCCCCCACTTCGTGACAGGTCCTTCGTCCTCTCCAGTCCTGGCTCTACACCTCCACCATCTTGCCCACCACACTCTAGCTCCTGGAGGCTGGAGCCACAGGGGGCTGCTTGCCGTGGGTTTCATCCCACAGTCCCTGGCTGGCCTGTTACAACAGCTCCCCCCACAGAGGTAAGTCCCTGACCACATCAGCCCAAATCATGGCCAGTTCACCGGACCCTCCAGGGCTCTGCATGCCTTGCTGCCCAGCGTAGAAAGCAGTCCACACCTTCCCGACCATTGCCACGCCCTGACCACGCCCTGCTTCTTGCCTATTTTGATTCCATTCTGGTCATGGCCCTGGGTCTCTGCCCACCCTTCAGCTCACTGACCTGTATGTCCTTAGCTCTAAGTTCTCTCAGACTGCACCAGCCTGATAATGCCCCAGCTCCCAACACAGCCAGCTCAGGCTTCAGGCTGCTGCCTTAGCCACTCAGGCAGGGGCATTGCACCCTGCAGTCTTTGCAGGAAGCTCTGCAGGCCCACCCCTGCATACAGAGCAGGGCTTCTGCCAAACCGCCCCACCTGCAGTGGGCAGAAGCCCCTTGAGGGTCAGGGAATCAAACTCAAAGCCACCGTCTAATACATTTTTGGATCTCCACTTGTGATGAGCCTGGATAAGGTTTTATATTTGCCATCATGTACTAAAATGAAGACTCGCATGCTCAGAGAGACTGCACACCCCGCATAGCACAGGGCAGACACCCCAGGTTCAGAGCACATTGGAGTTGCCCAGCTCTGGGCCTCAAGGGTAGCTCCACCAGTAATTAGTTATGTGGCCTTCAGCAAGAGAATTAACCTGCTGAAAGGATAGAGTGACTGAGTAAATAGCAGAGCTCTCTAAGGTTAGAACTTTCTAATGTTCTAGTTAGAAATGAGCACCCAGGCCCCGCTGTCATAACTTCTTTTGCTCATAGAAATTATGCTTGTCAGGACCAACACTGTCAGTCCCAGGACAAGGCAGGGACACAACAGTGATAACCCTGCCACCTGAAGCAAAGTTCAAGGGTTTTATGACCAAATAAGGCTAAGGTTCTGACACTCCTCTCCCTCACCTAATGTGAATGATTGGATAGTAAGGATGCACGTAAACTCCTTCTGCCTGGCAGTCCCGGCTGGTCTCTGGGCCCACGAGCACTATCCCAGCGGCTTCTCAGAGCAGTCTACACCCGCTGAGGAGCTGAAGAAACCACAGCTGCGTGCAGTGGGGACCTGGACAGTGGGAAGGGAGGCTGCAAGGCAGAGGTTGGACCTTGCCCATCACAGCCTGCCAGGCTCAGGTGTCCCCACTGAGGTTGGGACTTGGGGGCTTCTTGGCAAAGAGCCGGCTCTGTGCCTCCCCTTCCTGTCACCCAGTCCCCATCACCTGCATCCCCACCACCACCAGTGAAAACGCCCAGGGACAGGGCTGAAGCCTCGGAGGGGTCTGGGTTCAGGTGAACTCCAAAGGAAGCAGCAGAGAGCAGCTGGCAGGATCAGCAGAGGCCCTGCAGGCATGGACTGTCCCAGGAGGAAATTCACAGATAACGGGTTCCATGGCACTGCAGGTGGAAACGGAGTCAATGAACACACACACCTTCTCTGAGTGGTTTTCGTGGATGTTTTTTGTTGTTTCAATTTGTTTTGAACACTAAGATTTATTTTCAAACAGCACACAGACGTCTGCGGGGCGGGGCCGGGCCAGGCTGGTGTCTGGGCCCCCAGGTCTCCGAAGAGACTGTCCCCGCCCACAGCAGCTTGCCCAGATGGCAGCGCGGCTGAAGCTCTGGGCAAGCGAGGTGGCTCATCAGCCCAGGCCCGCCCCGCGGCCGGGACACATGCGTGGGGTGGGCAGCCAGGAACTCAACTAGGGGACACAGCAGCTTCAGGAACACTGGCCTTTCCACCGGACTTGCCAAAACCAGGCTCTTTGGAAAATAATCTAATCTGTGGGAGAACACCTCTCGGCTCAGGTCTCTCCTCTTCATTTCCCTTTCAAACATTCAAAAACAAAAACAGAAAAATCAAAGTAAAACAAAAGAAACACACATTCTTCGGGAAAAGGTGATCTTCACGCGCCCAGAGCTGCCTCACTGGACCCGCTCGGTGAAGTTCTCGGGGAAGACGCCCCGGCATTTCTCCAGCTCCTTGTGCTGGCTCCAGTCGCTCTCCTTCACGCCCATGAGCCAGCCTTCATCCTGAGGGGAGCAGAGTGGTTGCACAGGGTGGGAAGGGGCACAGGTACCCCACAGGTGTGTGTCCATGGGGACACGTCCCCTCCTCTGCCGGTTCATTTCCTCTAGACTGCATGACACCTGAAAGATCATATCCGCCAGACAGCTTTCCCTGCTGCCTGATGGAGACCCATCGTCACCTAGGAGCCATTAAATTCAGCAGGTGGATTTAACTCCATCCTTGGTGAGTCCTGCTCACTCTGGAACGTTCTGCCTACTGAAGGTCTTTCAGCATCTGAAGACATCTAATCGCCTCCCTCCATCTCGTGACAAGAAGCTTCCTACCCTCTGACACCCACAGAGGACATACCATTGAGGTGGACATCAGCAGAACTCTCAGACTCTCAGAAACAATCCCAGAGTGTTCTGGTAAGTGATGACCAGTTAAAAGTTTTCAGAGTGACCTGAGGCCAACCTCCCCACCAAGTCCTCTAATTCAAACTTGGTCTTTGCTTTATTACTGACGCCCCCTACCAGGTATCACCTACAATGACAGTGTCCCAGCTCTAAACTCTGTCTCCGAGCCTACAGCACACCCTAGCCCAGGGCTGAGGCCACAGCTGTCATGTGGCTGGACTGTATCTGGGACCTACCTGGGTCTTTGTCTCATTCTATCATGACCTGCCTATGTGTGTCCTAGCTGAGCTACTTTTACACACCCAGAAGATTCCTGCTGTGGGTGGGAGCCTGGATTTTGCTTCTGAAAATCTCACCAGACCAGGGCTGGTCCACCAGGGAGATTAGTGGAAACTTGAGGGTTTAGCAGAATTGGCCAAATCAGGAGTGGGCCCCAAAAATGCTGTTACTCAAACTGGGAGCCCACTGTGGCCTCAGTAAGTACCTGGTGCCCTCAAGTCCCAGCCTAGGACCCCTACTCAGGTCAGCCTCATTCCAAACCCAGCCAAACCCACCTCCCACCCTCAGCCATCCTGACAATTAAAGCACGTGGATGTGTCGATGACTCGGTCGAATCTCTGAGAGCAGGCGCATCCAACCAGGAGCCTATGCACTGTGGATGTCACCCCACTCCACTGCCAACAAAGACTCCTGCTGACAGACTGTGGCTATGTGAACAAAGCTGTCCAAAGCTAGGAGGGGAGTTCTGCCATATTCGACACCAGCCCCGAGTTCAACAGAGATTAACTCATAAGAAGCACAGCAGGGTCCAGGAGGGAGGCATCAGCTAAGAAGCAGCTGAGGACATGGCAGGGGGTGTTCAGAGTCCTGCAGAAGCCATTCACTGTCCCTCTGGCAGGAAGTGCACGGTCCTGCATGGACAGGGCAGGGCCAGCCTGGAGGTAACCTGTGGGACCAGACCACTCTGAGGGTAACATGCTGGACCAGGAGGAAGAAAGCCTGGGCAGGGCCTGGGGAAGGAAAGAAGAAAACTCAGGCGCAAAGAGCTGGGAAAAAAAGAGCCCAAGAGAAGGAGGAAGTGGGAAGAAGGAAAGCAGACAGAATTCATGGAAGGAAAAGAAAGAGGAAACAGAAGAGAGGAAAGAGATGGAGAAGAACAGCAGAAGGTGGAAATTTCTCTACACAGGAGACACCTGGGAGACCAGCCAAAGGGAAGGGAGAGAGAAGTAAAATGGATGCAGAAAAGAAAGGCGGGCAGCACCAGCGGCCGGTGGGCCTCTGCTGCCGCCTGCTGGCCACTCCCCCACACCACCTCACGGCTCACCTGCTCTTCCGGGTTCTGGAAGGGGATCACCAGCACCACGTCGCCAGCCTTGAGCTGCAGCTCATCTGTGTCAGTGGCCATGTAGTCGTGCTGGGCCTGCACCTGCAGAGGTTGAGGGAGAGCTTGACACTCCTTCCCTCAAGGGCTGTTGGTCCCACCTGCCACCCTGCACAATGCACTAGGACCTGAGGTGGCTTTGGGGTGATATATGAAAACAGTGGGACCAGGGCTCGGGGCCACCTCGCAGATTGGGTAGTAGGGGTAGGACAACTTTGGGCAAACCACATAGCTATCGGCTCCATGTCCTCATCTTAGTAAAAGGGTGTGATTGCAGGCACCATCAGAAGATGGCCATCAGAGGCTGTGGGGTGAGCTAGCCTGGACTCACCTTGAACATGAAGCCTGGAGGGAGGTCCAGGCGCCCCGCCCCACTGCTGCCCTCCACGGTGCCATTCACAGTTGCTGAGAAGGTCTCCACCACCACAGCCGGGAGGGAGCTCTGGGGGAGGGAGCACAGGTCAGCGAGAGCGGGCAAGTATCCCGGGGAGGCAGAGACCAGGGAGGGGGTGCCTGTGCCTGACTCCAGGTGCCTCGACAGGAACTATGACCTGAACCAGCACAGAGCAAAGAGCACAGGCAAGATAGGGCTGGGTAGCTGTGGGCGATCAGGCAGACAGACAGACAGCACGAAAGAAAAGACAGGCCTTGTCCTGTCATCTTACGGAGGCTGCTTCGCTCGCTGCTGTCTCCCCAGGCTCCTGGGCTCCAGCTGCAGGTTGGGTCCCACCCGCCACCTCCAAGGTCTCTGCCGGCTGTAATATAAATGTCGGGCTGGGGTCAGACATAGGATGGACATCTCAGCCGGGACAAGGAGGAGGCCACAGAGGGCTGCACCCTGTGTGGTGTCTAGAGATGGTCAGTGCCCTCAGAGAGAACAAGGAGATTCTGGAGAAAAAGCTGGGTCCCAGGCACCAAAGTAGTCAGAGTAGGTGCTAGCAGGTGCAAGAATGTGGGTGACATGCGGAGGAGCCCAGCACAGGCCCTGGATTCCACCCTGACTCTCCTCCCCTGTAAGCCCAAGACCCAGTGGCACTCAGCTTTCCCCCGCCCGCAACCTGGCCTGGCCCACGGGTGGGCAGGGGCCCCTGAGCCAGCAGATAACCCCTGCTTGGGGATGGCAGCACGCGCTGTTCCTGCCTGAACATGACTCAGGACTAGCTGGAGCTAGTTAGTCCAGTCCAGGACACCTGCTCCCAAGGAGGGCCAGAGCCGCGGGGCCCCAGGCAGGCACAGCAGACAGAGCCCAGCTGGAGACAGGCCCATCTGGGGCCATCTGGGCCTCGGCCGCTTCTGAACTCTGGGAGCAATTACTCAACCTTCCCTGCCTCCATGTCCTCATCTGTAAAAGGAGGAATTCTAGATTAGGATGAAGATCAAATGAGGAAATTCTGGGAAGTGCCTGCCCTAAGCCAGTAGATACGGACCCTCCCGCAGGGGCCTGAGCTAGGAGGTGGGCGTGGGCTCAGGAGCAGCAGGGGAGTGGGAGGGGGAGCAGGGCTGAGCCCAGCTAAGCCATCCCTGGTGCCATCAACAAGGCCTCCAGGATCAGGGCCCCGGCCTCACCCTCAAGCCCTTGGTGGCCCAGTCCTTCCTGTGCCCCCGTCTTGGTGATCTCCATGCTACATCCCCAGAGACCAAGGACAGAGCGGGGCTAGCAGGCAGGCACTTACTTGGGCAGGCCCCGGCTCAGCCGTGTGGCTGGGCCAGGCCACAGCAAAGGTGCCCTCGGCCGCACTGGGCTCCCTGGAAGGCAGGCTGCCAGCTGGACTGTCTGTGGGCTAGTAAGGGGCCACCAGGGAGAGCAGGGCAGCGGGGGAGGCCAGGGAGGAGGTGTCGGGTGGGGGCACAAGACAAGAAAAGACAATCATGAGCCGCTCCATGTTGGCAGAGGGGAGTGTGGGTTGCAGTGAGCAGCCTGGCCAGAGCCTAGTGGGCACCAGCATAGAGCCCTGCAGGGATGGCCACTCCCACCTCCTGGCGCCAGTCACTGCCCAGGGGACAGGCAGGTGCGAATGTGCCACACAGCTCAGTACCCATCGAAACTCGCTCACCAAGTGGCGCTGCCCACCTCCCTGGGGCCTCCTCTGCAATTCCCGTGGGAAAGGCCATCGCGCTCTCCCAGCTCAGGGGCTAGGGCTACAGCACTTTCACACCAGCTCCTAGAGTCCCGTCCCAGGTCTTCCTCAGCCTCCCTGCCCTGCCCCCTGGTGACACACCTGCCCAGCAGGCCCTGCCCACAGAAGGGCACCTGGCCTCACGGCCTCCCTTGCCTCTCAAGTCACCCATCCCCCAACTCCTCTGTCTCAACAGCCCTGCCCTGTGGACCCCAGTCAAACAAAGTCTTCAAGGACAAGACCCCTCCACCCCCAGGCCTCTGGCTCAAAAGCCCTGGCTCAGCAGGAGGACCCCATCAACCTGGGTGACCCAGTGGTCACCGCCTAGAACCATACACAAGCCTTGACCACTGCCCGTGCCAGGGCATACTTCAGAGCTAATCCGAGGAGCCCTCCCCCACAGGCCTGGCTGAGAGCACAGTGGGGGAGGCACGAGGAGCGGGGACAAGACAGCTACGGCCACTCCAAGGTGTGCACACAGGTGTGCATGTGTATGCGCACCTGTGATGGGCTGGGTGCAGGGGGCAGTCCTGGGGGAGGGCACAGCGCGAACACGGCTTACCTCCCAGAGGTCCCACGGAATTGACTGAGTGCAGCGGAGGGGAGAAGGACAGAGTTAGCACAGAGGTTAGTGATGGGCGGCAGGCAGGCAGTCACCAGTGACCCCACTCCAGCCTGCCGCAGGGCCCTTGAGCCCAGCAGGCAGTGAGACATGCAGCAGGCTCTGAGGTCCCCAGGGAGCCAAGTCCTGGACTTCCCAGGGGCTGCAACCCCAGGTTAGGGGTGCCAAACATGGGCTTACTGCCACAAGAGTGCAGCATCTTTCGCTGGATGGCAAGTTGTCATATGAGTCAGCTGACCCTCCTCTGGAGGGTCCTCTCTCTGGAATGTGTCTGCTCTCTTCCCTTCCCAAAAGGGGAGGTGAGAGCCAGTGGCCAGGGCAGCAGAGGGAGGGCAGGAGTAAGAGGAGCCTGTGACCCAGGATACAGAGGCTGGGCCCAGATGGGCACCTGCAGTGGGCAGAACCAAAAGCCCGGTTCCCCAGAGTGGGGGGCAGCAATGGGCTCAGACCAACCTGACCGGAGGGCATGGGCGCCTTCACGGGGCTCGCCACAGGTGGGAGGGGATCAAAGTCCAGGTCCAGCAGACTGGCCTGCTCCGAGAAAGGCCCTGGGGCCTCAAACTTGGCAGCAGTGGCAGAGGAGGAAGGCAGTTAGTGACAGGCTGGAAGCACTCACACGGGAGCTCGTGGGCACATCACCTTACACGCAGGAGCACTGCCCACACCACACAAGGCCACACCAGGCACGAGCTCCCACCCACACAAGGACATCACCTGACATCCACCTCAGCATTGGAAATAGGCCCGCTAGGCAGCCGCCCACTAGATCAACACCAAGTCCCAGATCTGATCAGTGTCCACTGTGCAGGCCCGCGGAGGTCTCTGAGAGCCTGCACCGCTTCTCAGCTCCAGGTGCCAGGTATCCCCCACAACCTTCCCACAGGAAGGAGCACAGGTCACATCCTGTGATGGACTTGACCAGCTTGCTCCCCAACACCGGGAGGGCCCCAAGGTCAGGCCTGGTCGCCCACACAGGCAGGTGTGGCAACGGCCACACCAGCTAGCTCCAGGGAGTTAGGACAAGGCCAAACCAGGCCACTCTGCCTAGGAAACCAATCTTAAATCTGGGGCTCCCCAACTTGTGGTCAAAGCACAGAGTTCTCACGAGGGGGCTGGGCATGACCCAGGAATGTGCAGGCACAGCCCCAGCAGATGGGGTGCAGGGGCCCCTTCACGCCAGCTCCACTGAAGTCGAGTGAGAGCTTCATGGGAGAAAAGGGTCTTTCCCAGGGCCGCCCTCAAAAAGGAGGCAGGTCCAGAACCGGCACCCAGAAGATATGCTGCCTCCTAGGAGCGGGGCTTGCTTAACTGTGGCCTCCGTGTCTAAGAGGTTCCCTTTGAGGGCCAGGTCCGAGAGCAGAGGGCCCTGACTCAATCCAAGGTCCTCTACTCTCCAGCTGAGCCCTCCATCTAGAAGGACCAGAGAGCTGGGAGCGTAAGGAGGGGCCTTCAGTGCTGACCTGTAGCCTGTCGTGGGGAAACCCAGGCCCCTCACTCCTGAGACCATGTGGTGCCAGCTGTCCCACAGCTCAGGGGATGTGGCATCCACACTGGACCAGGATGCAGAGCTCAGAGAACCAAGGCCAAGTGGGTTCACTTCCTGGAACAGGGGCCCCTGTCCCAAAGCCCCACCCCAGATTCACCCCCAGCCACTGCCTCCTCCCTGTAGAGCCCTGTCCTCTGAGGTCACCGCATTGTGCTCACAGCCCTGCTGTCTCTGGGGGAACGAGTGCCGAAGACTCTGGCTACACGGCCTCCACGGGCCCTCCGCCAGCTGGTGGGCAGCAGTTGTCCCCCCTGAGTAGCTCCTCCACATGTCCCTTCTCCAAAGTCAGCCAGCCCAGACAGCTGTCCCCTCAGGGAGCACATGCTCCCTGGGCCGTGCCCCAGCAGGCTGGCCTCCCCACCATGCAGGACAGCTCTGTGCAGGAGCACAGGCTGCTCCCCACAGCCCGAAAGAGCAGCCCAGCTAGCACAACATGGTGGGCGAGCACAGCGCCCCCGCCCAGCAACAACACCCACGGTGCCACCCCCTGCCCCTGCCCGGGCTGGGCAGAGACCCATTCCCTGAAGGGGACAGAGCGGGCAGCGAGGGAGACATGCGGCGAGCAGGGAGTACAGGAGGGCTGGCCCAAGAGGGCATCTCTTGTTAAAGGGACACAAGGCCCTCTCACAGAGGGGGCTGAACGGAACCAGGGGAATAAAAGCATGTAGGTAAGTAGCTGGCACCATCCCCTGCTCGTGCACGGCCCCCCGCCCCCAGCAAAGGCATGGGAAGGACAGGCTGCCCCATTTCACACACTCCAGGAGCGCCCCGGGCCAGCTATGGCCACTTTCTATGGACAGGGCTCACCCACTCACCTAGCCGCTCTGCACTGAAAGCTCCTAGTTCTATGCAGGGAACTCCCTCCTCAGTCTTGAGGTCCACTGGCCTCTCCCTCCACACCCACCCCTAGGACCCTGGCCCTCCCCGTGAGGCCACTCAGCTTGTGCAAAGAGCCTGCAGGAGGCAGGCCAGGGCCTGGGATCAGCCACCTGCACAAGAGGCCCTACGTGGGACGGACCCTGCTGTGTGGCCTGGGGACCAGGGTGGGAGCCGATAGCACACTGTGGCCTCTGCGAGTTGCCCAGAAGGTGTGCCCAGCTCATGCCAGCGCCTCCCTGCTCCCCCATCGCTGTTCACCTGTGCACAGGCATTATATGCCACAGCTCTGCTCTGCAGCCTGGCCGCTGCCCCCTCCAAATAGCTGCCAATGCTCCAGGAGCTAAAATCCAGGTGTCCTGGCTGGACATTGCAGTTTTCTCTGCCATGCTCCTGCTGCCTCCTCTCACTACCTCCCCAGCAGCACTCTCCTAACTCACTGAGCCCCCAGGTCTGAACCCCATCTCTTACCCCTCCTAGCCTAACAAACCGCTGTCTCTAGCTAATGCCCTGTGTCTACTTAGTCGCCTAGCAAACATCATCTCCTCCAGGAAGCCTTCTCTGACTGGCCCAAGTCTTCTGTGCTCCCGTCCCTTTCAGTCTCAGTCTTAGTGGAACCACTCGCCTGGGTCCCTGTGTCTGACCACAGGACATGCTCAGAGATGAATAAAGGATGATGGACAGAGGGATGGAAAAGAGAGAGAGGGAGGCTCAGGGTCAATCTCTCCAGCCAGATTCCTGGCTCTCGAGACAAGGCACAGGGCATGGGATGGAGGGAGAAGGCCATGCGTGCCCCAAGAGAGCAAGAGGAGGAGAGAGCTGGGCCGCGGAGGCCGCGGCTGACCTGGGAGGGGGTGGTCACGCTGATCTCGGGGACAAACGTGTCATCAAACAGGCTGAGGATCTGCTCCTGCTTGATCTCCTTGGACGGGGTGTGTTTGGGAGGCGGAGGGACTGGTGGGCCTTTCCGGAGCTGTGGGTCGGCAGCAGGTGAGGGGGCCGCATGGGGAGCGCAGTGGAGCGTGGGGGTCGGCGGAGACAGACAGACAGACAGAGACAAAGCCACAGTTAGTCACGCCCAGGCCACCCCCAAGCAGGCAACTGAAGAGGACGAAGGCACAAGAGTCACTGCTCCTCAGACACAGACACCAGCACCACAGGGACACCCAGGAGGGGACCGGAGCAGGAGGTCCAGACACACTGCAAAGAGAGGAGAAAAGGGAGACGAGAGGAGGGAGGGAAGCTGGAGAGGAAAGGACAGAAGAGGAAAAGTGGAGCGGCCCGCCCAGGCTGCCAGCACAGGAAGGCTGAGGGGAGAACAGCCCGAGCCCCTCCTTCCTGCCTCTGATCTCTGTCTGTCACCTTAGGAGGCCGATGAAGCCAGCGCCCAGCAGAGGGGCCAGGAGACGGTTATGCCCACACATGCTTGGGGGAACAGGGCGAGTCCCACCGTCCTGACTGTGAGACGGGTGGAAGGGCGAGTTCGATGCATGAAATTGTGGAAAGCGCTGGCGTGGTAGCCAGCCCAGAATAAATGCTAGTAAGTGTGGGCTCTTACCACAGTCTTAACATGGTGACCCTAATCAGCTGAAAACAGCTGCTGCCAGGAGCAAAGGGCCAGACAAGCCTGACAGGCAGCCCGGGTTGACGTGGAGGCCGCACCTCCTCTGGTTATCCCTTTAAAGGTCCTACATGGTCCCAAACAAGAGAGAGAGGCAAAGGAGGAAGAAAGGCACCCTGTAGAGACACAGGGTGCTCTGCAGGCCCAAGCCTGCATCTCGGGAGGAAAGGAAGAAAGAAAGTCTGGCAGCCCAAGGTCAAGGAGAGAGGGCATGGGAGGCGCTGCAGGCCCAGGTGCCCCTGAGAAGGGCCCGATCTGCAGGGGGCTCCTGGGCCAAGAAACCGAGGAGATAGAGATCGGTCCAGGGTGATCCCCACCACAGTCCTGTGGGCACAGTCTCTGCTCCACACCAGCCAAGGCCCACGCAGGGGACAGAGCCTGGGACGGAGGGGTCACCGCCAAGCAGGAGCAAGAAAAAGGAGGGGAGGGCGCAGGCCACTGAGATAGGTGCCTACCTGAGAAGGGGACTTGGGGAGAGCAGTCCCAGGGGTAGTGGCCTGCGGCTCCAGCTCATGGTTGACTCTTATCTCAGGGGTGGCAGCTGGGGAGCCATCAGGCGGAGGCGAAGGGCTCTTGTCCCCTTTTGCAGGGGCATTATCACTGTGGACAAAAACAAGAGAGGGGCAAGATGAAGGAGGGGAGGTAACCGAGTGTGAGTCTACATGTGAAGGGCTGTATACACGCACCGGGACCCATGTGTGCACGCATTTGAGCGTGTGTCTGTGTAGATCCATGTGTGACACTGCAGGTGTGTGTGTGTGTCTACACACTCTCAAGTGTGACACCTGAGTGCGCGTGTGTGAGCTGTGTGCACATGTGTGAGCTGTGTGCACACACACTTAGGATGCGTGGGAATGGAGGGACGTAGGCATGCGTCTGACCTGGAGACAGTGAGCTCCAGGCAGCAGCCCAACTGGGGATGGGAGTCCCAGCGCGTGGGGCCGGCTCCTGAAGCCACCACTAGAGGTCAGTCCAGCAGACACACAGGCCTCTGGGCACTCAACCAGGCCTCTGGCTGGAGGACCAGGCTCCACAACAGGAGAAAGCCAAACTTCCTGGAGGCAAAGTGAGTATCACCCCAACATCACACAACCGTGGGCCCCTCTCAGTGGGGCCTAAAGGCCTCTCGGCTGGCCTCCCTGCCTGTCACCCACTCACTGCAAAAGCCAAACAAGGTCCTCGTCCGAGGCCCACGCCCACCCACACCGCATGCACCGACAGGCCAGTGCTGTCTCCATGGTCTCCACACCTTTGCTCCCACACGCCCTACAGGAGAACCAGGACCCGGCCAGGGCCTGGGCCGCCCAGGCGGGAACAGCCGGGCTGTCACAGGGTCAGAGGAGCTGGTCTTGGGAACGAGTGCTCAGTACCAAACACGGAACAGTTGGCGCACACAACCACCTCTGGGTGCAAGGGGCTAAGGAAGAAAAGCCTTGAGCTGCACTTGCTTAAAGGGCCTGCACATCGGTGCCCACCAAGATGAGCCAGCAGCCTCCAGTGGTTCTTTAAATCCGGTGAAATTTTAAAGCCAGCTCCTACGTCACAATGGCCACGTTTCAAGTGCTTGACAAGCACATGAGACAAATTGCTACTGTGTTGGAAGGAACAGAAAGAAGAACCAGTGACCAAGTTACGGGCGATGGGGTGGGGGCTCTCCGTGGTGGGACAGACTTGTGAGAGACATCCTGGCACCTATCTCTACTGACTGTTTTGTGGGGACGGAGTTGCCTCCTTCAAGAATAAACGTAAGTGTCCCGCACCGACACATCTCGGAGGCACCCCACCATGCCACGACAGCCCCTCCCTGGGCCGTCCCAGGCCTCCTCGGCCACACTCGCCCCTGCCAGCATGCTCCTGTGCGCCCATTGCCTGGCGGGCACACGGAGCCAGGGAGGCAGGCTGCCGGCCCTCACCCACTGAGAGCCCTCGGCCCTCTGCAGCCAACACACACACACGCAGAGCCCAGCCGCCCTGTGGGCCCCAGCGGGTTTTCCAGGCAGCACCACACACAGGGAGGCAGGTTGGGTTAGTGGCGCTCTGCGAACAGAGCGCAAGGCGCATGCACAGGGGCTGCACCAGGACGTGGGCCTGGAGGCCCCCACGATGCAGCACTCACTGCCGGTACCTGTTCTTCTTCCTGCGCAGCCGGGAGAACAGTTTAGTTTTCTTTCTGTGGGATGGAGGGAACGCGGAGGCCTTCATTTTGGCCTGTTCCCTTCCCTCATCAGCAACCCCTCTGCTCAGAGGAGGGCAAAGAGCAGAGCCCCCCGCCCCCCCAGCTACTCAGAGGCCCTTGGCATGCCAGGTGCCCCGAAGTGGTGACTGGCAAGCTACAGGAGGCCCAGCTGGGGAGACCACTTCCATCACCCTGCACATGCTCCAGCCCACAGGGCCTCTGGGGCCCAGGGGCCACAAAGGAGTGGCATCAGCTGGCCAACGCAAGAAGAGGAGGCAGCCAGGCACCTGTGGGCCACTGTGGTGTAAAGGAGGCTTACAGCCTCCACTTGCCTCCCTCACCCACGGGAAGTTGCCTGTACCACCCAGGATGCTGCTCACCGCCTCCCGTACCCATCCCAAGGCTCCCACTGCTACGTCAGGAAATCATCTCTCGGCCTCCCTTCCACCCGCCCCACTCACCCTCCCCTAAGACGCCCTGCAGCCCCCTCTCTCAGTCACACACATCTTATTTTCAGGGAAGAGAGACAATGACATTCTTTCAATGCCTTCTAAGTCCTAGGCAATAAGGCATTCCCCCATGAGCAGAGCCATGCTGTCACACCACTTCACAGACCAGGACAGGGGTCACAGCGCTCCACCCTGGGCTGCCATGAGCCATGAGTGCACTGGGAGGGCAGGAAAGTCCCAGATTTTCTCTTGTCTCCATGAGCATCATCGAAACAGGCCCTGCCCTGCTCCCGACTGGTTTCCCTCAGGACACAGGGATCCCCTTGGCATTTATAGGAGTGAGGATGCCTTTGCAGGTGTGCAGAATGCTGACAGAGGGCAAAGGTGGTGCTATGCCCCGGCTCTAAGAGGACAGATCACTTTCCAGAAGGTTCCACACCCCCTCTCAAAGTTGCCCAGGCACGCTGGCTGCTCCTGAGGTGCAGAAGTCGGACCCAGGCTCAGGTGATCCGAAGACCACCCGGTGAGTGCGCCCTCACCTGATTCGATTTGACACACTAGAGCATGGGGAGGGTGTCCTCCCAGTATAGGGAGGCTGAGTCAGGAAGCCAAACCCACAGGGACCACGGAAATGAGCCTTGCCCAGCCCTTGCATGAGTCAGCAAGCACCAGGAGTCAGTCCAGACCACACTACCCACACCCAGGGTTGTGGGCCTCACCTGGGCTGGGCCTTGACTGTGAAAGTGTTGCTCCCGTGCTGCTTCTCCAGGCCAACCAGCACATCACTGAGGTTCTGGTTGAGCTGCAAGAGGGACAGCAAGCAAGTGGGGGCCTCTGAGGTCACCAACCAGCCCCACTCTCCCCATCATGCCCCTGCTTCTCCGCACAGCCCAGCCCTCCCCTACACCCCTCCTCCCCCCGAGGACAAGCCCTTCTTTCCCCGGCACACCACATCCAGGAAAACCAAGGGGACACAGAGGAAGTGGGCTGCTTGCTAATTGCTATTGTCTCTGGGGACCATGTTGTCTCTTCTCTCTACCTGAAAGGATTTCCTCAAACGCCACAGAGTATGCATTATTTTTAATGTTTTTAAATTGCTTTTCCAAACTGTTGATCCTGAAGTCATTTTGCCAAGATGCTTTCAGGCCACATTACAACTGCCACGGTTTTTCATCAATAGCACAGGCAAAGAGGCTTAGCCCATGCACACAGTAAGTCTCATTACTGAGAATATTTCCATCTTTGCTTTGGCCACTAGGAAGCTCAGAACTGAATTTTTTTTCCCAACTTCACATAAATGTTTCCTTCTACAAAATACCACTCTGTATTTGTTTTTGGAACTTTTCAGAATCATTTCAAATTGTTGAACAGAAGAAAGAAAAGGAAAGGCCTAGAAGACAGGAAACGTACTCGAGGTGGTGAGAGCCTGGAACCATCATTATTTCATTCCTTCGGGCCTAAGTGACAAAGCTGGACTGAAACACTACACGGAGGCAGGGGAGCACCCCACATGAGGTTTCTCCAACACAGCTTTGCTAGTTTAACTACCAGTTAAATATAAATGAAAATAACAGCAAAGAAATCTAAGTTAATCAGAACCCTTCTTATACCAGATTCTGCCAGACAAGTCTTAAGAAACATTAGAGGAAAAACTGATTGAGAAAAGTATATTAATTGATGTTTTATTTGCCTTTGAGTTAGGAAATCACCACCATTTTCTGATACTAAGCTCCGTTGACGAAAGTTGATGGAGAACGTGTTTACTGACTGAAGGGGGCTGGCTCTGTCCAGAATAAGTCCAGGAGACGGGGGAGTTTGTACTGGACCCACGGGCCCAGCTCCAGCCTCCCCAGCACCCACAGTGCCTCCCACTGTACCTGTTCACTCTGGATGAGAAGCTCCCTGAGGAGAGGGGTGCGGTAGTTCCTCCCCAGAGCTCAGAAGGGGCGTTGTGGTCACCAGTGTGTGCCAAGCCCCAGCAGGGACATGGGTGCTAGCCGACCTCTTCCAAGCCTCTGACCCTGCCCAGGGCAGCATAGAGCAAGCCCCAAGGCCTGAGGCCCCAGGTCAGCAGGGCCTACCTTACTCATCTCTTTGTGGAAGTTCTCCTCTAGGCCTGCAATGCTCTGAAACGTGTTGACGTAGAAACCTACGCGGCTGCAGGAGGGAGGGAGGGAGGAAGAGAGGCATTGTGAGCACACAGATCAAGGCAGCAGCCCAGGAGAGCCACACATGCTGCACACCTCCACCCCGACCAGAGACAGAACCCGGTGAGGGCACAAACACCCTGGATAGACATGTGACACAGACGTGAGCCTTGAGAGGCTCGGGCTCAGCCTTTTACCTCCTGGCCCTCACCTGTTCCACAGTGACGGCAGCTCCTCTTGCAGGTCCACATTCATCTCCTCAAACACCTTCTGGGCTTTGATGAGCTCCTCCTCAGCCTGAGGAGCAGGACCGGTCAGTCCCCTCTGCTGGGCCATAGTCCCAGCCAGCCCCGGCCAGGCTGGACCCAACCCCCAGAGCTGCCCTGCCAACCTCCCACCCAACGTGCTGGGACCAGGATGGTGGAACTGGAGGTGGACACCCCCGCAGCCCTGCCCAAGCAGCCCCAGGGCCCCTGCAGCTCGGCCTGTGGAGGCCGCACTGAAAGGGGAGGCAGAGCAATCCTGGCAAAAGGGAGAAGCTCCCCTCAGGCCCTGGTGGGCTAAGAGCAAGGCAAGTGATGAGCAGGGTACAACAGGGGCCTGGGGGCACAAGGAGGACACGGCAGCAGACCCCAAAGTCAGTCAGGTGAGGATCCTGCCTGCTTCCTGCCTTTCGGGCCTTCTCTCTCCTTCTTATGAGAACCCTTCTCAAGCTGTCAGCCTGTGCCTGGCTCTCTGGGTGTTGCTGCCACGGCCCAGTATTCCTCTCTCCCTTTCTCGAGATAGGCTCTGACTCAGCCTTCTCCCCCAGTCTGCAGCTCACCTCCCTGGAACTACCTTTCCTGCCGCCCACCCTTGACCCTTCTCTCCACTGTGACCTGCCAGTTGGAGGCCAGAGGCAGCAGCTCAGGCACATCCAGGAAAGGCAGGGCAAGAAGAGAGAGAGGCTGGGCAGGAGGGAGCTGGGCTGCTGGGCAGGGTGCTGTGTCCACTCTCAAGGCCGAATGGGTCTTCCCCGGAGGGACCCTGCACCCCCAGGCCTGCTGACACCCACCAGGCCGAGGTGCTAAGGCCCCATGGCAGATCTGAAGACTGTGGGGAAGAGCCAGCCGGAGCCCCCTCAAACAGTGAGGTGAGTCAGGGCAGAGAAGAAGCTCTGCTGGCTTGTTTTGGAGGGCGCTGCTGGAAACCGTGACTCAGGGAGGTGATTGGGATTTGGGGTCTGAGTCACAACCCAGGAACGTGGCAGGCCCTGCCCAAGGGAAAACTTCCTGCCAGCACTCACGTTCTCAGATTCCCTGGCAAAGACAGCCACGGGCCAGAATGCCACACTGCCGAAGAGCATGTGATCTCCCCAAGCCCACCCAGCTGTCCCTTGCAGCTTGGGACACAGATCAGCCCAAGTCAGCCCCTAGCCACTCAGTGTCCCAGGCAAGGTGTAGGGACCTGGGCAGGCTGGAAGAGAGAGGACCCACCAGGGCTCCCACTACCTTCAGGCATTGAACTTGCTCAAATGAGCATGAATTCCTTGCCTAAATTTTTTTCCAATCTAACTTAAAAATTAAAGGTAAAATAGAAAAAAAGAAAGAAAGGTCTCTCTCCACATGCATGCCTGGGGCCATCGTGGAATGACCAGACTTGGTGTGCCCGCCGGGCCATGGGCTGGGCCATCCAATCTGACAAAGCCTCATCAGGGATTTCTAACCACATTCTGTAGAACCCAAGGGTCTAGGTGCCGGTGCCTATACCCTCCCACCTGACTGCCAAGGGTTGGGCTCAAGTCCCAGGCGCCCCAGGGAGCAGCCTTCACCTCCTCAGCTCCCATATCCGCAGAGACCACCTCTCCCTGAGGACTCAGCCACCACCCACCACAGGACCCTGACTCCCCAAATGAGTCATCGTGACAATGATGGGAAGGACGCCAAGCAACGGGTCACTGAGCACCAGGCCTGTTCACAAATGCCAGCAATGCTACACAGGAGGTGCTCCATTTTCAGAGCTCCTAGTTGTCAAGGCTTGTGTCTTTTTTTTATCTTGTGGGCCTCATTCCTCAGATTCTGGCACTTTCAGAAGCACTTGGGGTGACAGGAGTGGGGACAGAGCTGTTGCTGTAAGAGAGGCCCGGTTGTCGGTGGCCCTGCTGCATGCCTCTGGCCACACAGAGCAGAGCAGAGTCAGCTTGTTCGCCCTGCAGCAGGGACGCCCTGCAGTCAGCTTTGAGGAAACAGTGGCAAGTAGCTCAGAACTAGCCCAGAGACACGTGGAGAGAGTATAGCCTCGTGGGTCAAACTGTATGCCAATGACTAACCAGCCAGCAGAGCTGCCCCAGGGCCCCAAGTACCCCAGCTCACAGTCAGCCCGCTGCCGCAGGAACTCCAAAAGCTCCCCAGCCTCCAGCCAGGCATGAGGCCAGGTAGAGAATGTGCTCAAATAAAAAGTGGGTCCACGTGGAAAAGCTAGTTTGGCCGAAAGGCAAAACATCTGCAATCCAACATCCAAGATGTGATCATGAGCCTCCCTCCCCTGCTGCTCCCTCGGGGTGGGAGTGGGACTCCTTCCAGCAGGATCCCCAACCACACAACCCAGGAACCCCCAAAGCAGCCACACGCCCCACCCCAGAAACCCATCATCTCCCTGGCACTTCTCCCACCCATCAAAAATGTCCACCTGGCCTCTCGCTAAACCCACTTGAGGAAACCGGTGCAGAAACCCTGGCTCTGGATCAGTGGCTCCCTCTCCCTCCAGCCAGAAAGTCTGAACTCTGCAGCCAGGACAGGTCACTCTAGCCCCTGTGCTCCTCCTCCACGTGTGGTTCCTTGGGCCAGCTCCCCCAGACCAAAGTCACTCCGACCTCAGGCTGAGGCTGAGGCTCAATGCCTCCCAAGTCTGCCCACAGCTTTGGCCTAAAAGAAATCAGGCAGCAGGTCAGGGAAGAAATTGGGCCACGAGCACATGCTGGGCCCAGAGCTTCCCCATCATGGGCATTTGATACATGTAGGTTGAAGATGATGGGATCAGCAGGCAGCACAGGAGTAAGTGGGGAAACTGCCCAGAGAGAAACCCAATCTCCAGGGTCAGGCCTGTCACCTGCCGCCACCTCAGGACAGTGAAGGGTGCTGGAGTCATATCAGTTTCACTGGAGAGAAAACCATGAGGCACCTGGTACCATCTAGGTCCATGGCATTCACAATCCAGCCCGTTCCCAGGATGGGAGGCTGAGGAGTAGGAGCACTTGGGACCACTGAGGTACAAAATATGCTCCACGAAACTCCCAAAGAGTCAGCCATCTGGGCCCCAGATTTCAGCCTCCCAGTCAGACTGAAGAGCCTGCCAGTGTCCCTTCCATGTCCTGAAGGTCTCCAAGGGGCTGGCCAGCAGAGGAAGACCACCACCCACCTGAAACCCCAGGCCAGGAAGCGAAGACAATGACTCAGGGCTTGGGCCAGATGCATCCCAAGTCAGCCACCTGGGCAGAAGCTTTTGCCTCTCTGGGCAAGTTTGTCTCCTCAGCAAATTCAGGATAACCTCACAGCTCTTCTGAGGCTTGAAAAGTAACACGTCAGGAGAGTGACGAATGCCTTGGGGACATCACATCCTCATTGCAAGAGCCCTCACAGAGGACAAACAGCTCTGGTGTTTTTCCTGGAGCTGGCAGCACGAAGATCCTGAGAGCTCAGGACTGCCAGCCACCCCGGGCACTAAACAATTGAGCTGGGCTGGCTGCAGCCCACGGGCCTCTCTCCACCGCCCACATCTGACCTCAGGTCTCTTCTGAAGCAGGAGCTCTCCCCACAGAGGCATTTGAAAGCAGCTCTGCCTCCCACCCCAGGAAAGGGACCAAGCCCTCCCCACTGGGGGAGGCAGCAGCTGGGGTATCTTGGCAGCGAACAACAGACCAGAAGGCGCCAGCACGTGCAAGGTTAGAAGCCAGTGTCACCTGATTTCGGAGCAGGTTAGTTTGAGCTACGAGATGAGCCTGCAGTTTGCCTTGGCACCACTGGGGGGCAGCTTTCTCAAGCAGCGAGACAGGCTGGGGGTGGGGAGGGGAGGTCAAGGCGAAGGAGAGTGGAGACAGGAGGGAGGTGGGGAGAGAGAAACAGAGACACAGATATTAAACACCAAGTCCAAACATCCCAAACACAATGACAGAGAAGCTGGCCACCCCTCTATGGGGCCAGCCCCCCCCCACACACAGCAGGTAAAGGTCCCCAGAGCTTGAGAGAATTTAGGGGAACCTAGAGCGGGGGCAGAAAAGGGGTGAACTCCAACTGCAAAGCAAAATGTGACAGTCATTAGCAGGGGCAGAGGGTTCCAGCAAGCACAGTCCTGCCCCAGGGGGAGGTGGAGTGGGGGACCCCCTGGTCCCTCGCCATATGGAGTTTGACCAGTGCACATCTCCCCCTTCCTTACTCCCACCACAGCCAAGACGGGGTCACATCGGATTCCAACAGATTCCATGACGGAATTCCACTCAGAGCAGCCAGCCTGGGTGGGGCCAGTCCATGAAACCCAATCCAGGCCTGTACTCATTCTGGAAAGTGGCCTCAGAGCAGGGCGGAGGGGCTGGGCAGGACAGGCACCATGGATAGGCCAAAGTCAACCCACACCCAGGACCCACGGGGCCTTTCGCTCACCCCACCCAGGTGCAGTCACCACTGAGAACCCACTTGTGAAGGACCAGGATGCCTGCTCCACCAGGGAGCCAGAGGTCAGTGAGAAGACAGGGTGCAAAGGGGTGTGGAGTGTGTAGACAGGAGGCAGCCCCTCACCCCCACCCCAAGCCCTTACCTTGGCAATTTTGGCTTCATCCTTCTTTTTGGCGGTTTGGAGGGACTCATAATGGTGCCGGGCGCTGTCATAGTCCACCAGCTTCCGCCCTCTCTTGGCGATGCGTGACTGGGAGACAGACAGAGGAGGAAGGGGCCTGAAGGAGGCCTGGCTCCCAAACTGAGATGCTGACCCAGCGGGGCCCAGAGACACTAGGTCATGGGGCCTGGATGAGCCGGCAACCCAGGGCCACAGACCTAGGCTCAATACTCCCATAACGCGTGCTGGAGACACTGCTGCTCAAACATTTCTAGGACAACGAGCTTACCTCCCCAAGGCAGTCCATGCCCACTGTGGACCTTTCCTACAGAGTCCAAACCATTTCCTTACGATAGTAACCCAGGTGTCCGCACCTGCCAGCTAGACTGTATGGAACAAGTCTCTTCCCTGGCCTGACTCCCAGTTCCTTTAAATACCTCCTGGGCCCTGGACTCCTCTCCTCCAGGGCCACCTTGGTGTCAGCCTCCCTTCCACACAGCTCTTGCAGAATCTGACGGTAGCCGAGGAGGCAGCATGGAGTATGAACCCTTCACGGATCCGGTCCACCTGGGCCAGATACCTCTGACCCCATGGCTGAAACACCAAGCTCCCACTGCCCCTCACAATTCCTGGCATGTGCCTGGGCCCAGGACTGAGAACACACAGTCACACAAACACACCCAGATCCGAGGTGACTCACCTCTACACATACATTCCCTTCCAAGCACATGGCTTCACTCTGGCCCCCTTGTAGGCGGACACCTTATACCGTCATGCAGTTTCTCCATGTGACGTGACAGCCACACGCATACACATACACATGCTAAGGGGTGTCTTTCTAACAGCCTGGAAACCCAAAGGTCCAGGGGCCCAGGTGCCCGGTTCAGAAAGGCCCAAGTCGGGGCTGCCCCAGAGGGTACAGCTCTGGAGGCATAACATGCCAGGTAAGGGATGGCCTGCCTTGGGGACAGTCACCTCAGTCACTCCCAGCCCTGACACTGACTGCCTCACCACAGCAGAGCAGACAGCACCTCTCACCTTGATGTCAGGGAACTGGCCCAGGTACGTGTCCATGGTCAGCAGCGCCTGATCCACCAGCTTCTGGTGGTAATCCAACCAGAGCAGGTCGTTGTTCTAAAGGAGAAGAGCAGAGGGGCTTGCCACAGGGGAGCTGGGCCACACCCCAGGGTCAGCCCAGTCCCATCACTTTGCCACTGTAAAATGGGGGTAGCAGCTCCTGCCCTATGGCCTCTCACAGGTGACTGAGGACCAGGACTGGTGGGGCCAGGGAGGAAGGCTTCTTGAGTCACAACACACACAAGGTGAGGGACACCTGCCATCTATCATCTCCTAAAACCCACCTCAGGGCGAGGGCATGTCAGAGGAGAAAATGACCATCAGTGCAGGTTGCTGATTTCCCGAGGGGTAGGTCAGGTGACAACCAGAAGCAAGTGTCCCAGAGGGCAAGGCAGGGCTGGATGGGCCGGAGCCAAGGCCACCCCTACCATGCTCACCTCAGCGATCTTGTTGGCGTCATCTCTGCCAGGCCACTCAGGCTCATACACCTCCTGCAAACACTCATTCAGCTTCTTGGAGGCCTCATGCATGGCTGTGGGGTAGAGGGGCCACATTGCAGCCAGAGCTGTGGGGAGCCCAGGCGCCCTTGTCCCCAGCCCCAAAGGCGCAGGAAGTATGTGGACCGCCCCTCCCCCAAGACCCTGCTGCCCCTTCCCAGTTCTGCACCCATCAGCTCCATGCAGGGAAGAGCCCTCACTACAGGCCTTGAAGCCCAGCCCACTCAGACCAGGTCTTCCCAGGAGCCTTGCCTGCTCTTACCTTTGACGGAGGCCAGGTAGGTCCGGAGATCCTTCTGTAGCCGGGTGCCCTCCGTCTGCAAGCAAAAGACAGGGCAAGGTGACGGCCTGTGGGCACACCTCACACCTGGTCCCCTTATGCACTCCTGCCTGGGAAGCCACCACAGGTCAGCTGTCCTCAACAGGGCATGGGGAGGACCCAAGGAGACAGGCCTGACCCCAAGTACAGAAGCTAGAGCTCCCTGGACACAAAGTTCTTGGCATCGTCACAGTCTCTGGAGCCCTGTGCCCAAAGAAGCATCCACCCACCTGCACCGCGAGTTTGTCAAGGTCTCTTCCAGGCACTAGTCTCAGCCCTGTAACAGGAGAAAGACACAGATCCTCGGTCCTAGATGAGATGCTGTGGCACGGCTGAGTCTCTCTCTCTCTCTCTCTCTCTCTCTCTCTCTCTCTCTCTCTCTCTCTCTCTCTCACACACACACACACACACACACACACACACACACACGCACACAAGGGGACCTGCCAGACTGTCCACAGACAACCAGGACCAACAAACACCGGAACACAAGCCCGGGAGTGCAGAGACCACCCAGCACCTCATTCTGGTGCCTGAAAGCTACAGTCCCACTGCATCAGGCCAGCAAAGGAGGGACACTGTCCTGTCCTGATGGCCAGGACTCAATGCTGGAGAGAGAGGCTTCTGGAACAGGATGGCTTAATCAGGGAGAGGAGAAGTACGGGCATCATATCGAAAACTCCCAGACACTGACCAGCTGGGAAGGAGGATACAAGAGCCCGGGTGAACGCGGGGGGAGTGAAGCGGGGAGGGCTTCCCAGGCCTCAGGGAGAGCAGGGAGGGTGTCACTGAGACATGAAGCAGGGACAGGAAGACAGAGCACAGGAGAGGAAAGGTAAGCAGGCTGAGGGCCGTAGGTGAGGGCTGAGGAAACCGACAGTGCTGGAGTTTCCAGAAGCCACTTGGGAAGCGGGAGAAGTACACATCAACTGAGGCACCTTGAAGCCCAGCTCTGCCCTTGTAGACACGCAGCCCTGCACAAGTTACGGAAGTCCCCTGAACTCGTGTCCTCACCCACCCTTGAGTGACCTGCCCCTGACTGGTGGACACAAGCCAACATGGTGGAGTGCCCACACAGCACCTGGCACACTGCAAGTGGCCGGGGACAGCTTAAGTGAGCCAGGCTGGGCCTGTGGCATGAAAGTCCCCGCTCAGGAGATGGGCTGGAGACTGCAGATGAGGTGGAGCAGGGAGGGGACGCAGAGAGATCCTCTGAAGAGCCATGGACCACGGTGCCTGAGGCTGACCTTGGGGAAAGGCCCCTCCTGGGCTCTGCCCGTGATGACCACTAGTGTGTCCGTGACACCCTTATTCTCATTCCCTCTCACTGGTGAAGGGTTTGACAGCCACAGACCCAGTCACTAGTCACAATCCCAGGAGACCAGCACCTCTCCAAGTGGTCTCCACTCCAGCCTAGGACAAGCTGGGACTCCACCGCCCTTCTAGGCTCACCCTCAGGCACCTCAAACCTCTCTACCTGTCCCCTCAAATGGCCCTTCCTCCTCAGAGCCAGAGCCAGGGCCTGCTTCTCCTTCCCTGGTGTCCTCACAGCGCCATGCACACACAGGAGCCAGCGCTCTCCATACCGGTCTTCTCGACACCTGAAATGAGGACACTGAGAGATTTCGGTGACTTTCCCAGAGTGACAAGACACAGGTAGGGCTGTGAGGGTGAGACCCTCCAAGGCCCTAGCACTCAGGCCCCAGTCTGCTGAGAAGACAGGGAACAGTACATTTAGACCAGTGAAAGCTTCCGTGAGACACGTCATGCAGGGCAGGATTCAGGGCAGCACACGAGATGTGGTGGGATCAAAGAGAGAAGGAAAGAGGGAAAAGAAAGCAACCCCCTCCAGATTTCCTCCTCTACCACTGAGTAGCACATACAGCCCTGAACACACACGTCTTCGGAGCAGCAGAGCTTGAGAGTTGCTGATTAAAGAGTAAGAATCAAAGGTCAATCCGCCAGCACGCAGACATCCTTGGAATTCCCTCAGGAGATCAGATGGGGGACCCTCAGGGCTGGGCAACAGTGAAGGGTCCACCCCCTCGTGAGGCAGCTCCCTGGTCTTAACAACAAGATGCTTTGTTGGTAGAGATGAAGATTTAACTGTTGGTGCTGTGATGCTGTTGTATTCATCCCATGTCACAGAATCTTCCAGGCCCAGCTTTTCTTCCAGCCAAGCCTCCGTCCACTCACACCCCACGCCCCTGCCCCCTCATTGTCTATACAGCACCCTGAGAAAGGGTCCCCCATGGAGTGGGGTGCTGTGCGTCGGCTGCAGGCCGTACCAGGGCCCCTTGTGCTTCCCGAACAAGGGAAGCTGTGAGCAGGCGTGCTGGGCACAGATGTGCGAGGAGCTGCCCAGGGCTCTGCCTCCCTTGTGCCAGCTGCAGCTGGGCCCCTAAGCCACACTCCCCAGTCAGTCCCCATGGTCAGACTCAGCCCTCCCCGACCCGGGGCCCCTAAGCAGCTGCCTCCCAAATTGCTTCCCTTCCCAGGGCCCCAAACAGGATATCTGAGGAACAACTCTCTGGGGGCAACCAGGGGGCACTAGCACCCTGCTTGTAAAACTGCCTGGGGAAGGCTACGGTTCTGAAGCCATGATCCCTTCCACCTACTCTGGTCCATCCCCTGGAGTCTGGAAGGACACCACAGCCTGGGACCAACACCAAGGGCAGCTCTGTGCGGGCAGCTGGGCCCACCGCACCCGTTCCTGCTGTCTTCCCCACCACCTTAAGACCTGAACCCCCATCTTCTCAGTGGGCCTAGGGGCCAGGGATGACCCTCCTGCATGAACCCCCTGTCTCCAGCTGGCCCTGGCCCCCTGCAGTCAAAGGCAGGGGCCTTCACTCAGTACCTCAATGCCACTTCCAGGGAAGCCCTGGGTAGGCCCTGGGGACAATTAAGGATCAAACCTGCTCTACTCTGTGACAGACAAGCAGACAGCAAAATGATGATGGGGTGCAAGCTGCAGGTGGCGCCCAGTAGCAAGAGCCTGGCCTACCTACAGGGCCCAGCCTGGCTTTCCCAAGGGCCTGGCACTGGTTTGCAGCCCTCCCTGGGAAGATAGGTTACACCTCCAGGGTTTCTCAGTGTAGGACAAAAGGTAGGAAGACATGTGGGCCCAGGTGGGGCTATGCAAACTGTCCCCATGAGAACAAGTCATAGTAAGGTGGCCTACACCCTCCCCCAAGGCCCACGCCAGGAGATGAAAAGGAGATTTGCTTTCTTGAAGAACAACTTCCCTGCCTCCTTGGCCCTGAAGCACTGGGCCCCTGTGCTTGGTGTTCCCGGATGAAGAGCAGACATTCAGCTCCCAGGCTTCCTGCCGCCAATCTCACCACACTTTCCCAGAGTCTCCCTGTGCCGGGTGAAGCAGTCAGGCCACCAGAGCCCCCGAATTCACTCCCTCAAGCAGAGTAATTCATATCTTTCCAAATCCTGACAACCCAGGCCCCAGTCACCCACACACACTTGAATCCAGAACAGCCTTAACCCCCCTAGGGAGAAGCAGGCTTCCCTCAAATGAGACCTCAGATTTGCCCAGTCCTGCTCGCCACCAGGTACCCTGAAAGGCTGGCCAACCACCCAACCAGAGGTGGGACAGATGTCCAATGCCAGGGAGCCACCAGGCAGTCACCAGCACTGGCTATCTTTAGCCCTGGCCTTGATGCCTCATGCTTCTCCCCAGGGATCAGTGAGTGACTCCAGGCCCAGAGCCAGGGATCAGAGAAAGTGAGTGACTCTGAGGAACAAAGCAGGCGGGTGGCACTCTAGTCACATCACCAGGGTCAAGCCTTGGGGAACCTCAACTCCCAGACCAGACCTGTGATTTTGTCGCCTTTCACCAAATAGCCCAGCCCGTTCTCGGGTGGCCCTGGAGCCCCCATCCCAGAACTTCAGCTCTAGAGCTGGCCTAACATTTCTCCCCTGCCCAGTCAGTTGTCCTCAAGACTGATGCTCAGCTCCAGAGAGGGAGCCTGATACAGACAGATCTGGATTTAAAGCCCCAAGCCTCCATGCCAGCTGTGTGGCCTTGGAAGAGTGGTTTAACCTCTCTGAACCTCAGATGCCTCATCTGTAACATGGAAAAAGTAACAGCTTCCATCTCAAGGATGCCAGGCTCATGCCTGTAAAACAGCAGTCACTGGTCCGCAGGAGACACTCAAGTAACAGCACCTCCCTAAAAGGCCTTCAGCACAGCCCACAACCCGAGAAAGCCAGTGGAAAAGAAGAACAAGCCCCAAGAGCTTCCAGAAGACAGACTCAGAAGCAGGAACTTCAGGTCTCCTGTTCAAGTCGCTATTTTGCAGATGAGAAAACTTAGCTCGTGGGGCAGAGGCTTACGCAGCACAGATAAGGTAGACTCTTTTGGCTCCTTCCTGGGCCTTGGAACAGCTCTCTAGCTGGCCGGGGGCGGAGGCTGGGGGGCAAGCAGTCATGGGGGCTCCCATCCTTGCCCCAGGGAGCATCTGGACTGAGCTCCTCTGGCAGATGTGGAAGGACATGGGCCTCGGGTCTGTCCCAGAATGATATGGGGTCTCACCCTGCATGCTACCAGGCCCCCTCCCAGCACATCCTTGGGCCTCTGCCAGCATGCTCCCCGGTCCTCTCCCAGCATGCTCCCCGGTCCTCTGCCAGCATGCTCCCCGGTCCTCTGCCAGCATGCTCCCCGGTCCTCTCCCAGCATGCTCCCCGGTCCTCTCCCAGCATGCTCCCCGGTCCTCTGCCAGCATGCTCCCCGGTCCTCTCCCAGCAT
>RJWH01002366.1:74617-241082 GCA_004363575.1 Solenodon paradoxus | reverse complement strand
CTCTCTCTCTCTCTCTCTCTCTCTCCCCCCCTTCTCTTTCTCCCTCTCTCCCCCTTTTATTGTTAAACTATTTTGTCATCTAGAAGCGAGGAATGATTCCTTCACTATGGTGTTTCTCTGTTCTGTCTATTTCTTCTAAATCGTATGTTTAAGGAGTGTGTGCACCATCTCACCTGACTAGGACAATAGGAAAATTCTGCACAATAGGACTGAATTAGTCTTCAGTTTCAGAGAATATACCAGTCACCAAGAGGGTGAAAAGGGGGGCCTCCAGATACTGGGAATTCCCAGGTTAAATTCACTATGGGTGTTCAAGATTTGATTGGTAGACGCTAGGAGGGAGAGGGAAAATGGCTTATCTAATCAAAACAAGTATTTCTAATGTAAACATTGGAAGAGTTCCAATATCCTTTAGGGAAGTGAGTTCCTTTGTCGGAAAAACAAAGATGACAAAATAGGACTTTGCATCACACAAGTATAAAGTTAATATCCTTTACAGGAATCAAAATGTTTAAGATTCCCAGAAGTCAAATGATTCTGAATTTGGCAATCCAAAATATTTTCTATGTTGTAGCCTAAGCTGGTTCTCTGAAAATAAATGTTGCTTTGGTAAAATACATCATGGAAAAATAATATTTCTTGTCTTAGGATGAAATGAAGGAAATGAAGTCATTAATGACAACTTTTTCCAAATGGCCCCTGAAGTAGATAGAAGTGCTTCTGTCTTAAAGGCTAGAAATTGACACACTTGACAGGGACACAGAAAGACTATTGCTAAGACTTTGAGCAGAACCTGGCAAAAAATTGGGAAGGTCCACCCCTTCTCTGCAAAGGACCCAGCACAGAGACTCACCAACATTATAACCGTAAGGATTTCTATCTTTTTCTGCTTTATTTTCTAACTACTCATGGTATAAAAGAGAGTTCTTGATTTTAACATGCTGAATTTGTTTTGTGTATTGGAGCAGCTTATCATAAACTCTTTTTAATGTTCTTCTATGGTTATTTGTTTCTGTTGTATGGGCATATCCAAATATAAAGATATTTGGCCAATTGCTTTCTAAAATGTATATTTTTATATTTCTGCATTATCACTAGATGTAATATTGATTGGAAATAATCATGAAATTTTGAGTACCTTTGGAAAGAAACAATTCGTGGGCTGAGAGATTTAAGGTAAAATGAATAGCAAAAACTATTATAGCTGTTTATGCCAGAGCAATAACTCACAGGAATAGGATGATGTCTAAATGTTTATGTAGGAAAGGCTATAACTCAGTGAGATCTTAGAGTTGCATCTAATTATTTAATGTAACTAATAGAAATCAAATTGTAGTTTAACAAAAATTGGTCAAACTATTTTCTGTTTACTCAAAGGGAATAAGTATTTTCATGGTTATAAATGAGAGATATTTTCATTAAAAAAGATAAATAATACATTTACCATTGAGAACAATTAATAGAATTAACTAACTTAGATAGTGTTCTATTTAAAGACACAAGAGAAAGAAAAGACAAGTCTCACATTGGTATTAATCCTTACCCATTATTGACTGACTAATTCCTATATAATTTATATAGCCTGATGCTATAAAATAAAAAAGGTTTTAATTTTATTTTCTGATATGTATAATATTAACAACTTTTATAAATTATTAATGCCAATAGTTTACCTTTGACTCTTAGGTACTTTTTCTCTTTTGTGCAGTTTTGCTTAATCTGATCTAAAACCTATTTTTTTTCTTGTCTTATTATGAGGGTTACTGATCTCTAATACAAAGTAGAACAGAAAGAATGTAATGCAGTAATATTCAAATTCCATACTCAAAAGTTTTTGATCTTTTATCATTAACATCTGTTGCCAAGCTTTTGCAAGTCAGGGCCATTCTCTTCTATTCCTAGTTTTGCTATGAGTTTTATATTTTTATAAGAAGTGATTTTTCTCTTTAAATGTTCTGACTTAATAGATTTTCTAATGTTCTATGAACCTGGTATTACTGAGAAAATTCCAACACAAGCTTGATACCATGTCTTTTTTACATTGTGGTTTTGTTCATGCTTATATATTTATTTTTAATCTATTGTTCATGAAAATGATCAGTCTATAACAGTCTACTCCTAGACTTTATTCCTTAAGATTTGCTATCAGATTGAACTGGATATACAACCAGATTCATCTGAATCAGTTCTTACCCATGAGCAGTTTCACTAATACTGTCCAAGAGTCAGGTTCTAAGAGATACAGGAGAAGCAGAGTCCAGGACCCTCACACAGTGACACAGCCCCACCTTACACATGGAGGCCACACTCTAGCTCAGACTAATGGGTGACATAATCAACATAGTTGACATCATTATGTTCTTTCATTTTAATATCAGAAGGGGAGCTTATGTGATCCTCCCCTAATGAATTTGTCTTCAATAAATTAATAGATTCTAGGTTTATTTATCCCTAATAATTTTAGATCAGAAAAATGCTGATCAAAAGTATTTCACGAATAAGCATTTTCAGCTAGTAAATGCCATTATGCAGCTTTCCTTCATGTGTCAGCCAGTGTATCTGCAAATGTTCTCTTTCCCGTTATTCTAGAGTGAAAGTCCTTTCTCCACCTCTTCAATCCTCACAAATTCAAAACTGTTGGATATAAGCTCCACTTGATTTCAGTTGGTGACCAGCTTGCTTCTGGGTGAGTTCCTCGGTTCTAGGGAAATACGGCTCATTATCCAGAATCACATGATTTTTGTAGGAGAAAAGCAGACTCTACTCAAAGTGTGGATTCATAACGAACAGTCCTCCAGTATGTAGATGAGGCGGAAAGGGTCTGACTCAGAGATTAGACAGGTAATGAAGCTCATTGGTCTACCATGGTCAACACACACACAGCCCCAACCCCTACCTTGTGGAGGGATGGAGCTTCTGTGGTCTGATAGGTCTGTACAGGGAGATGACAGAGATGACCAAGTCTCCAAACAAAGGGAAGGGATCTCTCTCCTCCAAATCCTTGCACCCCCGACATTTGAAAATCTTTTAGATCCTTTATTTCTTTCCACATTGAATTCTTACTTTGTTCACACTTTAGCGCCTTAGAAAACTGTGATTTCTATGGGGACATGTCTATGTTGCTATCATTCCGAGCCTCTAATTGTAAATTTAAAGCCTCTAGCCTTAAACACAGGGCTATTTCTCTGTGGGGATTGCAGATATTACAAATGAAGGAATGAGATGTCATCTCTCAGCCTCACATCAGACTCTTTGGGGGATTCACATGTTTTTCTTCACTGGGTCATTATCATAGTGCTTGATTCTCAGTAGTGCCTGTCACATGGGAGGAATTTGATAGTTGTAACATGAACTCAGGTAGAAAAGAAACCAAAGCATATTCTCTAAGCCATCCAGAATGGATATTGGGATTTTTTTCTGTTCCCAAAAGCTAGCACATTGCTTCTGGTTTTGTCTAACGTCTCTCTCAACCATATGTCAAATAAAAGAGACTCAACAGCGTGATGACCAGGGCATCAGAAATTCTGGGATTCTAGCCATGGGAGAGTTCATTTCTTTCCAGCCACAGTCCTCATCCTGTCTGTACTTGAGAATTTATGACTTTAATATTTGAATCTTTGGGGGAAAGAACAATAAAGAAAAATACAAGGCATAGAAATATGTATATCCTGGTTCCAAACTTCATACATGTGCTTTTAATTGCAAGAAAGTCATTCAGTAAAGAATTTCCAAATGCCTTGCTACCATTGCAGATGGTGTAGAAAGGTTGAATTACATCTCCAAGAAGAAGCAGAACAAGTGACCTGAAAATCCAGTCTCTCATCTTCTCAGACTCCTCCCACTTATCCACAGAATGCCCTGGGACATGAAACAATTTTTCAAAACTCCATAAAAACACAGCACAATTTCATAGTGTGAGAAACGAGTCATTTCCTCTGGTCTATGCAGAAAGGAATTTAATGTTCTTGGGAATTCCAGCATTTTAGAAAGTCTGAGCAAATTCAGCATTTCAGTCAAATTAGAACCAATGTACAAACAAAATCTCTATACCTGGCCTGGAAAGAATCTCACTTGATATTTTAAAGGAAGAAATAAAAGTTAAGCAAAAATTCATGCAAGAGGCAGACTCAGCACTCATGAATGTTTAAGTAATTCTTTATGCAACTAGATCAGAGTTCCTTGTATAGTATTTAAATGATAATTATACTCATGTGTCTGCTGATTTGGGGTTCCTAAGTAATGAGTCTCAGGAATGTAGTGTTTTTAGAAGAGTGTTCTTGAATTCTGTCTAGCTCCTGACATAGTTGATATGCATTGGTTCACTCTACTGCTGCTCTACAAAAGAAAAGTTCTGAAATAGCATCTTGACATCCATGGTAAACAGAAGGAAGAGGTCAGGTGCTCCATGTAATGATATTCATCATACCTGTGTCATTTCGGTGGATTCTCAACAGGGAAGGAGAAAGAAAAGGGAACCGACAACTATGGAGTGCTAAATCCTGAAATGTGTACCTAATCAACATTGTTCTACTATAGAAATCCTTAATGATACTTTATATCAGCTTCACTGTACACTTGAGGAAACTGAGTCACATGGGACAAGAAGTCTCTTATAGCTAATATTTGATTTAGTCAAAGCCTATCTTGAAAGCCAGTATTCTTTCATCTTTCATCATGCATTCATTTGTTGGGAATAATAGACCACATCCTGCGTCATCTCAGGATTCAGAAATAAGTGGGGTCAAGCATCTACTCACAGGTTTTTACATTAGACCAAGAAATTTAACAACTGAACCATGTGCTTAATATTCTGTCACCAACTCAGTAGGATCCAAACATTTTCATCTCAAATCCTCACCATTGAGGCAAAATATGCAGAAGTCAAGTCAAGTAAAATCAGAGTTATCAGATTAAGGATGTACATTTGAGCAGTAGTCATCCCTTCTCATTACTCCAAGTTGCTTGTGTGTCTGGATAGCATCCTAAGCAATTTAAAGCAGAATTTGAAGTGGAAAATATGCTGTCTTAGAAAAATGAGTCTGGTGGCAGTGGAGAGTTCATAGAAGATGGAGAATAATTGAAAACTGGAGGACAAGTTTGTAGAACAGTACAGGGCTAAAGGATTAAGAAGTAAGTGGGAATGGCAAAAGTCTGACTTTTTTTTGATGACAAAATGACAGACATTTCAAAGAAAATGTACCTGTGGACCGTGCCTCCACTAGAAAGTACCATGGAAGGAGAGGGAGACTGAACTAAAGAACATTCCTGTCACTTGCAGCTGACACTTTAATACTTTATCTCATTGGCTAATCACAAAAAAAAAAAAACCCCATGAATTTTTGTGTCTTATCATAAAGGAAGCAGGCTAAGAAAGTAGAAATACTATCGTCTCCCTATAACTCTGGGAGCTGAGAGTTGAACTAAGTTCCAGTGATTCCTAAAGTGATATTCCCCCCACCCCCATAGTTCAATCACTTTTCTAATCAAGAAGAAGGAAGAGCTGAATTCGGGAATCAGGAAAAAAATTAGAGCATATATCACTTTGGAAGTGAGTTTGCTGACTCAAGCAGTACAGCTTGATCGAGCAGTACAGCTTACAATCAAATGAAATGCAATTCTACACAAGCTAACCATACTCTGCAGCAATGATCCTGATGTATTTATCGCCCATTTCCTGTCTGTGTCTAGAGAGCCAAAGGACAAAGTCATCAGTCTTACAGTGCTTGCCTTTTCTAGAAACCGGAGAGTATGTTGCATCTGGAAGAAAATGTGCTTAATTAAAAGAACTTAATTTAACACTGGATGAAAATAATGATACAAGACTCAATCCAGTCTCTGCAAGGATCTTCAAAGTGGACGCTGGAACTGCCCATGACCCAGGCCTGTCCTGCCATCAGCGGAAAAGTCTGGATGTCAGACTTCTCATTCACCATGCCCCAGTGAGGATAGCTACCTGGATTTTACATGCACAGGAGAAACTAAGTGTGAGGTCTGAAGAATGTAAAGGAATATGCACAATTCTCAAGCAGATGCCTAGTAGTCTCAGGGCTTGTGACTGGGTCCATGAATTTCGCTGCTTTTTGGAAGAGAATGGAATAGTCGTTTCCGCCCCATGGCTGGTCTATGGGTCCCAGGTGTTGGGAAGGGTGCCTTTTGCAGTGCAGATATCCCCCAGGCTTCCTGAGAGCCCAGCCACCTGCTGAGGAAAGATCCACGGCCCTGACATGATGGGTAAGGCCCAACCTTCACACCCACTTAAATGCAGGCCTGTGGCTCCAGAGAAGCTGCCCTCATCCCTTGTCACGTGTGACTCCTGCAGTCAGGCAGCCCACTGTCCATCATCTGGAGTTTTACCACTCCCAGCTGCCTGGTTCCCATCTGCACCACATAAGACTTAGATAATGCCTTGACATCTGGCCTAAAGGTGGCCAGGGACCCATGGCGATGAAATCATTGTTTGGGGGTGTTCCAACTTCTGCTAATGTAGCCCAGATGACACAAGGCAGGAAGTGATAAGCAATAGTACCCCCCAAACTTCTCCGGAGGCGGTCACTGTTCATTGATGCTTAATGATGCCACAGGGGACATTTCCTGGGGCCACATGTTTAGGATTCTAAGTATAAGTGATGCCTCCCTGGATAGAATGGCTTGAAAGGTCCCTCCCCTACTCTGGGTCATAGGATGACTGATCCCTTAGAGAAAATGCAGATTTGGGTTTAGATAGGCGGGGGCAGGCGCAGGGAAGGAGAGGCTGCTTCCACACCGATAGCAAGCGATTTCAGAGCTGGGCATATACCTCACTCTGCACGCATGAGGAGAAAAGAGAAATCGACATGTCCACACAAATCTTTCTGGGGAGTTACTTCAAAATGATGGAGCAAATGTCAAACTAAGCATTAGAGAAGCAGCTGAAAAGTTGCTATTGGGCATGTGCCCCAGACAGAGCACCGCTGCCACCCTTCCCCGTCTCCATGACAAACGCAGAGTTCAGAGTCTGTAGTTGATCTACCTCATCACCTGGCAATAGTCTGTGCAAAGCAAAAGTTGGTTGCAATAAAGCGATCAGGTGTCCAGTTAGGCAAATTGTCAGAATGCACGTCTCTCCTTCAGACTCATGGCACAGTGGGGGAAATGGTGAGTTTTAGTGGAAGGGAAAATGAGAGGAAGCGTTGAAAAGAAGAGGAAGAGTAGAGGCCCAGTCAGGGTGCAGCTGGCCACCACCAGTCCTCTGCTGGGCGCTCTGGCCACGGCCTCCTTACAGAAAGAGACCATGACACAAAACCCCGACGGTGCACTGGGAACCCAGAGCGCAGGGTGGTGGTGCTCCCTCCTCCTCACCTAGTTTGTGCTGGAGTTGCCTGTGTGGAGTTTCAGGGTGGGATACAGAGTGGAGGGTGGGCTGTGAACACTACCAAATCGCCTCTCCTTCCACAAAGAAAGTATTTTCATTAAGAGAACTGAAAATTTTCATTGAGGGAGATTTTAGCATCACACATGATAACAAGACTCCCAACCCCCACCCCACCCCAATACTGGTAAGTCTGTGTGCACTCTCAGCCCATGACAGGGCTCAGATACTAGAAACAGCCTTGGGACAGATGGGCCTCCTGTAGCATTTCTGAGATCAAAGAGCAAGGAGAGGAGAAGATTCGAGAATTGGAAAAATGTGAATATCACCCTAAGACCAAACTACTAGCTACTAAATCTCAGAAGACAGTCCCCACTAAAAAGAAAATCAGGAGTATTAGCATGGGGTGGGAGAGAGAGGCGAGAGAGAGAGAGAGAGAGAGAGAGAGAGAGAGAGAGAGAGAGAGAGAGAGAGAGAGAGAGAAACATGTTTGCAAAGAACATCAGCAAAAATCTTCAGCTTAAGTGATCCCTCTTTATCTGTGGATAAGGGTCTGAGTCTGGTACACAAGGGACCACTGGGTGATGGGAATAGTCAGGGCAGATGTATCACACAGGAAGTGCTTAGCTGTGGACCCAGCTCACACAGAGGTGAAACAGACAATGAAGCGAGTCTTCCCACTTCCTGCTCCTCTGATGCTGGGGGCCTCCATGGCCAACCCCTGAGGGACTTCCCATCAGGTCAGAACCCGCTGAGGGCATTTTGGTATTGGACTTCAAGCTGCCCTCTGTCACTCAGTTTGAATGTGCTTTTAGGTCCTCCTAAGTGTCCTGTGTCCTTTGACTATAAAGATGCGGGTTTCTTCACTTCTTGCTGCAGTGATTTCTGTGAACGCAGGTAATAAAGTCCAATGCACCAAGCTCCCTCTGACAAAGAAATGATCACCACCGCTCCATCTGAGTTTTGCTGCCTGAAGAAAGCCTCTCAGGAACATCCTCATCTGGGTTCCAAAAAGAATACCTCAAATGCCATATCTGCTATGATTCCAGCCTTCCTCAGGTTTTGCTAGCTTCCTAACACAAATAAAAACTCATACACCTCGATATTAATAAAGACATGTGTTTTCTCATTTACCGTGTCTTCCATCAAAATCCCTAAACTTGTCACAAGTTTCCTTAAACAAATATTTTCAGGGGTCTCAGAGAGGTGGACAAGTGGCCAGCGGCCAGGCAAGGGCGCCACCTGCTTGTCTGATGCTCTAACAAATCTGTACTGACCACAGAGTTGGGGGCAGGGCAGCCAGGTGTTTCCAGATGTCTCTGCTGACGAGTCCGCTGCCTAATGGAAAATACAATCCTCATAATGAAGTCAAAACATATGTCAGTATGCCCATCACCATGAGATTCTAGTTCTGAGATTTCTCTTCCTGCCACTTGTTTCTGCTGACAGAGTACTTAGGCCCTAAATAATCCAAGACCCTACAGCTTCTCAAAGTGATAAAGTAGCCCTTCTTTTCACAATGCACAGGTCAGAAGTGCCTCCACCCGAAGCCTCCGCTCCAAGCGGCATCCTTCTTTCAGTTGATATTGCCAAGGCAGCTGGATCAAAATGTCCTTCTCGAACCATCTACACTTTGACTGATACTCGCTTTCCTTTCTGCAGATTTACTAATGATGTGAACCAGTGCAGTCCAGCAGGCCTTCTGCCTTTAAAGCTCAGGAATCAAGGTCGCGGTCCTTTTTATTTTCTAGGTGTCTCGGCTCCCAACTTAATTTACTGAAGAAATGAATTATTTGAGGAGGAACCAGCACAGAGCTCCAACAGAACCTAAGTTCCACGGCTCACAGGTAATCAGAGTGGATTTCTAAGACAGCTTTTCCTTGGGGCCTTACAAAAAAAATCTTGAAGTGTTTTTTAATCCTTGTCTTACACAGGAGAGAATGTTCCACACTTACACAACCTGACAGAATCAAAACCGCATCCAGTTCCTGGGTTACCTGATTCACTGTCTGCTTTCGTTGCTTTCATCAATCCAAATCCACAGGTTAAAGTGGAATTGCCAGCAACTTGCTCCTTGGTTATTAGCTGTATCACTAGCTAGACTATGAGATGGTGAAAGATATAGTCTAGACCTTGCTTTTCTTTTCTGTTCCCAGCCCAGAGATCCAAAAGGTGACTGACTACATAACTGGTGCCCCCGTGCCTCACCAAAAAGTATTTTTAGCTTGAATTGAATTAAGTCCCATTGGATTGGGTAGAATTTATGCTCTTCATTGATAAGTCTATTAATAACCTAGACCCCTGGCAAACCACACTGAGCGATAATAGAGCTCACCCCTCACATGAAAACCACATAGTTACTGAGCTTGCAAAACTACCACTGAGGACCACCATGAATGCATCCTCCGAAGCTATTGATCTTTGCCTCTCACAAGAGATCAGAAAAGGAAGTGGAACAAAACAAGAATTTGGAGGCTGAGAAACTTGGGTCAAAATCCTTTATTATAAAGAAGTGTCCCAACACTGGCAAGTTGCATAATCTCTCTGGGCCTCTGTCTTTGAATCTTTAAAAATGACTGCAATTATAACTATGCCTAGGATTATTGCATAATATGAATTCAGCATACGTCTGACCTATAGTACACACCCTAAAATACAGTATTTGCCTTCTCAAACTGTTTTTCTTTTATCCGACTTCCAGTATCAGATGAACTCAATCTACTAATGAAGAATCAAAACACATCTTCAGCTGATTAGATTATATCCTGATTCTTTCTCTGCTTTTGTGCAATCATTTCTGAAAAAGGGAATAGAACATTCTTGCCAGGGCCAAAATATCTGACTTTGTGATAAAGATTTGCAGCTGCTTCTTGTCTGGTATAAAAGAAGGTCGCACATGTGTCCCGGCACTCATGGGGGACCTCGTGGAGAAGTGATCTCACCCATGACTATGTCACAGCAGGAATTCATAGGAAAGCAGGAAGGACTGCATTGCTCAGGAAACAGAGTAGGTCACTCTGGATGCAAAACTCAGAAACAAATTGAACTGCTCTTCCTTTGAGCAGGAGAGGACAATAATATGAATGCCTGTATTGGGTCGCTATCGTTATAATAAGGGTGTTCTCTTTCACAGTGAGCAGGGTAATCTGCATTCATTAGTGTCACCATCAATGTCCATTTTTATCCTGACTGCATTTATAAGACAATCAAGTGGATAACACAAATGAACATCTAAAAAAGTTTTTAAAAGGATATCTTTCTTATTTCAAAAATGCCAAATCTTTCCAAAATGGATATTTTGTTAAAATGATGACTAGATAAGAATCCCTTAATCACTGTTGTCAAAAGTCCCATTGAAATGTTCATGAAATTAGAATCTTAAAACATTCGTGCACATTATTTTGGCTCTTACCAAGAATGTTTTCAGGTGCATCAGGCACGCCCTGGTGGGAAAGTGGTTGGGTCCCCGGCCTGTGGCAGACATGGTCCACATACCTCTGAAGGACTTGGATTTACTTGCGAGAGTCAGGGGAGCAATCGAGAACAACTAAATAAAATAAAGTGCTTCTCTCTCCTCTCTCTTCCTACCTGTACTTTTCCTCAACAAAAGAAAGATATGGTGTGGCCTAGTGGCCTAGTGCAGAAGGCCACCAGACATAGTCCTCATGCATTAAGTTAACAACACACAGACCATAAGAGAACAACCAAGATGAACAACTAAATAAAATACTTCTTTGTCCTTTCAAAAAAATATACTTTTCAACAGACTTAATGTGTTCCTATTGACGGATTTCTCTGAAAATTCATAAACAGTATCCTCAAAAAAGCATGCACCCACACCACAGACACTATTTATGAGCTCTGCTCAAGCACTGGCCTCAGATCCAACAAGCTGAGATGACAGATCCCAGCATGAGGGCTCAACTCCGAGCAGAGACTGTCTTGAAGGAAATAGACAATGTCCCTTGTGCCTCCCAGCCCCATTCTACACACCCTCTCTGGAGCCTAGTTCTAAAGGACAGTGACCCAAAACTGCCATCCACCGTACATCAGAGTAACCAAACTTTCTCATCCTCTGCCTAAAATTATGAAATTTTAACATACGACTTCATGAAATTTACTGCTTTTCATGATACAACTATGCAATGATATATTCATTAAAATGACAATATAAATTAATATTCATTCACCTTATATTTGTGAAAAAGTTGTTTACAAAATTACATGTGCATGCATATATACTGATTGTATTTGGGTGAGCTTTTCTTCCCGCACCCCTGGGTCCTGAACCTGAGCCTTTGTGCTTTACATGGTCTACACCTGAGTCACAAGAACATGTCCAATGAAAGCGTTTTAATAGTAGTTATCTCTGGGGGCTGAGGTTAGAAGTTCTAGTGTTTCCTACTTTCTCTTATTTCTTTCTAAACTTTAGAAGTAAGGGCATTTGCTGGTAGGATGTAATGTCTACATTGTTCGCAAAGATAAAAATAAAACTGGTTTTTTAAATAGTTATAGATGATGACTGAAAGGCAACATCTAATTACGGACTTTGCTAAAACAGGAAGTAGCAGAAATGACGTCAGACAATCTAACCCACATTTTCTGGGAACACATGTATATCTTGACTCCGTACTGAACTCCACATTTAATAGTGACTCGTTCCAAGCATTTTAATTTAAAAAATCAGGAACTAGATTTATAGCACATTCTAGCCAACACATTCCATCCAACAGATCCACTAGGATAGGATGCAAATTAGAAATATTTGCAGATAACATGATAAGCTACCTTCCCCAAAGATTAAATTGAAACTAATGATAAGATTTAGAAAATACGGTATAGCAGAAAATTTATAAACTATCACCACCCATAAACAACTTACAAGCTTACGATAACTATGCTTAAAGGTAATCTTTCTGTTTTATAGCTCTGCAAATGTTTTGCTTATTAAAATCGGCAAATTTGCCTCATACATTATAGGATGTATACACAAGCCACAGGATATTTTCAGTTTTGCATTCTGCCTTTTATCATTTATTATTCAAAAAAAGCAAATCTCCATGTCATTAAATAATTCTCAAAAATATGACCAAAGAAAATGTTCCATTAATGTACTTGCCCCATTAATATACTGTTTTGACATACTAATACACTGAAAATGCACTTTTCTTCTCTTAGGTAGGTTTTAGATTTTTATCACTACCCTGGAGATTTATGATTTATGAGTCTAGAGTGCTGAGTCTACAAAACAGGTATAAGTAAAACTTATTTTAAGTAGAATTCTGTTTTTTCCATACCTCTTTCCAGCTCCAGGGTCTTGTAAAGAAATTACGTTCTCTTTTCTATGTCTCATAGTTAATGAAAAGATTGTTATATATAGGACAGAAAATGTCCTCTTCAAACTCAAACTGGAGATACTAGTCAGTTCAATAAAACAACATGATGTATTACATATGTATTATAAGAAAAATAATTACTTTCTGTTACACAAAAATATTAATTGCTCTTATAGAAAATATATTGAATGATGAACAGTCCCTGTTTCCATTTATAAGTTCAAGGGCAGACAAAATCAATCTGTGGTGATAAAGATCAAAGAATGGTTTCCTTCTAGAGTAGGGTAATGACTGGAAGGAGGTAAGAGGAAGACTTTGGATTCTATGAAATGTTTTCTATTTTCTGTGTTGTGGTTACATGGGTGTGTTTGCTTTAGCCTCCCCCTGCCCCCCATAAAACTGAATCCAACTTTGTGTACTTTACTGTGTTATAGTTGAAATAAAAACTGAAAATGCAAGTATATCTCATTTGGCATTTAGCATTGCACATTGGAGGGAAGATTACAATATGCAAACACAAGACTTAACATTTAACGTCAAGCAATCAAAGAAACCGTGAAAACTGGAGTATGTGTGTAGGTCATTAATATCTGCATTACCCACACTATATTCTGAGAATTTTTAGCTGTCAGTTAATAAACTAACAAGTATGTTTTTCAAATGACTTGTGATGAGAAGACAAGTAGACCAGGAGATCTCTGGCCAAACCCCCCGGTCACGACCAGTGAAGGCTGCCAGGGTCACACCAGCAGGCATGGAAGAGTCTGTTAGGAAAACAGGTTTTAATTAATCCTACACATGTTAGTTATTTAGTTTAATTTTCTTCAAGTGAAATAATAGACCTAATGCATCATTCCGTCTATCAGACTAAGGAAAATAAGCCTGAATAAAGCCTTCACTCGCTCTTACTAATGTCTATACTTGTCCAGTTAGCATGTGCCCAGTGTAGGTCTCCTTCCAGACCTAAAGCCAGGCACCCTCCAATTTCAATGAGCACATTTATTTCTGTGCTTTTGGCATATGGACACTGAGACTCCTCTGCGTGCCTCAATAAGCATTTAAGTCCACTTCCCAGTGCAGATGCAGTTAAGTGCTGGCCAATAACTGACCAAATGAGTCACTGTGGGTTGTGAGGCTAGAGCTGGGGTAATGAACTCCCTTCATGGGAGACACTCTCTCTCTCTCTCACTTGCTACCACCAAATCCCCAAAAGGTATAGCTGAGGAAACATAGAGCAAAAAGACCAAAACCAGGGCCAAAATAATGAAATACTGACAGAGGTCAGTTGGTTAAAAGAAAACAAGATTGAGCACTCCCTGGTGGCCTAATGAATAATAAGCAGCGGCAGTCCATGGACATCCCAAGGACCCAGGTTTGAGACCCAGGGCTGGGGGAAGCAATCAAGAGGAACAAGTAAATAAAGTAAATGAATGTTTTTATCCTCCTTCTCTCTCTCTCTTCCTGCCTGCTCACTCACCTTCATTCCTGCCTGCACATTTCCTTTAAAAAAAAGCAAAACTGGAATCAAGGCACTGAGGACATTTAACTGGATTTCTTGTGACAGTCAAAGATGGCATTCACAGTCATGGATGGGTGACCTGGCCTGGACAAATAAGGCTAGAGGCAGTATTGCTATGCAGTCCAGCTAGAAGCACAGGCTAGTGAATATAAAGGAGCATCTAGAAAAATTGGGAAACTAGAGTGCAAGGTAAAAACACTGTAGGAGACATTTGAAGACCAAGGAAGACACATTTGGTTACAGCAGCTCCTGTTCAAGAATTCTCAATCTCATACGTACTGGCTCTTGGGCTGGATAATTCTTTGTCACAGGGTCTGTTCTCAGCATAGTAGGATGCTCTCAGCATCACTGCTCTACCCATTAGCTGCCGGGAGACCTACCCTCTAATAAAAAGCAAAAACGTCTTTAGAAGTGTCTCTGGGGGTCAAAATCACACTCAGGGCGAGAACCACTGAGCTAAATGAAAAGGAATTGAAAGTTAATAGCAGAATTCATTGTATCAGATGCCTATGTACTGCATATAATTACAATTGAGCAAGATACATAGGAAAATTCATATATTTCAGCCCATAAAGTGCATTCAAGTCTATGCTTGGGGAAAATAATAAATAAGCCCTCAACATTTGCTTCCAATTAGATAGATTTATATTTGAGTTGACCCTTCTTGATCATTATATTTAAAATAGCAGGCATGCCCTAGTGGCTCAGGCAATAAGTTGGAGCCTGGGGTGTAGACCAAGTCAAATCCAAGGAAAGAGAAAGAAAGAAAGAAAGGTGTTTCGTCCTTCCTTCCTTAAAAATGCTTCTTCCTTCCTCTCCCTGTCTTAAAAACTTATGAGTCGTGTGTATTATAGAGCATGGCTAAGTAAGCCCTGCCTTCGCCTGTTGTGCCCCACGGCACCAGACCATCGCAGTGAAGCCACTCGCCAAATATGCGATGTGCTGTACTGTCCTTTATGCAGCAGTTGTAATTATTGAACAGCTAAATTGTGAAATTGTATTGATTCTGGGAAAACCAGATAAGGATAAGCTCCCTGTCCTCACGAACTTTATGCCAGTGAATTGGTTGAAATTCAAAGGGAGGAGGAAGACTTTTGTGTACAGGACTCGACATTTTCCCAGAGAGGCATCAGAAATCACTGGAACACGTTTAAATCATTACACAGGCCTAGGCTTCAGGCCATTCAAGAAATGACTGTCTTGCAAGCTCCCCTCATGGTCTCAGCTCACTTTCTGAGTCACTCACTCAGGAAGAGAGATCGACCCATGCCCAGTATGTCTAGTGACAGCGGTCCTACTTGGAGATGGGAGCCTGCCTTCAGCAGTGATGTGAATACTGGTGACCTGCAGTGATGGAAAAGGCCCTTTCTGAGAGCAGGCTGCACATAGTTCTGAAGGTCATTTCTGCAACTGAATGCCTTAGAAATATTCTTCCACAGTTTGTCTCTCTCTACGCCCACCCACTCACTCACAGTGGAAAAATATTTCTCCGGTATCAGTAATTAGGAGAGATCATGACCTCTGACATTTTGTACTTCTTTTCTGCTCAGTTACGAAAGCTAAGTTCTGATTTCAGACAACGTGGAATTTTTACTTTCTATCTAAATTTGTTGCTTTAATTTTTAGTTAGAACTTTATTTTTAATTTGACTTAAGGAACATTGCATCATAATGTTACATAGGTGTAAGGTATGCTTCACCGCACATCAACTTCTGCATAGAATACAGAAGCTCAGCACCACCAAGCAATCCTACCTGTACCATATAACTGATCCCTTGTGCCTAATTTGGCCACCCTTCTCCTTCTTTCTTTCCTGCAGCCACTAACCTGATTTTCTAGATTAGAAGTGTATTTTTGTTTGACTTAGCTTGTTTGCTTGCTTTTTCTATATTCCACATATGTTGAAATGGTAGAATGTCTGTCTTTCTTTTTCTGGCTCATCTCACTAAGCATACAGCCAATAACAGAAGGAAAAATTGACAGTATAGAAGCAATATTACTTGATAGATTTTTGCATTTGTTATTGCTTTCCCCCCCCTTTTTTTAATTTCTTTTCCAGTAGATACCTCACTTAGAAAACACCCCCCTCCGTAATAGTTTTTCAACTGGACTGAGTAGGATTTGTATAAATGTCTGAACTACATCACAAGAGCAAACACTATGATATCACACAATGAAAAGTTTTACTACATAAATACTATCCCTTTCATGCTACATTGCTTTGGTTCTGAGTCTGTTGTCAACAGCAAGCATATGCTCTTTGTAAAAGGATTCAGATGAGAATGAATGTCAAAATGTATTTGGACCCAGTGTTTGGCATAGTACAGTTTAAGATGATCTACAAATAGATTAGAGGGATGGGTGGGCGGGTGGGTCAGTTGATGGGTGGATGAGCGGATGAATCGATACATGGATGGATTGCTGGGTAGAGGTGTATATTACATGTGTTTTAATTATGCACCTGGTGGATCCACAAGGAAAAGAAACCTGTTTGCTAGCCAAGATCTGTTTACATAACCAGTGGGAAATGACAAAGAAGGGGGCTTAGACATTCCGGTCACTGGGAGGATCTGTTTAATACAAATCTGATATTGACATAGCACTGACTCACAACGCAATGAGCCCTCTTGCATCTGAGAAACTTTAACTGGTCTTGAGTGTCAAAGTTTTAAGTCTAAGGTCTGACTCCCCGGCTTGTTCACATTTCATTTCAACTGAACTGTTTCTTAGCATTGTTCCTAGAAAGAACCTTTTGGATAGTTTCATCAGCAAACTGTTCTTCATGGGAGAAGTCGGGTCAACATCCCCAGTCTTAGATGAGCACCGCATGAGCTCTGTTAGACTTCCAAGTCACTGACTTCCAAGCAGCTAATGTGATGGTACCAAGAGAAATTCGAATTTGGATCTCTTACATTTCTATTTCACTCATTCCTTCACAGGTTCTTTTACACCAACTGGTGTGTATTTAATGCTTCCTCAGGCCTCTGTTTTCTGGTCTGTAAATGGGAATGACACACTGTCAGCAGTAGGTCATTACAGAAATACTTGTGAGCAATGTTGGGATAGGCTCCAGGCCCACAATAATTACATTAGTTCTCACTGTGATGAAGGCATGAAGGAAGCTAGAGGTGCTTCTCCAAGGCACTCACCTTCCCAGCAGAGAAGGACGACTTGTGGGGTTATCACCCTCCGCCCACCGGGCTCTGTGGGGCCATGTATGTGTATACAGTAGCAGGGAGGCAGGACTGGCAGTGTGCAACTCTGGGACACATCTACTGGGGTGTGTGTCCCTGTCACATTGAGTCAGAATGCCTTGTCCATTTTACTCAGCTCTCTAATTCTCCCTTTTGGAACATGTGGCTTGATGTGAAAACTGAGCTTCAGATTATAGGTTCGAGACACCCCAGTATGCTTATAAAGCAGCTGCAAGGTGTGTCCTGGTGGAGCGGCGGTTAGGTCACTTGCTTCCAAGGACCCAGGTCACATACCCCAGGGGCCAGGAAGTGGAGGGGTGAAGTGGGGGAGGACAGCCAGTGTGAACAACTAAATTAAAATAAAATAAAGGATTTCTTCCTGCTCTCTCTCCCTGCCTGTCTCCTACTCATCTTCATTCTGGCCTGCACCTTTCCTTTAAGAAAAACAAGCAGCTGAGAACATTCAGGCACCCAGCCCTCGCCCCGCAGCCCAACCCAGCAATGAAGCCCGGCCCAGCAGAGCCAACACCATATTCCTAGTCAGAAGCCCCAACAGCCACAGCCTCCCGCTGGAATTTCTAACCTCGGAAACATTTCCCAGGGTGCTGCCTGGGTGGTTCCCGATCGACCAAGCTGACACAGGGACCTTTACAGGAGCCCCTTCCCAGGTCTCCAGGAAATGTTTTCCCTGGCGCTGGGCTGGAGGGCTGCGCTAACAGCAGAGGCATTCGCAAAACACCCACGGCAGTGTTTTATTTTCTTTCCTGTGGAATGTGGCTGAGTCCCCAGGACTGAGGGTGGGTCATTCCTCCTCTATAACTCTTTCTTCTCCAGAGTCCATTTCAGTTTTAATAAGACAGGTAAAGCTGTCTTTGGAGTTCCCCAGGCTGGGCTGCCTATCAGAAGAAAACCCACTATAGTCAACACCCTGGAGACGGGGACACCAACGCAGAGAATGAAGTCCTGAGCACACAGTGAAGGAGGGAGGGTGTGGATTTTGAAACCAAGTTCTCGTTCAGACCCACACGTGTGCACTCACACACACACACACACACACACACACACACACGCTCAAAGAGAGAATGAGAGAGACTGAAGGGAGGTTGAAGCATCAGAGATTTCTTCTCAAATGTGTCTTACTTTTTGCTGATCTGACATGTTGGTTTCCATAGCAACCTGGGTGACCTGGATACCCAGTGAAGTTGATTTCGTTTCCAATGAAAGCTTCTCTTGTCTCCCAGGAACGGTGGTCACTTGGCTCCAGGGAGAGTTAACACATGTGAAGCTGGTAATAAAGGTACTCTTTCACCTGGAAGAAGAAAGGCCCAGCTTTTCATTAGGAGATTCCAAAATTAGCAATAAGAGGGAAGGGTTTTACAAAACCCATGCTGTGCTTAAATTGCAAGACACCATTTCCACCAAAAAGAGAGGATCGTTCTATGCTTTAAAGCGGAGATCAGGTTATAGTTATTTCATACATTAACAGAATATGGCTCGAAATTTTTTGCAATTTGTATTTTTCAAAAACCAAGAATCTAAATAGAAAACAACATTCTGTGGAGAGGTGAGGATAGCAATGCAAGAAGATCTGTCATCTGCTTTCATCAGCTTGGGAAAACTGTGGGTGGGTATCATGTGAAAAATGAAAGGAGGGCAAGTGGGGAAGAGTATGAAATAGTTCTCAAAGATGAGGTCAGTCTCAAAGGAGAAGCAGGTGTCTGCTCCCCAGCATGGGACACTGGAGCCCTGGGGAAGGCACAGGGGGCTCCAGGGAAGGCATTAGAATAGACCTGAGAGGAGGGAGGAACAGGCTGGTGTGCACAGGGGCGGTGGAACAGCACTGAAGACAGAGTTTGCGGGGAGATGAACTTGGAAGTTTAAAGACCAAAGGGAAAGTCTTTGGACTGAGGAATTCTACTTTATAGCATAGGTAATAAGAGGCAGTGGAAAGTCTCATCTACAGCAGGGATGTGATCAGATGGGCCTCTGACGCAACCACACTGATGGTCCCAGTGGAAACTGGACAAGCCATAAGTCAGGACAGTCAGTTAGGAGGTCACTGAGCAGAACAACCAAAGACAGTAATCCAGACCAGCAATAGCCTAGAAAGGACAATTAATGTATTTAAGAAGTGGGAAGTGAAATCAGTATAGTATAGGTTAGCTGATTGCTCCTGATAGATTAGGGAAAGAGAGAAAAAGAGAGAGAAGGGGGGTGGGAGATTTGAATTAAGAATTGTACTTATGACACCTCTGGAAGGATAAACGTGAAATTGGTCAGAATGTTTCTATAAGTCATAAAAGAGACATTAAAACATAATAAAGCTCATAGAGCCATCACAGAAAAACTAACCATAAAGTACAGAAGAGAAGAAAGTGCTTGCAAACATTTAGGGTCTGTTGGAATGTCTGATGTTCTCATTGAACATTAGTCAAGCAATGGGTTATGCTTTTGTAAAATAACGGAAAATCCTTCATTTAGATATATGTTAAATATTTCCATAACAGAAATAAATTCAAAAGAAAATGTATAGGTATGCTTATATAAGGGGGTAAAAAGAACTTAACCAACTATTATTCCAAAAGCACAACCATAAAGTAAAATATGAATAAATTGCATTCAAAATTCCCTTCTGCCAGAAGATGTCATAAACGACATTAAATGGCAATGAACTGGGATTTGCAGTGTCTATAATAACAGAGTTAACACCTTATTGTTTAAAAAGCTTTAATAAAATGAGATGAAAAAGCAAAAAAATCCTAGTAGAAAAAATGTCAAAGGAAATCAACAAGAAAACATATAAAATTTATGAAACACCATATATAAGCATATATATGATAAAAATTCAATTTCACTAGAAAGATTTGAAAATATTTTCAAAATAATGATACTATAATCATGTTAGTAGGAATGTCAATTAGCACAGGCCTTCCAGGAAGCAATTTAATATTATGTGTCAAAATCACACATTTTGGCCCATTAATTCCATTTCCAGCCACCAGTCTGATGATAATGGGAAACAATTTCATTGCAGTGTTGTTGATCAAAGCAAAAGATGAAAAACTTCTACATTTTTCAATAATTTAAATTATTTAAGTAACAATATCTTATACAATGGGATTTGCAGCCATAAAAACCTGATAAAACATAGGCAAATTTCTTGCAATAGAAAAGATTTCTCTTTTGGGTACACTAGTTTGTCAGCTCCATGAATTCAGAGTATCTACTTTGCTCACCTTCTCAGCTCTTAGAGACTAGACTCTAGTCCATAACAGAGTCTCAATAAATATTATAGAATACATGGCTGTTAAATATGGTAAACAGAATTCTAAGATGGCCCATGACTTCTGCTTCCTGGTGATAAGTCCATGAAACACAAAGAGATTTTACAGTGAAGTTCAGGTTACTAATCTGTTGACTTTAAGATAGGAGAGATCATTTAGGTGAACATGGCTTATTAGCAAAAGTCCTTAAAAGAAAGAACATTTCTCCAAACAATAGCAATAGAGGAAGTTAAGGAGATTAGAAACATGAGAGAGATGATGTGAAGGTGGTTCCCCATTGCTGAGATGGACCTGAGAATAGCCTCTAGGTGCTGGAAATGATCTTGGCCAGCTATCAGCAAGAAAACCGGGTCCTCAGTGAATTTAATTCTTCTAGCAGCCTGAATGATCTTGGAAGCAGATTCTCCCTAGTGTCTCCATCTCAGCCCAGTTCCATAGCTATCTTAGTATTGTCCTGTGATACCCTAAGAAGAGAACCACAGAGGTTGCCTAATCGCCTGACCTATAGAACTATGAAATAGATGGATGCTATTTTAAGTCACTAGTTGTATGGTAAATAGCAATAGAAATCAAATATATTAGATAAATAAGCTGGTTACAAAACATGCCTTACAGTATCATTCCTTTCTGTGTTTTTATATTTATGTATGCATGAGCTTGCACAGAAAACCAGCTGAATTATATACACAATGATGTTAACAGTGAATTTTTTGGTGGAAGAGTTGAATTAAGTTGAACAGAATTTAACCACTTAGACATCTGGAAAGTTTGATAACCAATTATTTTCATGGACTAAGTTACATGGAGTAAATTTGGTCATTCTTTCAGCCTTTCCCAGATCCTCACATCGGAATTGATCTCTCTGCTGTTTGTTCACAGGGCAGTGTAATTCCAGCTAAGAGACAGAAAAATCAGGGTTTGAAACCTAACTGTACTACATACATGTTTTGTCTTGTTTTTAACTCAGTTAATGAAATTCACATAGCTTTAATTTCCTCAAATCTGAAATGTGAATACTCACCAATCAGGTCAATGTGAAGCTTCCATGAGAAACTTAATGCACAGAAGACAGTAATTATGACTGAGTACCTGGTACGTTGCCTGACAGGTTTTCACTGAATAGTAGTTCTTACATTTATCAGAGGAGACCTGCTCTAATAACTTCCTATTTGTTATTTTTACCACTATTCTTCTGTGAGTACTTCTGAATATTTCTGGCTGTCTAGCACTGTGTCTGATTCCTATGAGTTGCTCAGTAACTTCTGGCTCAGTTAATACATGATACATACCATAAATATTGGTACAATTGAATGCTGGGCTCAGGAAACAGTGCAGTAACACAGGACTGCCATGGGATGGCAATCTAATAGAAAAACTCTGTATTATCTGTGGATAATCTGCCCCTTCCCTCTCCCAAGGCTCCAAGGAAAACACACAAAGGCAATAATTGTCCAGGCAGAAAAGCAAGCTGCCAAGAATTTGCACACCTCCCTTTTATTTCACTGTGTGGACCACTGCCTGAAAATCACAACTCCTGATGTACGGAAAAAACGCTCTCTGCTGAGCTAGCAGACCTAAATAAACACCCAAGAAACTTTGCTTGGACAATTCTATAGACACTGAGTTTTTCGTCTCCAGGCCTGGAATCTGCATGTAAGTGCCTGGGTTGAAAAACGATATGGAAAAGAGGGAAACACATAGTCAAATTTTACTGATTTTACTGATATTTGTCTGTGTAAGTTTTCAGCCTTTAGGAGCTTCCCTTTGTCCTGTCAAAAAAAGAAAGCAAAGATGCACAGATCACAGATGCAGTGCGGAGAGCTAAACAAAGCCACATTCTCTAAAGACTAGTTCCCAGAGTGTGGAATTAAAAAGAAGAGTTTTCTTTGCAGTTCTGGAAGGGTTTGGGCATTAAGCCCACCACCTTGCTTGGCTTGGAGTGTTCTCTGTCTCTGGGATTCCCAGGTTCTCTGAAGAAGTTGTTGACGTGGTCTACAACTTCCCTGTCAAACACCCTCTCTGTTGAGCACACACAAATATCTCTCCTCGCCAGACTCTAAAAAAAGAGTCTTAATGTCATTGTCTCTCTGACTTCCTGTGGTCTCCATAAAATCTGTGGAGTATTCTGGGCTCATAAAAACATCCACAGCCCATTTCTCATGTGCTTTAACGACACTTCATGCGTGACTGACTGGGACACTGGTTCTCCTCTCTGGGGAAAGTGTGTGACATGGGTTTTCCCCTTCCCCAAAATAGCTGGTGTGAACAGGCTGGGAGCTGGAATGCAGAGCTGCAATTTCTCTCTTCCCATGAAGAGGCACAGCCTTCATGATGGGGAGCTCGGCCCACTTTCCCGAGACCACAGGCCAGAGGCCCCGCGCCATCCGGAAGCGGTCCCCACCCGGTTCTCAGAGCCTGACACCTGCTCCTGCTGCAGCTCTTGGGAGGAATAAAGACCGGGCTAAGGAAGGAAAGCGTATCACTCAGCATCTATTCTGTGTGAAGGGGCTTCTAGAGCAACATTCTGTGAGTAAGGACATTTCATCTTAGGAAAGGAGTCCACTATTTTCTTCTCAACAAGGAAGTGTGGAGGAACAGCAGCCCGGGCCATAGAGAGCTCTGGGAGGAACGTCTGTCTGGTAGGAGCCCCATGGCAAGGCGGGAGGCGTTAGCAGAAGGGGAGGGGATGTATCTTAGTACCCTGAGAATTCACAGGAAGGAGAGGTTATTTGTGACTGGGAGCTTCTCAGAAGCTGGTTGGCTGCAGAGAGACATTCCTGGATCATCACTCACCAACCAACTGCTCTGGGGGTGGGCGGCGGGGCACCATGTCCCATCCGTCACGTGCAGGGGGCCTCCTGGAGGTTCAGCAGTCCGAAGTAGGGCTGGTCTTTTTCTGGTTGGGAATGTAAGAATAGATAATGTCCATTTTTTCATTCTAGATACCTACATGCATGCATAACACACATAAGTGCATACCTAAATGCACGCATTCAACGCACACTATACAAGCAAATGCTATGCTAAAAAAATAAAGAAGGAAATTCTACAATACGTGACAACATGGATGAACCTTGAGGACATTATAGGAGTGAAACAAACCAATCACAGAGTGACAAATATTGCACGATTCTACTGTAAGAGGTTTGGTTGACATTTCCCCCAAAATGTCTACAGTCACCTTTCCTGGCATCAATATTGTTTCTAATTTTTTTTTCTTCTCCAGGGGTTCACAGTGTAGTAAACACTCATGAACAGCCAGTTGGAAAAAGAAAAATGAGGGGGAATCAGAGAGAAGTGAAAATACAGTGTGTGGTGGCCGGGCTGAGTGGAGTTCTCCATCCCGTGTCTCCTGTGACCAACAGAGCTTTCTCTTCTGAGTCACTGTTTATTCAAGGGCCCTTGCTGCTCCCTTTGGGTGTCACAGTTGACTGAGGGGCAGAAATATTTCTTTTGATGGCTTTGATTTGCATGTGTCCTTAAGTCATTAGTGAAGGGATGTCATCAAGGTCTAAGATTAAATAAATCCTAGTCCCCTCCCTTAGACCTTCAGTTTTCTAACCCTTAAGAAGAGGATTAGCAATGCATCACTGAGAGTCTTATTATATGTATATATGTATACATATATATGTGTGTGTATGTGTGTATATATTTATGTGTGTGTGATATATGTGTATATGTGTGCATGTGTGTATATACATGGGTGTATGCATGTATGTGTATATATGTGTATATGTATGGATGTGTGCATGTATATATGCTATGGTTAATGCAAGCAAACCCCATGCAGGACGTTTCTTGCCCTTCCCCATGGCCATGGCTCTCTCTGGAAAGGGAGTCTGCACATATGTTATTTTCCAAATAATGCTGCCAATAATAAAGTCAAACTCTGCTCTGTGCCCTCTTCTGGGTAATGACCTTGACTTTCTTCCTCCAGTGCCATCCTGCCCATTGATTTTGGTCCCTCCGCCTCTGGAGGAGGAGTGACACCTGTTTTTTCTAGTTCTGCTCTGTGCTGAAGTCCCCCTCTCCCAGCCCCAAGGAAGAGAGGGGTTTGAGGAGGCAAGTGAGGAAGCTTCCCCCAAAGGTGGAGATGCGCACGCACTTCCCTGTGCTCTCTGGCTGGCCAGGAGCTCTGTTTTTCAGTTTCCCTTCCTCTCCCACCCCTCCCCCCAAATTATGTGGCATCTGGGCGTCTGAATCCTGCTCACAGCTGTGCCGCTGCCTTCTCCACTCTTTCCATCTGCCTGTTTGTTTTTCTTGGTTTTCGTTTGCAGTCTGCTATTTTGTATAAGCAAAATTATCCTTTCATGTCTTACCCATTTCGGCGGTTTCTTCTGCTTATTGTAAACTACAGCATCTGTGGCGCTTGTCTCCTAATTATATTTCCAGCCTCCTAATAGGAAGGGCAAACATGCATATGGAACAGCACGACGAAACCTTCTGCATCCCTGACCCCCTCACAGACTCTTCTGAGCTTCTGGGGCGCTGAGCTCAGGGTGTTAAAATAACCCACGAACTTCTGCTCTAGAAAGACAATTCTAACACAGATTGAGACAAAGCTGCTGGGCACGTTCTTCTCATAAATGAGTCATATCCTGACTCGAAAAGCATGACTCTATAAGTAGATGCCTATCTCCAGATTCTCGGGTCTAACAGAGAGTCAAACGATGGCTTATTTTTAGACTAGTTTGGACAGCTGAATTAAAGCAAGAACAAAGATGGCAGAAATAAGAGACAAGACATCAGCACTGGAGACCCCTTGTGGGTACTGCCTTCTTGGATGTTTAGGAAATGGTCCTTCCAACTCCCTGACTTTCATTTCCCATCAGCTCAACTGGCAGCTGGACCAGGGCACCAATGTGGTAGGTGAGGGGCATTCATGCAATCAAGTGCTCGCTGTACCAATAATGGGGTAGAACTTCGGGAAGCCAGGATGCATTGAATGTGACCCCTGTTCTGAAAAGTGCTCACAGCTCTAATAACAGTGGAGTAAACAAGTGCAGACGATTCCAGTACCCTTTCTCGGCACTGCTTGCACAATTCCAGGGAGTCATTGTGTAGAAAGGACAAAATGGTGTGTATTTTAGGCTTCGCAGCCCATATGATAGCATCTCTGGTGCAAGGACCCCACTGTTGTCATGACAGATCGAAAGAGTCGCAGACAATAAGCAAACAAAGATGGCAGCCTTCCAACGAAGCTTGATTCACAAAAACAGGTGGTGGACTGGACCTGACTCACAAGCTGTAGCTCGCTCTCCCCGCTGTGGTCACAAGCTTGGCTCATTAAGATCAGTCTTCAGCAATCTGCCCATCCCCTTATGAGAAAGACAATGCCCATGACATGGCCTCAAGGTCCCTAAAGATGCCATCCTCCTTGTTCTCCAGGACCCTGCTGAGCCTCTCTCCTCCTCTCTCTCCAGGAGCCTGCAAAGAGTTACTCCTCGTCAAGGCACACTCCTTCCTGCCTCACACAGTGCTCCTCCAGCTTGGCTCTGGTCTCCACCCTCCACCCTTGTGTAGATAATGTTAGTAATCCTGCAGAGCAGCTCCTGCATCACCTCCTCAGAGAAGCCTCCCTGAATTCTCCATGTAAGTCCACTCCAGGGTGTCACCACTCAGGGCACCCCGTTGTCTCTTTCATGGCCCTGGCATGGGACCTGGCATTCAGATTCTTGGTGATTTGAATTTAGAAAAAGGCAAAAAGGCAAACTAAGTGATAAATAGGCAACACTTTATTAACTCACTGCAGCACAGCAGGAGGGAGAAGGCAAAGGGGGAGGCGTTTCTTGCCCTCACGGCTTTTAAAAGTCTGAGATAGTAGCTGACTCCTCCTCCACCTCGCCCACCTCCCTTCCTGCCCAAATCTGGAACTTCTTCCAGACAATTCTTGGTTCAAGCATCCTCATCTTCGGGGTCAGGTTATATAACTTAGCATCAGCACCTTCATGATCATGTTAGGTCTCCACCCAGGAGTGTGATTCTTCCTATTAAAATAAAGTACAGGATATTCTGAGGGCAAAGACAGACGTAGTGTGCCTGTCACAAGAAGTGGGTTTCATCAGTTAGAGGCTGCAGAAAGGGGTGCAGTTGTATATTGTCACAAGAATGTTCCTGGTCTAAGTGATTGTCTGCTAAGGTTTATTATGTTTACCCATCTGTTTCCCACCACTGCTTTATGGTCTTGCTGGGGTTTCCCCATAGCTGCTTCAGGATTTCTGCTCACCTAATCTTATCTTCGCTCTATCACAACTGTTAATTCTTTATTTAATTTTGTAAGCAGATCTTGAATTCTCTCCTTCCCTCTGAAGCATGAGCTTCATGAGAAGAGCTCCCAAATGTGTCTGCTTTTTTAGGGTTGTGTCTTTAACACCTGTAACAGAAGCTAGAATAGAGTAAGCCCTCAGGAATCCCGTTGAATGAATGAAGGAATGAAGGCGATGGAGGGGAACACAGTTAATGACTGGGACAGTCCAGGAGCAAGCATGAAAGGGGCCAGGATATTCCACAGACGAGCTGGCGGTATTTGGAATATAAATAGGACATGAGGATAATGTGAGACGTTCCAATTTAAAATATAAAGATTTGTGTTCATTTACACTGTTCTTCCTTACCAAATCTCCAGAGTTATGATATTCTGTTCTTTTTTGTCCCAAGACTAGCCTGCTCACATCTGAGCCTCTGACTGCTCTTCTCTCACCTCCAGCCTACTTGTCACCTGTTCCCATAGCTCCCTCGGGAAATCATCATTATCTGGAAGTCCTGTCTGTGTGAGCTCTTTGGTTCTTCACACTATCCCACTCCCTTACATCTCAACTCTACAGCTTTCTTTGATTCCCTCTTCTTAGTCTTCAAATCCATCTCTTTTTCTTAACTATTGCAAAATTTTCATTGAAGTATATTTGGCACAGTGTATTAATTTCTGAGGTATCACACAATTAATGTAATAGTTGTACATATGGTGAAGTTTTCACCATAATGCATTTAGTGAACATCCCCTTACATAGTTACAATTCTGTGTCTGTGTGTGTGTGTGTGTGTGTGTGTGTATGTGTGTGTGTGTGTGTGATGAGAACTTTTACAATCTACTCTTTTGGAAACTTTCAAAAATTCAGTACAGTATGATTAGCTATAATTACCATCCTTTTAATTATTATATGGGTTACTTCTAACATTGCAGAGTATAGTTAAACATCTCTTTCTTACTCTAGCAGTGCTAGTTAATTATTGTATGATGATGAACAGATTGTAAGTTAAGGATAACTTTTGTTTCCGTTTCCTACCCACTGTAGATTCCAGCTTTATGGCAACTATGCCTCTACATTATCAACAGTAATGTTCTGAATATCTTGTCATAAAAACACAGCCAAAGCGCTTGTTCCTTGTCTAAAGATTAATTATATACATGTATATTAAATAGATGTGTGTATATATGTATATATTTAACTTTTAAACCAGTTAATATTGTGTGTCAGTTGCTAAGCCTATAAGTGCTATGTAGGGGAGGGGCTGGAACAGAGAAAAGGGGGGACAACTCGGCAGACCAGACCCTGAAGTGGTGGGAACTGATGGGAGAGCAGCACACACATTCTTGCGGTCAAGACCGAAACCAAAAGGGCAGCCCGGCTGAGCCGGCGCCAACCCACGGGCTGCGCGGGCGCACTGGCCGCTGTAGCCACCTTGGCGTGACCTTTGTCTCTTTATGATCTGCTTCACATAAAATTGCGTAGGGGTCCCTACAGTAAGCTCATTATGATAGAGCGAGCTATGCGTAAGGAGCATGTGCAGTGAGGGCAATGCCTGTTTCTAGAAGCTGCCACCCTTTTTTTTAACGCCCTGAATGCCCCTGGGCTGGCAACTGGGAGGGAAAACCCAAGAATCCCTTAACAAAGTGCGCCCTGGGAGGGGGACAGGCGCCGGTGGTCTCTTGCAGGCGGCCCCCTTCTCTTCTCTGTTGCCGTAAAGAGTGCACGTTCTCATTCCTTTGCTGCAGTCAACCCTCCAGTGACTTTTCACTGGGTGTCTCGAGTGCTCGTCTTCAGCACAGGATGCCAGGACCTGGATTCAAGGACCTGGATTCCGGGCTTTTCCCGAATCCCACGTGCTAACAGAAGGAGTGAATACCCAAATGCATGGAATTCCCAAAGATTAATATTCCTGCCTATTTAAAGTCAATAATATTTTTTAAAAACTACACAACCTATCAGCATGCAGCAGCGTGCAACATTTTTATATTTATATTAGAGCTTTCTCCCCTTCCAGATGTGCATATCCAGGCTTCCTACCTGCCTTTTTTCTTTCTGTACTTATTTCCTCTTATCATCTGATCATATATTTCTTGTAACCACATCTCTTAGAGTTTCTACCCATGGAGTACACTTTTTTTTTCTTGGAAGTTCCCCTCTCCTTCTTTTCCAGATCTGCACCTCCAAAATCTCTCCTCATTTTCCAATCTGAATTGTTTCCATCAGTCCAGCACTTCCCTTTATGCTCCCACGGATTCTGTTTCCTTTCTCTGTTGCCTACTTCGACATACTAGAATAAATCCTCATGTGACTCTAAGAAGAAGGGCATGCTGTATAAATGTTTGACACTCACAGCTTCAAAATAGCTTCACGTCAGGTGCATCTTGAAGGTCTAGAGGTCTAGTACCTGGGAGGAGTCCCACATACATCCCGCAGGCCCGGGTTCAGGATCTGGGGCTGGGAGGAATGACAGCTAAATACAAATAAACCACTTCTTCCTACTTCCCCTGCATGCTTGCCTACTTGCCTTCATTCCTGCTTGCATCTTTCCTTTAAGAAAAAAAAAGACAATATCTAAGTATCATATTATGTCTGATAGATAATCTAACCCATGCATTGTGTGTGATGCCTTCTACTGCAAGTGATAAATTATCCCACTACCGCTTAAATCATAAATTTCCTTAATTACCTCAAATAACAGGAAATATGGAAGAAACTAGGCTTGGTGCTGTGATCACACAGTGTCATCAGTGAGCAGAGCCTGTCTGTTCACTTGATTACCTGCAATATGCTGACTTAATAACTCAAGGTTATGTTACCGAATGCAAAGTCCATTTCCTTAGTGAACATCATGCAAAAGACCCAAACTAGAGTTTCTTTAAATGAGAAATCTTTATTACTTGTCACAAGCATGAGGCAGCAAGATGAAAACATTTCCTTCTCTAAGGCTCTGCTCAATTGGGTCTCAGTTGAGGAAACGGGTGGAAAGTGTCAGCAGGTTGCTGGGAAGATTCCAAGCGCACTGGCATGTCTGATCATGCAGACATGTGTTTAAAGATGGTGGTGCAAGGCCACCTTTAGGTCAGTTATAGTCCTTTCTTGCTGTAGGTTTGGTCAGAACTACTCAACCAGATCTAAGACTTTCTTTACCTACATTCCCCAAGGCATTTGTCTATGCTCTTACCTAAAAGTGTTAGGCTTTATATGACCTTTCAATGGCCCAGGCCTCAGGGATTCCATAAAGTTTAGGAAGACCCCATGGAGTGTTTTCCATGATACTATTTCTAGTTGACTCACCTATTGTTGCCTTATCAACAGCACAAGTTGAATGACATAGATCCAAGCATAATAGCCTCAAATAACTGACTTTGAGGCAGGCACATGGGCTGCCAGGGAAAAGAGACTTTCCTGAGTGGCTCACTATTTGTTTTTCTTTTTTTAAATATTTTTCAGAAGTCCCAAAGACTTCCTGACTAGAACTACACTACAATACCACACTTTGAATAATCAATAGCAGAGAGGAATTATTTTTATGATGATTGATTTAGACTAATAATGTTTCATCCAGAACTGTGGACGGAGCTCCCTTCTTAGCATATTCCCACTCAATAAATAGCCAAACAAGACTAGAGATGTGCTTACAAATAGTAAGAGCAAAAATGATTACTGAGTAGGAAACCACAAGTTCTCATTAAAGCTAACCATAGCTTTCTATATTGAAAAAGTTTCCCCCTGAGCTATGAAAGCAGTCTCCATTGTGTCCCAGCATCGTGTGTTGCTAATGGGAAATCTGATGCCTGTTTATTTTCATCCCTATAATGCTATCAGACCATTGTCTTTATCTAGTGCTTGAAATTTCACGAAGGTGTATCTGATCATGAATATTTGTGGGTTTTTTTTCCCCTTCTTTACTTGTGTCCTTCTCTTTGAAAAGTTAATTTAACAATGATTTGATTCAAGGCTAGTTGTCAGGTCACAACTCGAATCTATTTCCAATTAGCTTTGAAATCCTTGCCCATTTGACTTTCTTCTTCTTCTCTCCATAACCTATTGTCACTTAATAACCTGGACCCTCTCTCTCAATCCCCATTCCAGATCCTCTCTAAAATGTGAATGTACAAATTGCTTCTGAACCATTTATATGAATGGGGTCAATGTTAGAATCTTGTTCTTTACCTTAAATTTTTCTGTTTGGGTCAGACGCTTTATTTTCTTTCATTTCCCAACAGTGGACCAGAAAGAGCTATTGATCAGCAGAGAGCCCGGAAATTAAATCAGGAACAATCACATTCTCTTTCAGTACAAGTACATTTCATGGATGGACATCCACTCTGTCTTAGCTCATACCTTATTATTGTCGTTCATCTTATTTTTGTCTGTGTAATCAGTTTCTGATTTTGCTTTTAAATGAATCAATAAGAGTCATCTGTGCAAGTCACAATTTCTCTATAACCCATTATTACTGCTATCTTAGCCACCACCTTTCAGCAATAGAAACTGATGTTGACCTGAGAGGTACTGAAAAAGTCTGGAATCCAGATTCTTGTGTGTGGTATGTAAGATTATCACACCAGCCGCAGAGCAGTGAGCGAAAGAGAAATTACATTCCTCAAGGTGATGAGAAGTGGGCCTGGTTTGAGAGAACACTGACCTGGTCTTGCCCATTTAGAACATGCTTATGGGAAGACTTTATAGTAATGCCTCCCCTCCCCGTCCCAAAGGCATCTAATTATCCATCAATAAGACCCCCACAGGAATGTAGCCACTGTTCTTGTTCTTGTGATCATTGGTCTCCCATTTACATGACTATCCTTTGTTTCTTTGTCAACCTCTAGCTCCATTCCCCTAGGCTATCCTACCTAACACTGAGACATTGACTTAAAAGCTGAACAAATTATTTTTAACGTCATCCTGCTTGACATACTACCCCTGTTATCTTCTCTATGACATAAGCAGCACCATTTTTGCCTTTTTTTCTGTGTTTTTATGACATCTTATTCTTCGGAATATTGTCCCTATTTAAGATGGGATTTCCTTGCAGGTAAAATCTATGACTCATTAAAGTCACTGTTTCCAACATTTAACAAAGAGACTGATACGCTGTGGGCACTTCATAGATATTCATTGAATGTAGCACAGGTATATCATTTGACTCCAAAATTAAATTGAGAGCAAATACAGGCTTGATGTCTCTTGTCTTTTCCCAGGGAACATCCGGTGTGGGTCACAGGAAGAAAATCAAACTCAGGGACCCTCCCACATTTCCTGTGTCCTTCAAGTCACACTGCATGGAGTAAAGTTCCCAGGATGCATTGGCAACACCCATGGATCTTTCTTTAACAACCTAAGTTACGGGGACTGGACAGGATGCAAATTATTCTTAGCCTGGGAAGCAACTAAAAGAACAGCAGTTAAAAGAAAACGAGCTGTTTCATCCTTCTTCCCCTGGCTTTTCAGAAGCACTGCCACCTTTGATGAATGTCAAAAATATAAGCACAGAAATCAAGTCATGAATAACCTTCTTAATCATCTATCATCATTACTGAAGTTAGACCCCCAAAGATGCTTTATTGTGGGAATCTTGAGCCTTCAAGTGTTCACATGTCCTGACATGTCCTCAGGACATAAGAAGAGAGATTTTTGCACAGGTTGTGGTAGAAAATTCTCCTTGAGTTGCTATAGTCACTGGGCTTTGCTTTTAAGGCTCAGTGCAGAAAGAATAGATTGGTGTTGTCAAACTAAATACTTAGAGCCCTGTTCAAATAAGGTTGGAAGCTAAGGCCTTGCTCAGCAGCAAACTCATAACCCAGATGCCTTGCATCTCCTACTAGTTCCCTTTCCTGTAGAGCTGAAGCGGGTGGGCTCCCAAATAGCATATAGGTGAGGGCTGGAATGTGAGGAAGGAAAACACATACAGCTTTTGCCATTGAGCCTTATTTGCTCTTTTGTGTCTGAATAAACTTTGCTTATTCTTTAATAATGAGTTGAGTTTTTGTAAGTCAACAGTATGAAAGGCCTGCTGAGTTCTCTGTACTAATTAAATCTTCCTTGAGAAGTACAAGTGTATGCTTTGGCCCAGGAAACTTGATATACAGCAAGAAAAAACGCTCAGTAAGATATATTTTTGTCACTTGTGAAATGTACTTCTAGATAGGAAGGAAAGCACAAATATGGATGATTTCTCTTAACTATGAGAAAGCACAAGGAGTGAGCACCTAACTTAGAGCTGCATAGTGGCTGAAATAGTTAAATAAAGCTTCTTGTGAAGACTTAATATCTAGACCTTGAAGGATGAGTAGGAAAAAGCAGATAAAGGACAAGGGTGTACTTCATATAAAAGGAAAGACATAGCCCGTGATGCCAAGACACACAGGACATGTGTCAACAAATAACCAGTCTCAGTTGTTGGAGAGAAGGTGGGAAGGTGCAGTGAGATTAGAGGGAATAGGCTAGAAGTTGTCAGAAGTCATACCCTGAAGGACCTTTCTTGTTAGAGTCAAAGGGCTTAATTTAGACGATCTGGACCAGTCATCTGGTGCATTACAAATCACCCGGGAATCTACATGTTTTACAGCTGCCCAGGTCCTAGAGCCTCCTGGTGCAGGTACAGCAGAGACAGACAAAGTCACCTCTGGCTCCAGCTTCAGGTGCTGAAAGGCAGACTTCACCCCAGACCTGATGAATCAGAATCTGCACTAAAAATAAGATGCTGGGTCACTCATTCACATTTAAGTTTGAGCAGTACTGATCTAGAGCAGTGGTTTCAACCAGCTTCCTTTGGGAATTGCCTAGAGACCTTTTAAAACACAGAGCTGGACCACACCCATCAGATATTCTGAACTAACTAGTCTGCAGGGGAGCCAGGGCTTAGGTGATTTAAAGCTCTCTAGCCGGGCTTCTGAGGCATCACGCAGATGGCCCACCTCTGGTCTCCGGGGAAAACAGCCCAGTGAGGGGAGTGACTAGTCAAATAACAGCATCTGGACAGGAACTGAGCTTTTCAGACTGCTGAGAAGGGCCTGAACAGCTAATTCAGTTGTTCCGAGTCTCTCAGAGTTCGTCTCCTGTAGACATTCCCTTCTGAAGGTTATTTTAAACCCAAGACAATGGAAGACAACTCCAGAAACAAAGGAGAAGTTTCTGCCTTTCTCCCAGCTTTTTCATCCTTCTCTTCATTAAAGAATCCATCACCACTCCCTAAACCTCCATGTTTTCCCTTATCAAAAAGGGGTCATTGTTCCCTTATCTGCTATAAGATTGTAGGAGGAGAAGGTGAATCTGTATTTTCAGAGTAAAGGTGAAGTCATTTTTCCTTCCCACATGGAGACCCAATCTTCTGGCCTGGGATCCCCTTTCCAGGTATGGAAGTCTGTGGTCTGCCCCAGCTGCCTCAGAATTCACAGCTACGTAAACCTCCATTTGGGCGTTACTGAATTTGGACTTTTTTCTTAATAATCACACTTCAAATTGTTTGTTCATGCATCCTGGGAAGAACCTCAGAGGAACAGGGAAGTATTTCCTTGGCCCCACAGGCCCTTTGAAAATGTGTCTCTCTCCTCACCCCCAGCCCCTTGTCTGAATCTCAACCCCATACAGTGGATACTACTCCCCAAACCCAATTTGTCTTCCTTCACTGGTGGCCAAATTGGGTCTGGTTTTCTAACCAAACAAAAGGGTGTCTAACCCACAGAGCAGTGAAAAGTAAAAATCTCCTATTCCAGCCATTACATGGAAGGATTTATTAAATAAAATAGACTTCCTGCCATGTGTGAGGTGCTGTGTGAGAGCCTGGATGACAGAAACAGGGCTGCAAAGAAGAACCTGAAATAATGTTGCCATTGAATGAACCACATTCCCAAGACCCAAACACACGTTGGCAGGAAGTGACAGGCCAGGGGTGTTCGGATGAGGAGGTGGAGCAAATCTTTTCCGACTTCCACACAACACGCTCGCACTTTCCCAGCGGAATGGCCTCTTGCTTAACCTCTGAAAAATATAAAAAGCATTATCAGAGCCTTAAAAAAAGAAACATGCTTATTTTTAAACCTGGCCATTTAAAAATTATTTTAAGCACTCATAAATTATTAGGTAAAATTTTTTATTAATTTTTTTCCAATGAAAAAAGAAAAACCTTTAAGTTTTATGAAGTCTGTGTTTTATGATTTCTGTTATTAATACGTGGCTAATACTGTAATTGTTTCTTTGCGTAACAGAACCATTATATAAAATGAATATATTTAAGATAACCACATACTCATTTCTTTCTTTTCTTCAGATGAAGTACGTTTTCTTTAGCAGCCAAATTTGTGCTTTTGGAAAAGGCAGTCGAATAGCCAAAGTTGTAATTTTATGAAACCACAAAAGACTCTTCTAAAGGGATCTGACTTGAATACACACTGCAAGGAAATTAATAGTCTCAGCTCACACATCCTCTTTAATCCCTCTCCTGCCTCTTGCAGGAACGAAGAATGCAGTTGTCAAGCTGACTTAGGAGAAAGACAAGTCTTGAGCAACACGCTGTTGGCGTGAGGCCAGCGTGTTCTTTCTGGGGTATCTCAGCAGCCCTTGGGGAGCCGCCGGGCCAGGGATGTGTTGTGTGTCATTATCAATTTGCACTCTGATTTCCTAACAGTTCAAGAGGCCTTTTGACAAAAGCCACCATTTAGAGCTAATAATAACTCTGGAGTTTTGCTAAAAGTCTCACAACCTGGGAACAGGCCCAATTGCTAAACATACTTACACTGCATGAGTCTCTTTTACGGAGCCCAGAGGGGACAGTCAAGCAGACTAGAAAATGTGCTTTGGGGACATGGTCTCACATTTGCAAGTTCTTTTCAAAAGACTGATTTCAGTTCATTTACCAAGTCCACCTGAGTAATCATTGTAATTGTGGGTCAGTCACATCACTGTGACCTAATCTGAACCCGAGATGATAACAGCTAAAATTCAATAGCTCCATATTTCTAGTTGTATCATCTGATTATAAAATCTAATGGATTGCATTAACCTACTTCCCCCTACTTAGAAACATCTAGTCCATTTCTAATAAGTTATAATATCCTCTTCAATTCCACTATCACTTGAAGGACATTTTTTGTATCTGGCTAGCCCTCTCTATTAGAATATTCTTCAGCAATTTCTATTACTCTTTCTCCATGGGAATACACGGACATATCTTCGTTCCCTCTTATTCTCAAAAAATAAAAATAAAACAAGTTTAATTTCTTAGCATTTCCTAACCACCTCTCTCTCTTCCAACAGAGTTTTCTTTTCTTCAAGGCAACTACCCAACATTCCTTTGAGGATAGCTCATGTGGCACGAACCTGGTATATGTTTGGGGAAAACTATGAAGTAGAAGAAGGAGGTGACAACAGAAAGAAGGGAGAGTGTATTGTGTTGCTAAGGGACATGAAGATTCAGAGTTCAGTTTCGAGATCAATGAGCAAGTCATTGCTTTGCTCGAATGGTCTTAGACACCTTACCTTGTTTCAGTAATAGTTCCTTAAACACAAATCATTCTACCATTACATCCCAATCTCTGACCTAGTATGAAAGGTATGGAGAAGTTTTCATCAGCTCCTGCTGTCTCTTTTCATCTTACTCATTGGCCTGTTTAATATAGAAGAGTGAAGTAACTGATTACAATTCAGTCTGTAGTCTCTTTGGATATGTAGTATCTTCAGATTATTTAATTGGTCATACGTGCCAGATATGAGATTGATAGTTTGGTGCCGGGACTTATAGAATCAGAGCTTTTGAGCAGAGAGTGATTTTACATTACATCCAGTTAGCCCGCCCAACTAAAACTAGAACATCTTTAAAAATCTTGTCGAGAATTGGAATTCCCTGTTCTCCCTGCACATTTCCAGAGATTTGACATTCTCTACCCAAGCTCTCTGTCAGCTAATTTTACTAGTGTTAAGACCAGCACCATAAGAATTTCTTACTTACATTGAGTTGATTCAGAATTCCAGATACATTCTTTGTCTGGACGACCTCTTGAGAAAAAAACAAGAAAAAGTCCCTATTTTCTATATGGCTGTGAAGGGGCTAAACAGTAACACCTAAGCCTCTCAGAACTGGTCTCTGTGGAGGCTCTACTCTGACATGAAGTGCCAAGGACAGTGGAGGACGGTCTCAGAGTCAAAGGAGCAGATCCTATTCTTCTTACCCCTTAGTCCATCCCTTAATCAAAGACGCCATTGGCTTCTTTTGGGGGCTTCCACCTTTCTGCTAATCTCTCAGTCACTGGTGACCCCTGCCTCTCCTTCCAGCACCCCAGTCCCTTTTCCCTGCCTCAGCTCTGGGTAGATCCATAGGTCTGTCTCAGCTACCACAGCATTCACCATCGAGTAATTTCTCCACATGTCTGTTGTGAAATGTGGGCTCTTTTTTTCTCCTACTAATTGGACATAATGTTAAGTTATTCCTTCATCTAGTCTGTGAAGAACCTCAGAGAAAAGGGGGGAGATTTTTCCTTTCTTCCACACACACAGCTGCTTGGTGGGAAAGTCCAAATTTATCATGTCAATATTTTCTCTAGACAAGAACATTGAAATGCCACATAAACTGATATAGATGAGTGGTATCCTAGGGAAAACAGCCTTCAGCTATTTATCTCATCTGTTTCTATCATTAAAGAGAGACAATCTACTTGAGGAAGAAGAGATGCTTTAGTATTAAAGATATATCCAGTTTCTTCCCACAAAGAGCTGGACGGAAACAAAAGCACTTTAAAATAATCGTAGAGATCAAAATATGCCCTTCTGGGGATTCATCCTAAGAATATAATCCAAAATATGGAAAATAATTTTGATGTGGGTGTCTGACAACAGTAAGTGCAGAGTTTGTCCTGAAGAACATTTCAAGAAGAGGTGCCTTATTCCAAGAAGTTTATTACAACTGTTCAGTGAAAGTCAGATCCATGTTTCTTGAAGTCTGGAGAAGCGAGTTCACCTGCAAAGTGGCAGTTCATGGGTATCTGGGGCGTGGTGGGGGCCTCTGTGGGTGCGGCCAGCCGGAGCTGGACCTCTCCTGAGAACTGAGAGCTGTGAGAAATGGACTCCAGGGACAACTGATAAAGTTGCCAGGTGGAAAAGGCAGGAGTAAGTAGGGGACATGGTAACTAGGGGGTGTGGCTTCACCCCAGGTTGCTAATGAAGGCTCTTGTAACTTCATCTCTATGGTGTCTGGATGATAATAACTTATTTTAGCAGTCATAGTTCTTGCTAGTTAGTTAATTTTCCTACTTATAGATCTGCATCCCATTCTTGCAGAGTTTAGGGACCCTTCTCTCCTAGTCTGTCCCTCATCGATTTTGTACACTATGTTATTAATTTAGCCATGTTTATCACAGTTAAAAGTTGAAAACACTGCAAATAATCAGCTTTCAGGGCATAATTATAGAGCCTATGGTTTTTGTAAGAATTAAAAACTGTGAGGCTTTTAAAAATACTGTACTGAACAACGTCTATCAATATATGAAATGATACAGGAAGGGAAAAAGATGTGTGTAAAGCAAAACTACTGCATTTGAAAAGAAACAGGAACGAAGCCCTAAATGCCAGCATCAGCTGGATATGAGTGTTGACATAATGGATGATTTACCTCTGTTCTCCGCATATTTTTTTTTCCAACTACAGCTCTACATATTGTTATAAACAGTAAGTGTTCTTTTACACAGATCTTAAAGAAGGAAGGTATAAGGACAGAGAATGAACTGACCTCTTGCCTTGTTAAAACATTTTATGAAGTTATTATTGTTTTAGCAATCTCTCTAATGTCTGCAATCAATTTGTTCCCCATATACTCATGCAGACCACACCTTGCTACTCAGCAGCATGAAAAATGAGGCGATCACGGAATCAATATCTGTTCACCATGGCCCAGTGCACGGGTCCCAGCCATCCGCATTATTCATCAGAAAGATTAAGTCTGCGTTGACAGCGTTAATCTTAACCTCATGATCTGTTTATTTGACAATTCTCATTAGGAGTCCCTGGTTGTAAGGGAAAACAGTGTTCAAAATTCCAGGCAATTAACTCTGGGTGCAATTGTGAGAATCAAAATCATGTGCTGTTTTAAACTGCAACGAGGAGAAGCTGCCCTGGTGGCCAGCACGTGAGTTCCATGCCATTTCTGCTCATGCAAATGAAACACAACAGATCTGTTTTGATTTCAGGAACTTTCATCAAAATGAAACAAAAATTGTTTTCTTCTAAGTCAATGGTGTCTTTTTAAAGTCAGCTGACACATATTTACTCCTATAAAGACTATGACTTGGGAGCCAGGATAGACTATAAAAGTCACTTCTCTCAGAGCCATAGCTGGAAGCAGATTATTTTTTTAATGAGCATTTGATAGGACATTATGTCTTTGCATTGTCTAATTAGTCATAAAAGAAGGTCTGTGGAATAGTGTCAAAACTAGACATTTGCCGTATATTGCAATTGCAAATTGTCTAGTATAGTTAAAAGGTGAGCCTTTCTGTTCCCTTTAGGCAAAAATTCTCCTTGCAGTAAGATAACTAGAGCTGTGGCACTTCAGGGAAAAAAGCTTCTATGCCCAGCAAACTCCCAGAGGCCAGTGAGGGAATGGAGTAGATGATCCCACCTTTGATATGGAAAGAAACTACAAGGAGCTCCCCTAAGTAAGTTATCCGATTATTTATTCACGACCTAACTAATGTATTCATTTATTCATGAATTAATTAACTGTCCAATAATTGACCACAGCCCTGTCCTCAGCTCTTCAATCAGGTTTCAATCATTTACTGACTCCTTCATTTGATTACTCGTTCATTTGCTTGTTTTTCATTGCATGATATGTTCTTCATATAAATATATATATATATGTATGCACATAATTCATTTTTATAATCAGCCTTCACCAAGGCACATTATTAGGGACTCACAATGAGGACATGGGAATGACATGAGCTTTGCCCTCAGGGAGGTCGTGGTGAAGGAAACAAGACTTTGTCTTCGATGAGCTCTTCATCACGGGACGTGGGACAGATGCCGGAGGGACCAGCACAGAGGAAGGTAAGATTTTGAGCGACCTGGAGCCAGAGGAGGATTGAACGTTACTTGCACTGGTTCAGCAGCATGAGCAATAGCTCATCAGGTAGAAAAAAGAGCAGGCAGAGGCCGGACTCCTGCTGGAAACAGAAGGAAGATTTTTTCCAGGTAAAGGTGGCAACCGTGCCAGGCAAAGAGGCATGCTGCTTGCAAAGGGAAAACAAATACATACAAATAAAGAGACATATACATATAGAGTTTACATTTTTGTAGCTAAAAATGTTTACAGAAGAAAAAAACATATAAAGAACTTGTGAGAATAAGAGCACCTGAGAGGAACATCCTTCCAGATTATGAATCGTTGAAGATTTTAACTCAGGAATATAATAGACACCCATCAGCTAATAATTGTACAGTTAGATTTATTCCTAAATTGTATTTTTATGTTTATATTATATTAAAATAATATTACAGAGACGACCAAAAGAAACTTTGAAATAGCTACCTCCTAAAAAGCCCAACTGTGACACATTTTCTTTCCTAAATTCCTGTCTTTTCCTTGTTTGTTCTAGAATCACAATGGAGATACTTTTCCTCCAGTATCAATATGTAATCAAATTTACCTGAAGAAATCAACAATTTGTTGACTCTTGCCTTAAGAGTCTGTTGGCTCTTGCCATGTTTGCTCTTCAGCAAATAGCTCTAGGTTGAGAGAGAGAAAGAGAGAGAAAGAGATAGAGAGAGAGAGTGTTTCTAGGAAGTCAAGTTAAAGAAATAGGAGCCAAGTCAATTATCACTGCATTTTAACATTTTCTTGAAATGAAATTTCCTATCTAAAGACAGAGTCAAGTTCAATGCACATTTTTATAGCTCTCAATGTCCCCTTCTGTTTTCAGCACAGCTGAACTAATTCACAGTGCCACCAGCAACATAATGCTATGTTCTGCTACCGTTTCCTCAGCGTTGACATTATTATATTTTATTATTGTTAACGTAAGTGAAAAATGTTTCCCCAATATCTCTGTTCTTTGCACTATGATTACCAAGGAGCTCAAGACACACAATTACATTGCATTACTGATGCCTGTAATCTGACTTTTCATGGACTCATAATGATGACTTCCCCCATGTGAACCTTTTCTGCGAGAATGGCACAATTCACCAAAACACATGCACGGTCATTAGCACAGGCCTGTCAGGCTTTTTGATTGTATGTGTTTTCGAACAACCTCAAATATGCTCTTTCTTTGTTCACAGTAGACTCCATTTTGCCCTCCATGTGGTTTATATTTCTGACATAATTTATTTAATGGTCCTCTACTACCTTTTACTCTAAAATATGCTTAGTCACATAACACTTCTGTCGCCTAGATTTTCCTGAGACATAATCAAGGAAATGACTTTTCTTAGGAGTGCTAAATTTGTTATATGCTAAAAATTGCTCCCTGATTTGGGGAGGGATGGGTTAAGCAAAATAAAACAAATGTATGTCATGTGTCTATCCCCAGATCACAAATATGCATTTCTAAGAAAGGGATAGAGTTCATGAAAATCTAGAAGAGAAGCGTCAAAGGTATTGAGCCTTCACCTATGAAGGCAGAGTCTTCATTCATGGCCAAGGTATCTGAATCCACATTAATAATCCCAGAAGCATCCAGCAAAACAGTCTCACCCATGTCACTGACTTGCAGTGTCCTTTGGCCATTGGGTCACACTTGTTTTTAATATTTTGTTGATTTTCCTGTATTTCATTTACATCTGACTAGTAAATATGTGGCACCGCAAAAATCCAACACTCTAGTGGAAAATGTAAGCGTCACAATCCATGTGTCGTGCTGATGCTCATTGTTCTGCAATGAGTCCAGCTGAATGGTGTCTGAGTGTAATCAGAAAACTCCCCAGTCCTCCCCACACCAGCTAATGAGTGGATGTGGAGTGAGTCAACTTTATTACATGGAAGTTTGGAAACAATCTACAGAATGCTTGCAAGCCAAGTACTCAAAAGAAACCAACCCAGCAGGTGCCTTTAAAGTTCTGGATGTATTTCCAGAGCATTAATGGTTTGAAACCCCAGGTAGTGGGTGAGAGAGAGTATAGTTAGGTTTTCCAAGCCATGCTTTTAACATCATTTCTTTGTGTGTAAAGCGATTTGTCCTCAAAAAAAAGTCTTAAATATTCTTGCTTATGATAAATTCAAAACTCCTTTTTATTTAGTTTATCATATGCAATGTACACTGTCAGGCACAGCATACATGATTTCCATGACAACTTTGCAAATTAAGTTTGATTATTATTTTTCCTTTATTTATGAGGAGGCTGAACACGAGCATTTAAGCAGCTTTCCCAAGGTCACGTGCTCGGGGCTAGTAGAGTGGAGCTGAGCCTCTCTGCAGTCCTCTCTCTACACTGAGCCCCCTTCTCCCAGTAGGGGTACATAGTACCCCTGGACTCATAAAAGTGGTTCCCAGGCCTGTCATTGCAGATCTTTTCTTAGACTCTTATTTCAGAACCAAATCCATTTAACAATCAAAATGCACAGCCAAAAATCCATGAAGGACAAACAGACATTTTACAATCATTTTCCTCCCAAAGGAAACTTATTTGACATGGGAAAGTAAATTTAAAACGTTGAAGGGGTTTGAATGCCCAACAAATATGGAGAATGTCAGGAAGCACATGGCTACTCTGGGAGGACAACAGGAATGAATTCCCCAATGTCAGTGAAAACCACATTCAAATTCCTTTCCCTCTCTGACTTTCTCCACTTGCAAAATAAGGGTTCGACAGAGGATCTGTGTATTAGTCAGAATTCCACCACACCAAATCAAATGTGAATTGTACACAATATCTAGCTAGCTAGCTAGGTAGATAGACAGGTGGGGTGGAGAAATGATAGTGGAAGACAGACAGATGATAGATGAATAGATGCTGAATAGATATATGATAGAGAGAGACAGAGATAGGTGAATGATGAAAAAGAAAGTAAGAAAGAAAGAAGGAAAGACAGAGGTAGATAAGTGATAGTAGATGATAGATGAATAGTGAATAGAGAGATGATAAAATATGATAGATAATGAATAGAGAGATGATAGAGATGATAAAATATTATAGAGAGTGAACAGAGAGATGATAGACTATAATAGATAATGAACAGAAATGATAGAGATAATCAAATATTATAGATGGTAAATAGATAGGTGATAGAGATGGTAGAATATGATAGATAATGAATAGTGAGATATAGATAGATAGATAATAGGCAGACAAATAAATAGGTCCATTCAATATTTCCATAGAAAGGTGATGCTGAAACATGCCTTAGAATCAGCTACAGACAGAAACTCATAGTCTTCTTGCCAGCACTCCAGTTTTCTCTTCCCTTCACCCTGCACTCTCCCCATCCCTCTCCCTCTCATCTTGACTTCCTTTCATGTGTTGGATCACAGGTGATTCCACCCGGGAAAGAACAGACTCCAGAAGCAGGAGCACATGACCAATGGCTATAATCAAGTGTTAGCGAGACCCCGATTCTGAAAATTCCATGGCTGATTCTGATTGCAATGTAAGAAAACATTTTTCCTTCATTTGAACACATGGTCCTGACTCAGGGCATCTAACACTAAGCAATGGTAAGACGAGCCCACCATATTTTCATGCCTCGCTTGCAGATTTCATGCTATTCTTCATTTTTATATTTCTATGTTTTACCCTCCTGGCTTATAGTATGTGAAGTTTCCATAAAGTGTGTGTCATTCAAATGTGATTGCTTATAGAAATATTACTGGACCTTAGGTGAACAGTTAGAAAATAAGAATTAAAAAATGATTCAGTTTCTCTGGTAAATTCTGAGTTCACACTTTACAAGCTTTCTCCTCACTAGATAGTGCCGTTGTGGCAAGCAATAATGACTGTGTCCTAGACCCTGGTATCTCTGAATACACCATTTTACATGACAAAAAGAATTCCCCAAATGTAATTTGGAGTTACAAGCCTTAACACAGGGAGTATTTCTTGGATTATGAAGATGGACCCAATCTACTGACATGAACCCTGGAAGTGGAAGTGGACATCAGTTGTACCTGCCAGAGAGACCACAGCAGAAGAGATGGGAGTCAGGTGAAGTGTGAGAGACCCACCTGCCCTGGCCAGTCTGCAGGTAGAGGAAGTGGGTCCTGGACCACATGATCAGAGTGACCTCAGCTGAGAGCAAGGAACTCCAGGGAACCTCAACCTGCCAGCAGTGTGAATGAGCAAGGAAGTAATAATTTTCTCTCTTCCAGGGAGGCACACCGCCCTAGACTTTGACCCATAAAACCTATGCTTGCTTCTGAACTGCATGTAAGATCTTTTATACGGTTTAAAATCACTGTGTTGTGACCCTTTTTTATAGCTGCAATAGAAATTAATATTCTAGAAAAAATTGTGGGATTTTATTGGGGGGGGGTAGAAAGATGAGAATTGTTTTTGCTTAACTAGATTTTTCATTCATTTGTTTAGCCCCAGAAAGTAGATTCTTGGTTGGTCAGTGTCCCACTGGTCTAGATTTCTTGGAGCTTCTTCTCTTTATTAATTGTACAGAGAAAACAAACGTCTTGTTCAGTCGGAGTCCCTGTTCTGAAGTAAATGAGATTGAGGAGTGGGAACAGGTTGCCTGTTCACACAAACCAGAATCTGAATAGCGAGGTGGGAATAGGTGAAAACTTTTAGCCATCATGGCCAAAGGAAACACCTTCTGAGGCCCTGGAGGTCTGGCCTTTTGGCCTTAATGTGCTTTTCCTTCCCTGCCCTTGATGTGCCTGCTCCCTCTTCTTATTGCCTTGGCCTTCCCCTCTGTACTTCTCTGACATGTCACAAATCTCAAATGCTCTGAGCATATTTTCTGTTTTTCAATTCTGCCTCAGATGAAAATTCAACCCAATAACTGATATCTATATTTCTCTGACTCAAATTAATTCCAAAAAATACTGGTTACCCATTTTACTTGCTAACATGCAGGTTGGAATGTAACATTGCCGTTCTGTCACTAAGCTGAGTGTCACCTGTACAAATTCCCATAGACAGCTGTGCTCTTTTCTGCCTGCATCTTTTCACTGTGCTAAGGCAATGCAAATGCATTCAGACCTGTTTTAAGAATCTTAGTTCTGATAAGAGGCAGATAAAGACAAGGGGTGAAAAAAAAAGATAGAAAAGAATTTTCTTCACTAAAAACAAGACAGGATAACATAAAGCCTTGAATTAATCAGAACTTGAAAACAGAAGCCTGTGAGCACAGGATGCCACTGGCTATAATGGGTTTACAGAACCTAGAAGAATAAGCTCTTGAATGTGGATACCCACATGAGGCCTAGAGGTGAGACCTTGGAACCAAGGATTGAAAGTGAGCACACTCCTTGCAGCCCCAAATACAACCTCTCACGAAAGATGAATCTGAAACTAAATTTCCCTTTGTTTTAAAAACTAGAAGGACAGCACACGTGTCTCATAGGAACTTGGGCTCCAAATCTGTACACCTAAGTCATCAGGCATAAATAAATTTATAGCGCATAAGAGGCATTTCAAAAGCACAAGCTGCAGAGGATTTCCCAGGGGCAGCAGGATGAGGAAAGTCATGTTCATTTGAGTTCACAATCAAAAATTACAACATGCATGAGGAACATTCTGTCCTGAGCACAATGAAGCAGACACAACTAGGAGGATCGTTAGTATTTAAGAATAATAGTCAAAAAAAACAGGAACCTGGGAGACAAATGATTAAAGACAAAATACAGAAATCAACACAGCAAGGAAATATAAAATACAAATATAAACCAAACACAGATTTAACGAGAGAAAAATAGAGCTTCTGGAAATAAGAAGTATTGTCCTTGAAATTTAAAATTTGTGGGACAGATGGAACCCAGATGACATTCAGAAATTAGTGCAATGTGAAATTTATCTGATCCATGTTCTCAGGATAAAACATGGAATGATATGTATATAGCAAATATACAAAAATTATTAGGGAGGATAGAATAGAAAGGTCCAAAGTGTATCTCACATAAGAAGGCAGTAGAACAAAGGGTAGGGAAGCAATATTTGAAGAGCAAAAGACTGAAGAGCTTCTGAAGTGGTGAAATAACATGCATTCCCACCTGAAGACAGCACTCAGAGAGAAATAGATGTTGAACGCACACATTCAGCAGACCCTTGATTAGTGTTATTTCATTCAACATCATTTTCTTGTAGATTTGAGGAAATAGATTCTGGGCTGGTTTTGAATGAAGGATATTATTCAAGGACTTGTTTTCTTTTAAGTGGGTTCCCCTGAAAGTCACAGTTTCCAATGACCTATTGATGACATTGAGGACTTACTATACACACAAATACACACTTAGGCATAAAATACATTCTTCAAATCATCAAAAAGATAGGGCTCCATGCAATAATATGCAGAAAGGACTTGGAACTGTACCTAGCACATAGTATGAAATATGTCATTGTTAACCATCTGTATTATTCTTACTAGTATAATAAGGACATGCTGTCCTGTTGCTGTTATTTCTTTTGCCTTTTTATATTAATGAAATTTCATAGTTAGCAGTATAAATGAAGATAACAAGTGGTTACAGTATGGTATAAATGATGTTGTCTGATACTATTTGGGTACCACTTAAACACAGAGGCCAATAGTACTTACTGTGGGATGGGAATGGTACCCAGCAACTGTGAGGACAGTGATCACCTGTGGGTGTGAGCACTGGGCAGGTAAGGAATAGTGTGTCAGACTCAGACCACTGAAAACACTCAGGACTTGAGCACTAGAACTATTCTGAAGCAAACACAGCAGCATGTTGACTTCTGTTAGTTTCAGTGGTGGTTACCTCCACCCATGGACGTTGAGATGGGATCATTCACGGGTGACCATCCCAGTCACAGCTTGCCAAACTATGTCCCCCGCAAGGTGTTGCTTCTGCCTGGAAGAAAACAAGGTTTTTCTACTTCACACAGACACACAGGTTCTGTGTGTGGGGACATGGATACCTGTTAGATTATTTTCTGTACTTTCATGGGTTTGAAATATTTTCACCACTTCCAAAAGGAACTATGACTTTCTACATGAACCTTCAGGTGAAAATAGAATCCCAGTTACTCAAAACCATCACCATTCCTATATCACTTCATCTAGTACCTAACTGGCAAGTTTTCCATTTTCAACCAATGTAACAGGTTACTCTGGTCTCCACCTCCCTATCTGAGAAATGGGTTAAGGGCGATAAGATGGTTAGCCCAAGACATTAGGCTGAAAACATAGTTTTCAACTACCCAAACCTTTTCCAATTGTCTTAAAACACTGGAAGGACTAGAAGTCACCTTTATGCCGTGCTCTTAATATATCAAAGAGACATATTCCTACAGCCGTGCTGAGTTGTTGAGGGAGAATTTGGATATAATTTTATAAAAAGCTAGCACAGGCAACCTCTCACTTCCCATGGAAGTTCTGTCTTTCTGCTCTGCCAAACTCTTTTTTTCTCTAACAGGCTTACTAAGTCACACACGAACACACACACACAGAATATTAAGAAGATAATCTTTCCAGGTGATGGAGGCATCACTTTCAGTTCTGTCAGCTGTGTTAATTCTCCAACAATGCAAAAGACCACAAAGATCAGAAATCATCAAGGGCTTGATAACCCTTGTCTGGTTATACTGGAAAGAAAAAATCTTTCGTGCAATTTACTTTTTAAACGTATAATAAATAATAATAACAATAATAATAATTTGTTTTCCTTCCAGCCCACTAATGTGTGAAAACTCAAATAGTAAGTATCTATGTATGCTCTTAAAAGTAAAAAAAAAAAAAAAAAAAGCACCACTATGATAATTATCTGGGGAAAAATAACATTTTTCTCAGTAGATAGATAAGTGAAAGAAAGATGGGAGTGGGGGGATTTAACTAGCTTCTTTTTTCACTGTTCAAAAAACATTCATGCTGTAAACCATATATCTGATAAAGTACTTGCATATGGACTATATAAAGGACTCTCAACACTCAAGAGTAAAAGTAAAATCCAATTAGAAAATTAGCAAAAGACATGGACAGATATTTCCCTTAAGGAGACATGTCAGTAGAAAATATCCCATTAAAGTATCCCTGATATCACTCATCAATATAAAATACAAATCAAAAGCATGTGAGCTATACATTTTAGCTAAAATATCAAAGACCAGAAGTGATGCAGAGAGAACCTTGCTGGTAAGAATATAAAAAAGTGCAGCTACCTCAGAAACAGTTTAGTTGTTCCTTAGAATTATTCACACACTAAATATAGGATCCAGTAACCACTAACCTGGGCATATCTCAGAAAAACAAAAATTAGGTACACGTGAAAATTGGTACATGAATATTAATAGCCTATTTATTTGTAATTGCTCCAAATGGGGAAAATATAAAAATGTTCTTCAGTGAGTAAATGGTTAAACACACTATGGTATAACCATACCTTAGAATATTAGTCATCAATAAAAAAAGAATAAACTTTTAGGTGGTAATTTTATATGTCAGCTTGATTGGGTTAAGGAATGCCCAAGTGGCTGGTAAAACATTGTGTGTAGTTGTGTCTATGAAGTTTTATCTGGAAGAGATTAGCATTTGAATTGGTAGACTGAGTTAAAGAAAGATCGTCTTTACCAAAGTGAGTGGGCATCTTCTGATGCAGTGAGAGTTCAGACAGAATAAAAAGGTAGAGGAAGGCGTGATTTTTTTCTCAGTCTGAGCTGGGACTTCCATCTTTTCCTGCCCTTGGACCTCTGTGCTTTTCTCAGGGCTTCAGCCTTGAATTTGAGACTTTAATGTGTCTACAGCTTATAGAGGGCACATAGTGACACTTTTCAGCCTCTTCAAGTCAATTTCTCTTTCTATATACAATGCGTATTCTCTTGGTTGTTTTTTGGCGAACCCTAACTCATCCATTTTTATACAGTCAATAACTTGGAGGAAACTCCAAAGCACTGTGCTAAATAAAAAAAAAATTCAGTCTCTAAAGTTTTCTCTTTTGATGACTCCATTTTCAGAACATTCTTAAATGGCAGATGTGATAGTTGGGTATAGAACAAAATGGATACAAGTGAGTTCATAGAAAGCTGGTGAGATATGCTTAAGTTATGAATTGCATCAGTGTCAAATTCACAAGTTTGATATTGTGGTAGAATTATCCTCACCACTAAGAAGAACAGAGTGACGAGCATACACATGGCTATTCTATGGTCTTCACTACTCTCTGTGGCTCTATGATTTCTTCAAATTGAAACATGAAAAATAAGTGACAGGAAGGAGTAGGAGATGGAGGAGGAGGAGGAGATGAAAGAGGAGATGGAGGAGGAGGAGAAGATGGAAAAGGAGTTGGAGGAGGAGGAGGAGGAGGAGATGGAGGAAGAGAATGATGTATGCTCTATTTCCAGACTTTCAGTGTTGAGTCTTTCCTTTTGGCTCAGTTGTTTTTCCTATAGAGCATTTGGAAGAACATAAAATCATATAATGTTATTTGCTTAGTAAATATACATGGTTACATAGTGAGACATTTTCTGCCGAGGCACTCCTGAGTGACAGATCAAAGTGAGAGAGAGGAGATGGGAAGGAGGGAATTTTATGGTCTCATATATATTTTTTAAATTGCCTCAGACCTTTCTGGCATTCATTTCTTTCCATCCCATTCCCTTGTCCTGCTGGGAACAATGGTATACACTTCATAGGCATATGGGATATTGTTTTTAAACTTACTTTGGTTTTCAGTCAAGAAAAATAGGATATTTTCTCTACAACTTGAGGCTCATGACAACATCAGATCACTTGCAGGTTCACCCACCAAATGACTCCACAGCCCACAAGACTGCTGTTATAGAAAAGGGCTGTGATTTCAAGCTAATTTCTTGGCATGACTAGCATTTCAGAGAACTTGCACTGTTTGGGTCTTATTGCTGGCAGAGTAACACTTAGTGATGTAGAGGCTGATCAGCCCACCCAGTTCTGCTCAGAAAAATACCTAGCAGTCTGCAAGTCTTTTAAGACAGAGCAGTCAGGTTATTATTCTAAAAGAGACTGCATGCTCTCTAATCTCCAGTGTCTGCTGATAAATGGTGAGATAAATAGGCACATGTGTAAGAGGCAGACGTAGGATAAAAAGGTCTGCGCTGTGTTCCTGAGTGTTCTTTTCCATTTCTGAAATGCTGCCCCAAACTGGATAAAGTAAGATCTCTATTTTATGGAACACTTTCTGGAAAAACATGTTTTCACTTCTAAATGAGAAATATGGAAACTACTGACTCCTGACCTCTCAGAGTTTTATAATATGGCCAACAAATGCAATTAGGAATTCACTCTATCTTGAATCCAGAAGAATCATTTGGCCCTAAATAATCTGTGACCTTACCCTGTGTCTGCCATTTACTTGCTATAAGGTCCCAGATAAGTTCATTTGTTTCTTAATTTTGGTCCTTTCATTTGTAAATACTATTAATAGTATTACCTATTGTATTAAAATATTAGTAGTGCTAAATATGATAATTTATGCAAATAGTGGAGCACAGAATGGGGTCATAAGAAAAACTCAATAAACAATAATAGCATATCATTGTTAGTATTTCATTCAAAGAAGAAAAAGCACTAAGCACCAGTACTGGATTCCATTCCATTCTGACATTGTTAGAATACGTGACCTCAATCACCGGAGCTGAGCACTCACTGCTGAAGTGTCTTCCACTATAAAATGGAGATAGATGCCTCTACCACTCAAAGACAGGAGTGCAGCAGGAGATCTTAAGCGGTAGAGAGTTGTCAGAAGGTTTCCTTTTGCATTAAAATCACTCTCTTTTGAAAGAGGAAACACTGTGAGCCGGTTCCTGCTGCTGCGCTGTCACCATGCAGGTCCTTGCTGCATCTGTCCCAACAAATGTCAGAAGCCCCAATGTTCTCCTGCCGGCACTACCTGCCAGTCAATGCAATCTACAGCTGAATCAGTTTCGTGAAGAATGGCTTTAATCACATCTCTTCTTCATAAAAAATACCCCAGAGATTTTCATGGTCTAAAAATGATAAGAATAATAAAACTCTATAAAATCTATATGTATTTGGCATCAGTTGAATCCTCACAACATTTCAAAATTTCTTTTCCACACTCACCTTCCACTATGGGCCTTCATAGACTTTGCACTTGCAAATGACTCACTACCACTCCCCACAGCCCTGTGTTTTCTCTCTCCTCAATCCTTTGCTCTTGCCATCTGCTCCCCTTCACATGCTTCCCACATGCCTGTGTCAGGTTCAAACTCCCTTCTCTATAATAGGCTGCATGTTCTGTTTTCCTCGTTTGTTCCCAGGCCTTCTGCACTCACTTTTTATGGCTGGTGTAACAAATGATTGAAACCTTAAACTTGAAGCTGAAGAAACTTATTTTCTCATCATTCTGGAGGCTAGAAGTCTGAAATCAAGGTGTCAACATCTAGGATCCCTCCAGAGGTCTAAGTAGAGTCTTTTCCTGGGCTCATCTAACTTCCAATGGCTCTCAGCATCCTTCCTCTTGGGGTAAGAGTCAGGTTTATTCAGAGAAACAGAACCAATAGGATGGAAATACATGTATGTATGACTATACATAAATGCATATATAGTATATATATATAGAGAGAGAGAGAGAAATGCATATATAGTATATATATATATATATATAGAGAGAGAGAGAGAGAGAGAGAGAGAGAGAGAGAGAGAGAGACCTGTAGACAGATACACACACAGAGAGAGAGAGAGAGAGAGAGAGAGAGAGAGAGAGAGAGAGAGAGAGAGAGAGAGAGAGAGAGAGAGAGAGAGAGAGAGAGAGAGAGATTTTATGAAACTGACTCATGGGCTTTTAGAGAATGGTAAATCCAAAATCTGTAAGAGTAGCCTGCAAACTGGAGACGATGCAGGAGAGAGCTGCAGTGGAGACTGCAAGCTGTCTGGAGACTCTCTTGCTTGAGAGAAGTGAGTTTTCTGTTCTATTCAGAATTTAGCTGACTAGATGAAAGTCACCACATTGTGGGGACAATCTGCATTACTTAAAGTTCACTGATTTAGATGTTAATCTCCTTCAAGAGCATGCTCATGGAAATATCCAGAAGATTTAAGTAAATACCTGGGTGCTGATGCCCAGTCAAGTTGACACATAAAACTAACCACCCACTGGCCCCATGGGTCTTGTCTCTACGCATTGTGGGTGGAAAGTGGGAGGTTACTATTCAAACTACTATAGTCCCTCAACCAAAAGGGATGTGTCAGTCTTAGAAAGTTTCATGTAACTTGTCTTTATCTTTATTGTTCATTTATAACTACTTTTAGTCATATTGCTTTACACTCATTTAAGAACAAATATCAACCACCCTGCTCCATAGAAGGCACTATGCCAGCTGTTGGGGGGTCACACTGGAGTCTAAAGATGACTCTCAACAAACTCACTATCTAGGGGAAATCATCTCAAATTCAATATGGCAGGTATACTATGCAAAGTATACTAGATATCCTTCTTTATTCTCAAATCACCTCACACTTATTCCTGCTAGAATTTGAAACATCAGTTATAATCAGCTGCTTCCAAATTCATACCCCTCACTAGACTCTGTGCTCCATGTATGTCTTTTTTACCTTTTGTGTCCCTGGCACCTATAGTCACCTATATATACGTGACTAAACTAGAGTAAATCTTCAGTGAAGTGTGTTGAATTAATTAAGCAATCTAGAAAGATCATTAAGCCCTTACTAAGTATCAGGTGCTTTTCTAGATGCTATAATTATCCTAGTATAATAAGTTATGAATAATCATACAAGACTCTCCAACCCAAATGAAGATTTGTTAAGTGCTAATGAATGGATGAATACAGAAAAGAATTAACAACTAAGCAATGTGGTCTGGAAAGACAGGAAGAGAAACAACCCTCTTAATGGAGAAAGTAAAATAAGTGCTGAGTCTTCGATTATTGAAAGAACTCAAGATGTGAGATGATAGCAGAAAAGGCACTCAAATGCATGACACAGCATTATATAATTAATGATCATGGATTTCATGATCATTACTGAAAAAGATTTTTTTTTTAAATAATCTGTCACCCTTAGGTTTAACTCAATGTCTTGAACAAAGAATATTCTCAAATGTGAGCAACTTTTTGATACCCACAAGTAGAGAGTATTCTTTATTGTAGCCACTAGCCCCATGTGGCTCATTAAATTGTTATTAATTAGAATTAAATAAAATTAAAATTTCAGTTTCTTAATTGCATTAACCACATTTCAATTGCTTAAGAGTTACTTGTGGCTAGTAGCTATGTTATTGAATATATAAAGATTATGAATATAACCAGCCTTACAGAAAGTTCTACTGAACAGTACTGGAATGAAGGAATATACTGATTATAATGTACTTAAAAGTTTGACCTGAAAGAGTTTTATATCTCGTGAAACCAGTTTTACCGTTTTATACTTGAGGATGGCACCAAGGACCAGAGAAGTAGATTTCATGCTGAGTTTGTTCCATGAAATGTTGAAGTCTTTCCGCCACACTTTAATTATGTGGAATCATATCACATTGAATCCTCATTACTTGACTTCTGCTCTAGTGACTTCTATGAGGACAAGTTTTATGGTGAAATGTCTTAGAAAAATTCACCAGTCTTTGTTGTGTGACTCTGGGCAATGGGGGTGGGGGGTGAGATTTCGTAAGATTGGTTTAGAGAGCTTAAACAAAGTCTTACCAATTTTCTGATCAATTGGAGTTGTTGATTAAAACAAGGAATGCGTTCACCTCAGTAACCAGTTGAAAACCAACTCTCAAGAGCTGCAGTCACTAATTAACCAAGATACAGAAAGAACATTGGGAATGTGGAGAAGAGGCAGTGAATTCTAACAAAAAGTGTGTTAGATGGACCTGAGCTTACAGAGGGAGTCTATTCTTTAGTGAAACTTTGGCCTCAGGTGGGTTTCCATTTTGCATGGAGACGGTTTCCTTATCTATGAAAGAAATAATGGCACCATTATTGTAAAGTGACTTGCAGATTAAATATTAACTAATGTCTTATTCTGTTTGAGTTTATGTAACAGAATACCACTGATTGGCTAATTAATAAGAAACATAAATATATTGCTTCTGAATGACTCTTGAGTAAAAAAAAGGAAATCAAAGAAGAATTCTAAAAGTACTTGGAGACAAATAATAATGAAGATATGAGCTACCAGAATTTAGGAGATGCAGCAAAAACAGTACTAAGAGGGAATTCATTGAAATCCAAACCTACATCAAGAAACAAGAAAAACTACAAATAAACAACCAACCCCTATATGTAAAACAACTAGAAGAAGACTAATAAAAGCCAAAGTCAACGGAATAAAGGAAATAATAAAAATTGAGCAGAAATAAACAGAATTGAAATCAAAACAACAATCCAGAAGATTAATAAAACCAAAAGGACGTAGACAGATTTTCAGAAAAATACAGATGCCAAGACTGAATAAGGAAGAAATAGAAAATCTGAAGAGAACTACCACAAACAAGGAGGTTGAATAGGTAATCAAAAATCTCCCTAAAAGTAAAAGCCCAAGAGTAGAAAATTTACCAGTGATTTTTATCAAACTTTCAGAGGAGAATTAATGCATAGTCTTCTCAAACTCTTGCAAAAATTTGAGGAACAGGGAATGCTTCCAAACACTTTTTATGAAACCAATATTGCACAAATACAAAAAGCTGATAGAGACTTTACCAAGAAAGAAAACTACAGACCAATGTAGCTAATGAACATAGATACAAAAATTCTCAACAAAATGTTAGCAAACCGAAACCAGCAATACATCAAAAGGATCATCCATCATGACCAAATGGGATTATACCAGGGATGCAAGGATGGTTTAACAAACACAAAACTATTAATGCAATATACAACATCAACAAGAGCAAGGAGAAAAATCATAGGATCACATCAATAGATGCAGAAAGAGCTTCTAACAAGATTCAACACACATGCATGATAAAAACTCTACATAAAATGGAGATAGAAGGTACATACCTCAGCATAATAAAGGTCATATATGATAAGTTCAACGTCACACTCAATGGTGAAAAATTGAAATTCTTGAGTAACAAAACCAGACTGTTCATTCTCAGCACTGCTATTTAACATCATATTGGAGGTCTTAGAGCATTTAGGCAAGAAGAAGAAATAAAAATAATCCAAACTGGAAAGGAAGAAGTAAAACTAGCACTGTTTGCAGAGGACATGATTATACATGTAGAAAATCCTAAAAACTCATTTTAAAACTGCTAGAATTAATCAATGAATACAGGAGAGTGGCAGTCTACAAAACCAATATGCAAAAATATGTTGCGTTTTATATGCAAATACTGTGATAGAAGAGAATGAAATCAAGAAAACTACTCCATTTACAATAGAAGCAAAAAGAATCAAACATCTTGGAATGTATTTACAAAGGAGGTAAAAGATCTATACAATGAGAACTATACATCTTAAAGACATAAAGGAAGATAAAAGAGATGGAAGGATATTGCTTACTAATGGCTGGGAAGAATTAACTTTTTTAAAGTGGCCATATTACCTAAAGTAATTAACAGGTTTAAGGTATTAACTGTCAAGATTCCATGGACATATTTAAGGAAATAGAACAAAAATTTCGAAACTTTTATGAAACAACAAAAGACCCCAAAAAGCCAAAGCAATTGTGAGAAAAAAATAACAAAACCGGAGGTATCACACTCCCAGATATTGAACTATACCACAAAGTGAGAGTGACCAAAACAGTATGGTATTACAATAAAAATAGACACAGATCAGTGGAATAGAACGAAATCACCAGAAAATGACTCACTCATATGGAGTCAGTTAATTTATGACAAAGGAGCCAAGAGCATAAAATGGAGAAAAGAAAGTGTTTTCAATAAATGGTGCTGGGAAAACTTGTCAGTCACATGCAAAAGGATGAAGCTAGACCCCTCTCTAACACCATACAGAAACATTTACACAAAATGGATTAGGAAATTGGATGTAAGACAAGAGACCACAGAATTATTTTAAGATAACACAGGAAAGACATTCCATGACATCAGCCTTAGAAAAGTCCTTGGGGACTCAACTCTAGAGTCAAGGAAAACAAAAATAAAAGTAAACAAGTGGGACTAAATCAAACTAAGAAGGATTTATAAGCAAGAGAAATGACTACCAAAACAAAAAGACAATCTACTGATTGGGAGAAGATATTTGCTTTTTTTTTTATCTATCTGACAAAGGCTTAATACCCAAAATATGCAAAGAACTCATTAAAACTCAACAGCAGGAAGACAGGCTATCCAATCAAAAAAATATGGGCAAAAGAATTGGACAAATATTTCTCCAACAAAGATATACAGGTGGCCAACAGACACAGGAAAGATGTTTCCCCTTTCTTGTTTTTAGAAAAATGCAAAAAAAAAAAAACCAATAAAAAACCAACAACACTGAGATATCACCTTACACCTGAGAGATTCCCTATTATTCAAAAGTCTGAAAACAACAAATGTTGGTGAGGATTTAGACAAAAGGGAACAGTTTTACAATGTTGTATAAGTGAAAATTGGCACAACTCTTGTGGAAAGCAGTATGGAGATTCCTCAAAAAATTGCATATGGAAATCTCATATGATCCCACCATCCCATTTTGAAGTAAATACCCAAAAGATAGAAGAACTTGAATTTGCAGATACATACACCCCATGTTTATTGTTGCACTATTCACACTAGCTGAGAACTGGAAACTACCTAAGTGTCTAATGTCAGATGAATGGATAAAGAAGATGTGGTACTTACTCACAGTAGAATATTACACCACCCTTAGAAGAGATGAAACCCTATCATTTGAATCAACATGGTTGAAACTACAGGGAATTATGCTAAGTGAAACCTGTCAAAAGAAGAGAGATACCAGATCATTTCACTGATAGGTGGCACATGAAGGAACAAAGCAAAGTTGCACACCAAACCAAACCAACTCCTGGACATTAACAATAGATCTAAGATTACCAGTAGGAAATGGGGCAGGGGGTGGGAGTAAGTGGTGGTGGGGTCCAATGAACAACCGGACAACCTTGATAACTGGGTGGTGGGCAGGGTGTACTGACAGATATTTTAGGAATAGGGAATCTGCACATAGGGGTTTATGTTCTTTTGTAAAGCAAATTTACCTCAAAAATAATGAATTAAAAGTAAATAAATGTATAGCTCACAGTTCTAGAGCTGGAAATCCAAGACCAAGGTGCCAGCACAGTTCTGGAGGACACGCTCCTTAGTTCATAGCAGCCACTTTCTTCCTGTGTCTTCACCTGGTGGAGATCTCTCTAGAACCTCTTGTATGATAAGGTACTCACCCCACTCATGAGAGCTTCACCTGCACCAAGTCAATGCCACTACACCTTTGGTGAGGGTGAGGATCTCAACATAATGAATTTGGGGAACACGACAACTTTCAAACCATCACGTTTCATAGCCACTCACCCTAAGAAGAGCTAAAATATATGGCAGCATTACAATTCCTATAATGATGCTGTTATATGACGATAAGAAGGGGGAGGAAGCATTGGAGAGAATGGAAGTGAAGGGGAAGGAGAAAGAGAAGAAGAAAAGTGTTATAAAAGCAAAGACAAATATAATAACATGCATACGCAAATAATTATAGTGAGCTCATTAGGCACCAAGCTTGCATCTAAATGTTTTGCATTTACATTATGGTCGCAACAAGCTCGTAGGAGAGGCATTAATATTATCTTAGTTTCACACATTCACACATAAAAATGTCTCAGTGACCTACCTAAATTCATCAGCTAGTAAATGAATAGTTAACATCAAACCTGGAATCTCGGGCCCCAGAGAGTGTTGGGTAGCCACACTGTTTCCAAATCTCCTTCCAGAGAGAAGCGTTTCTATGCTTTCTCCACTCAGTAAGAACCTATGAATGGCTCTTTGTTGAATGAAATACCTTACACTTTAGAAAGTGAGCTGTGGCAGGTGGGAGAGCTGGACCCCAGTGCGCGTAGGGGCTGTTCTCCTGCCGAAAGTGATGGCTCCTAGCACCTGGCTCCCTGTGCCTGCCTTGGGCTCCTGCTCAGGAGCTAGTCTGCATTTTCCTTTCAGGATCTTGCCGATGCAGCCCCAACACTTAGTTGAGCTAAAATGCAAACAAGTCACCGTTTGGGCTTGTTTCAATCCTCCCGAATGAGTTCCTGTTTTCAAAGCTTCACGGCTTATTGAAACACAAACATCCTACTAATCATTTTAGCTTTGCAAAAAAATAAATAAATAAAAATCTCCCTAGTGGAAAAGTGCCCAGATCCAGATTTCCTTTGTCCAGTTCTGTTATAAATACTTAGGGTCAGTTACACGAGCCAGGTCCAGGCACTGAGATCATTACTGAGCAGTCTTCTTTAAGATGCTGGAGCTGGTGGAGAACAGAGAAAGCAGATCATGACACCCAGTCTTCTAAGTGTCGTCAGAGAAGTCTGTAAAGGCAGCATAAGGATGACAAGAAAGGAGATACCCGTCCTATTTGAGAGGCCAAGAGAGATGTTAGTGGCTTCCCAAGTCAGTGACTTTTCAAACAAAGTCCCCACCACACCTCTGGAGTCCCCACAGAAGGTGGCATTGAGGAGAGTTTGCCCCTGGTTTTCTGAGACGTGTGAAAGTTTTCTCGTGTCTCTGTTTTGAGAAGCATTAATGAACAGCATTGGTTGAGGTCTGGCTGCCTGCCCTATTGGGCTTAACTCAAATTTTGAATACATTCTGAGGGGTGGCTGATTTTTTCCAGTGCCTTAATTAAACAGCTGGAAAGCTCCAGGAGATGCATTCATCTTTGTCCCTTTTCAAATGGCTTCCACTGAAAGGGCCACTATACTGAAGTCGCCACTTTTCTTTAAATAATATTTCGACTGTGTACTCCAGCTGTTTATTTTTATAGCTCTGTGTATTTGACCTAAAGCTTTTAACCTTGTGTGTGTGCCCTGAAATGACTTTATTGCAAAAGGGCTTGGCTTATAAATCTAAATTATAAATAATATTCAGTGGTAGCCGAAGGAAAGAAAAACAGCCGAAGTTCCTGTTCCAGAAACGCAGCGGTTTGTGTGAATGAGCGCCCACAGGGGGCGCCACGATAAAGCCCTCGGCTAGGATTCAGGAAAATTGTGCCTATCAAGTACATAAGATATGCCAGAACTATGATCAGTGCTTTAGGGTATCAATCTAATTAGACAAGCAGCGTGAGAGAGGAGAAAAGTAAGACTCAGAGACACCCCTAATGCTACCCAGGTGGTAGCTAATAGGATGAGAACACCATTCAACTGCAATAGCTTTTCCTTGTTCCATTATTCCACATGGCTACACGATTAAAAAAGTCATTTCTATCATGAAACTGGTCCCAAACTATGTCTCACTGGAATTTAGATTAAGGAATACAGAAAATAAGCACACTCCGACTTAATAACCAAGATAAACAGCCAAACATAAAAAGGAAAAAAAATGCTCCTTACTCCTCTCTTCCTACATGTCTCTGCTCGCTTTCCTTCATATCTGCATCTTTCCTTTAAAGAAAAGGAATACACGAAATTATGACTTATTAAACAGGAAGTTCATTGGCGCTTCTGTCATTCTTTAAGACCCAGTCTTCTCACTCTGGAAATTCCCTATTCTTTACTTTTCCCTTCTGAAACCCTTATTTAGAAATACATTGTCTCCTGACTTCCATTGCTGGTACAATTAGAAGTGACAGATCAACATGCCTACTGTGCAAAACCAGAAACGTCAGATAAAAAAAATCGTGGAAGAATTTCTGAGACAATCAGTGACTGAGCAGCTGCAAGCCGGGTGGAGGGGAACTCCCCAGCAGACTGGTGCTTAGCTGGCTGGATCCTCTCTGTCACAGTGTTTCCATCGCCCATCTCATGAGAGCTCCCATCTACCGACTGCTGATGGTTTCAGGTTGTCTTCTGGCTTGGCTATTGCTGCATCACGACTCCTGAACAAAAGGTCTGGACACCATCGCATCCTTATCTGGAGAAGATGCCCACCACAGAACTTCCCATGGAGGCAAGGAAGGCTTACTTCCTCCCTCCCTCTCTTTTTCCCTCCCTCCCTTCCTCCTTCTCTCCCTCCCTTCTTCCTTCCTTCCTCCTCTACTTCTCTTCCTTCTTTTCATCTTTCCCTCCCTCCCTCCCTTCCTCCTTCTCTCCCTCCCTTCTTCATTCCCTCCTTCTCTCCTTCCATTGTCTCCTTCCCTTCCCCCCTCCCTCCTCTCCCTCCCACCTTCCTGATAGGAATAAAGAAAAGTAGGCAGACTGGCAAGTAGAGAGGAAGATCAAAAGTATTTTTATTATTTAAAAGTTGTTCATTTAATTGTTCACAGCCCTGAGATGTGAACCTGGGTTCTTGAACTTTATAAGGACTATACTGTAGCTACAGCCTTAATGCCTGAGCCACCGAGGCATGAGGACTGTGTTTATTTCTAACGGACTTATTAACTTCTCTGAAATGCAAGACACTCCTCATCCCTGAGCTGGCTGCTGGATTCAGATGGATCATTCAGGAATGAAGTCTCAGGGAATTTCATTAGAGATGCATCTCTCTGCTCAGCATGTTGAGGGATGGACAGTATTCTGATAACACAACCACTTCTACAGATTTTGAAAATCGATTTAGACGAGAAATCACACAGCCCGTGTTTCCCTTGGAGTTGTCCCTCTGGCTGCCATGTCCTCCCTTCTCCCTTATCCTCCCTTCTTGGTCCTTTCCTACAGAACCAGTCATTGCTCAGGGCCCAGCTCAAGTGCCAGGTCTTCAGAGGCCACAACCCCCTGACCAGAAATGACCTTGCCTTCCTTTGAATTTTCACTCATAAATTGAGTCAACTTAGATTGTGTTGACTTAATACAGAGGTCCAATCAACTCTTCGTTTTTGGAGGAAACATCAGGCTTGTATATAGGAGAATGGTGTGCAAATTAATCTTAAGGTATTCCAGGATCCATTTTCTATGGCTCTCAAACATTCTATGTCCTTTCCCTTAGCTATGCTTACTTTATAGATGCCGTCTGTTTTTATAGGGTCATTTGGCCTCTTGTTTTATCTGTCCTATAGCCCTGTTCCTGTTTCATCCCAGACATTACTGCTAGTCCTCACTTTCATCTGTATTTGAAGACTCTGTGATTACTCCCACCTCTCTCATCTGCACCAGTTTCCACATAAACACGAGAAAGATGTTCAATTCCCTTTTTTATGCTGAGTTCCTTCAGAAATGGGACTGTGATGATTAGAAGAACCCAGCAAATGGGTTAAGGGTAGAGTTGAAGAATCCAAGTGAAACCCTCAGGTCCAGTGAGATGAGGTAAGAAATTATGGTCATTGATTTTATGTATCAACATGGTTGGGCCTCAGTTTTTAGATATTTAATTAAAGATTATTCTGGATGTTTCTGTGAGGGTGATTTTGGATATCTTAGTATATTGTGTGTAAAGCAGATTGCCCTCCATATTGGGGTGGGTCTTATTTAATCATCAAAGGTCTTCACAGAGCAAGACTGGCTTCCTCAAGCAAGAATTCTACCAGCAGGTGACCTTTGGACTTGGATTGCAGTTGGTGAATCTCTTTCTCTCTAAGGCTCTGTCTCTCTTTCTCTCTGTCTCCACAAACATGCACACACACTCAACCTATTGGTTCTATTTCTCTAGAAAACCTGATTAAGACGTAAATAAAGTCAAGATCTGAGACTGGCAGACTCTGAGTGGGATGGAGACGCCTGTGAAGTAGGTCAAGACAACCGGTGCTGAGAAGAGGCTGACATCTCTGTGCCTGTCTTTGTGGTTGTGCAAAGGAAGGCAGTGTGAACGAACTACAAACAGGGAAGAGACCAAGAGCACATTCCTGGGCTTTACACAGCATCCCTCTAGGACCCCGTCTTCAGCGCTTGTATTATTTTCCTCTGGTTGTTGTAACAAATTGCCACATGTTGGCTTAAAAGAAAATGTATTCTTCCACAGTTCTGGAGTTCAGAAGTTGAAAATCAGCGTTGCTGGGCTAAACCAAGGTGTCAGTAGCGCCATGCTCTCTCTGTAGGGTCTAGTAATCTCCCGTCCATTCCTTCTCTCCCCAGACTCTGGTGGTTGTCAACATCTTTGGCTTGTGATTAGATTATTCCAATGTCTACTTTCTTCTTCCATGGCCTTCCCATCTGCGTATCTACTCTACCTTTGGCCCTCTCTGCAGAAAACATTCATGACGGTATTTAGGGATTAGCCAGTTTAGTCAAAATGACCATACAAGGTGACACTGGCAGCTTGTGTTGTTGTCATTGGGGGCCACTATTGAGACCCCTACAAATCTCGTGTCTGTTAGAGTTAGACCACTAAGAACTTTGAATTCTCCACCAGATTTTGTGTTTATAAAGTCTGGAGAGTGGTTCTGAGTGACTTCTTCTATTTCATAAACAACATTCCTAAGTACTTTTGGAAACATGCCAATCATGTTACAAGTAAATTGTCCACCTAGTCTAATAGTCAGGTCTTGAGACAGAAAGTTGATACCTTGAGGCCAACATTCTCTTCATAAATAGGTCATATAATAGATAAAAATGCCGTATCTGGTCCCAAGTCCTAAATTTAAATCTGAAGTCTGCTATTTACTAAGCAGCATGTCCTTGGAAGATTTTTGACCCCTCTGTATTTCAAGGTTCTCATGGTAAAGTAAAGGTAATAATAGAATTGATTTTGTAAGATCATTATCAAGTAGCAGAAGTAAGCTAACACACACAAAGCATTTCAATCAGTACTTGTTATTAGAGTGTCAAAGCAGATGATATTCGATGATGATGATGCCTGGCCACTGTCCCGGCTTCCTCCAAGGCCAGTCAGACCAATAATCAGTTTTTCCTTCACTATAGAGCCTCTAGGTCCTTTAAAAATTACCAAACATCTTTATATGACCCCTGGATATTTCTTTATAGAACTTGTAAAATGATGTCCATAGAACAGTTTTTGCTATATGGTATAGAGAGGGGATTGGGAGCAAATCGTTGCCACCATTTAAAGCTACCATACCTAATGACTCTCAGTCTGGTTGATTCATTGAAAAGTGGGCATAATAATCCCTATCACAGGGATTCAGGGGAAGTTAGATAAAGAAAACATATGTATGGGAAAACTAGTGAGTTATCAGAAATGGAAGCTATTCATATTAGTCAGGATTCTCTAGCAAACAGAACAAATATATATTGGTTTCCAGTTCTTTATTCGTATTAGTAGATAGCAAAGATTAATAGATGATTATGATGATGACACATAGATAGATGTAAATGATGAATAAATAGATACAGATAGATAGATGTAGCTGATGGATGGGATGGAAGGATGTAGAATGAAAGATAAATACATAGATGTAGATGACAGATGCATGGATGGATAAAGAGATAGATGGATAGAGAGATAGGTAGATGGATATGGATAGAAAGATGGACGTAAATGATGGCTGACTGGATAGATAGATGGGTAGCAGACAGACACAGATGATGGATGGCTAGATAGATGATGGACAAGATCATAGGTGGATGGATGGATGGATGGATGGATACATGGATACATAGATATATGATAGATAGTTATGAATAAATAGAAAGGTAAATGGATGGATGGAGCAAGATGAGTAAATAGAAAGATAGGTAAATAGCAGGATAGATAGGTAAATGGTGGATAGAGACATAAATAGAAAAGTAGGTAAATGATTAGATGAGAAAGTAGTAATGTACGTAAGTAGGTAGATGTTAAGGACTTATGGAATAAGGTTGATCATGAGGAATTTGCTCATACAATTATGGAGGCTGAAGATTCCCACAACCTACCCTCCGCCAGCTGCCACTCCAGGACATGGGCGCAGCACATAGGTCCAGATGCCACCAGACGTGTAGCTAAATGGCGAGCAAGAAAGGCAGCTGCGATCAGCTACCTCTGCGATCAGGCAGCAGTGAATTCAGCCTTTCTCCACCTTTGATTTTCTGCTGCCCTCGGGGGCGGCTGACGCCCCCTGTACAGGGCAGACCATCTGCTGTCACTCAACACACCGATCAAATGCTACTTTTCTAGACCTGCCCTGCATTCCCTGCAGAAATAAGGCTGAAACAGACATCTGAGCAACCCATGCAAGTTGACACAGATTCTTTACAGGTATTGGTATTCATCTATGGAAAATGCCATAAAGGATTAACAAATCAGGCGGAGCATGCTTTTTATATCCTATCTAGAGACATAGGTACAGGTTCACATAGAGCTATATTTGTTTTTATTCTTGTCTGCAGATACTCAAGTGCGCCAGACTCTTGAAATAACGTTTCACTCTGTGAACCTGAATGCTGCTTTTAAATAGAAAGAAAGGAAAGCGGATGAAGAAGGAGAGGGTGCAGGCAGGTGCCCGCAGGGAGTCTCAGAATCACAGGCGCCAGTCTCTGTGGCTCTTGCAGGCCCCGTGTGTCCGTCACCGTCATGTCCTCTCTCTTTAAGACTCCGCTCATTAAAAGCACCTGCTCCCCGCTCAGGCTTGGCCAGGCTCCTCCCTCTTCACACTAAGCAGCTGAATAGATCAGAAAATCCTAAGGAGGGAGGGTGGTTGATAGAAAGAACCAAGGAAACTTTACAATCATGAGCATCCGGTTGGAAGTGAGAAACCATCATGCTTCATGTTGCTAATGCCAGTAGGACTGATCCCTACAAATGGCAGCCACATATTCTACAAGATTGAGGTTGGATTTCTGCTGTAAATATGTTAACCGTAAGTCTAGAAAGTTCTACCTACAAGTCTTCCGACTCCGCTGCTGAGCCTACCTCCTGGGCCAAGAGAAGCAGACACACAAATCCCACAGGGCCCCGGACTGTGTTTGCTGCTGGGAGCCTGAGCCCATTAAATGCCAGGAGCAAATGTCCCCTGGCTGTGGTATTTTGTCCTTTCATTCCTTGCTACACATGTGTGGGGTCCTTTTTCATCAGGGACGACCTGAAACAAATGTCCAGTCAACAGGAGACAAACAGACTGCAAATTTCAAATACCCTCACAGGCTTCTGCAGCTGTCTGGGTGAAATTCCTCCCCAGTGACACCGGGAGCTTTCATCTGTGCCCAACCTCGGCAATATTCAATCCTCCGTCCAGCTCAAACAGCCGCACGCCCCCCAACTTCCAAATCCCTACCCTCTCATAAACTCTCCTTCCTTCTATGGAAAAGCTCAGGAAGGGTTTGCTTTTTCCAAAGTATTGCTGTTTCTCCTGGAAACTCCAGCTCCTTCTTGTCAGTAAAAAGCTCATTGTGAGAAAAACAAAAACTAGCAGAGGGACATCTGAGTTAGGGAAAAGAAGAAGGGCTTTGATTAAAGATCAACCGTGCTCACAACATGTGTCTCTGCCTCTGTTATCTGTGTGCCTCGGAGAAAAGAACCCCTTTATAGGTGAAGGGTGTTTTTTGGAGTGGAGCAGTGCACAACCTCTACAACTGTACATCATGTCCTTGATCCCTGGTTCCACATCCATATAATGGTGCCATGTTACTGGACTCAGACAATCATGGGGGAAATATATGCCGTGTGAAAATGATCGAGGCATAGCAAAGCAACATTTTCATTAACGTCACCGATTTGTTAGACATGTTTATGGTAAATGCAATTAAATCAGTGATTTTCCCTTGAAGGCTGTTTTCCTTTTGTGTTTTATGAAGACATGAACACATCATCTGGTATGAAAACATCGAGACATCATCAGTCTGATTTCCTTACTTAGTATTTGTCTTGAGCTAGATTGCTTCACAAAGGAAATTAATGACTTTCCAAAGTGTTTATTTTGCTTGTAATTAATTGACAGTGTAGGTCTAAATGTCCTCACACTTCCCAACGGCCTGGAGAGAGTGAAGAGAGAGGGTCCATGCCCCTGGTTGTTCCCTCTGGACACGCTCAGCAAAATTGCCTTTTTTGCCACGAAAAAAATAATTAATATCACAACTGGCAGGAAAATATCTGCATCTAGAGGACAAGCTGTTAGAAGCAGCAGCATGAGGTATTTCATTGAAACATTGTGCAATTCTGAAATGCTTACAGACGACCACCCAGACACAGAATTTTTGGGGGGTTTGCTCCCTCACCAAGCACAGAATCTGGGCCCCATATTGGAGACTTGGGCTCTGCCAGTGACTTTCCCCATGAGCGCTGTTCATAGCGGTTGCTCCTGGGACACATTATCCTGCTTCTCCCATCTTTCCTTTCTGGGAGGCTTCTCAGTCTGCTTCGCAAGCAAGGTTTAGTTCTCCCAGCAGACTCACCCTTCCGTCTGTCCTGACACAACTCTTCTCACCATAAACTCAGTGTGAGTTGTTGGGGACCTAGGATTTCCTATTTGCCATGACCCCACCCACCCCGCGCCGGGATAGCCTGCACATTTCCTACAGTTTAAAAAGTTCTCCTTGTGAGAAGCCAATAGTATCAAGAGACTGGAGGGAGTAAGGAGAAACCACAATGCCTTTCGTGACCTGGCCCCCAAAGTCACCCTTTGTCCCCGTCACCAGACACTACTGGTCACACCAGCAGCTTGGACTCGGCAAGTGAGGGGAATCCTCAGGGTGTGATACGCCACCAGCATCCTTGAGTGGGGGACCTTGGAACCTGGCAGCTACACATTTTTAATTAGCATCTAAACTTTTTCCCACGTTTGAAATCATTGTGAATGTTCTCCCGTCTTCTGTCTGAGGTAGCATTACACATACAGTCACACAGTGTGCACTGAGGGAAGATGAATCTGCTCATGAAGACTGGGGCCTGCACTGTGAGAGCACGAAGACCGGATTGGAAAGGAAATCAGACTTCATTTGCAAGTTCAAATAAAAACGTTCATAAGCATTGCTGTCAAAGCGCACTTCTCAATTCCCATCTAACAAAAAGAAAGAGGGATTGAGAAGTAGAGTGTGAGAGTCAGTGGTGGCAGAGGAGGGAGCCAAATCTGAGATGACAGAGACGCGCTAAGGGTCTCTGCAATGTCCGAAGCCAGAGCCAGGCCCCCACAGCTGCCCTGTGGAGGCAGAGAAAGGTCTCTTTCTCTGGCTTTCACATCTTCCCTGGCAGAAACAAAGTCCTCTGTGCCTTTTGCCACTCCGTGTGAATCTCTCCCTGGCTCAGAGGGAGCAGGCCATTGATGGCACTTGAGTGATAGGACGCTGCTTCCCTTCCCCCATCCGCTCAGCCATCCATGACCAGCATCTCTGATAATGGCACGTTCTCCACTGGAGCTGACAAGTGGCCAGACTCCTACACAACACAAGCCCAGGCGGCCCTCTATATCTAGCCAGCTTATCACATCAGTCAGTCCCTATTTCCCATCCATTTGTATCATGGAAGGACATGTGTCACCACGTGTGATGACCTCCAACCTCCCCAAATCAAAAGACTCACCAAAGTCACAGAATCATTTTTACTGCTCCCTATTAGCCAGAACCAGTCATAAGGGCAGGGAAATTTCAAGGGGCTCTTTTTTTGGTTTGGGGGTTCCCCAAGAAGTCAAACAGGGCTCAGCTGGAGCCCGCAGGGTGTGTTGGTGGCTTCCTCTGGGTGGAGCTGCCTGCGGGTGCAGGTGGGGGGCCGGGAGGACGGGCAGGTGTGCGGAGGAGCTCAGGGCCGCCTCAGAGGTCCTGCCATGAGGCCACCGTGATTGCAGCTGGGCCCACTCTTGCAGACGCTGCGGGGTCCCGCACATCTCCAGACGTCACTGGCGCTGACCGAAAGCCCTGAAAGGAGAAGGATTTGCGGGTCCTGGCTGTGGAAGCAGAAATGGTAGTGAGAATGGAATTTCAAACATGGTAGAAAATTGCACCTTTGATCTAAAGGAAATGGGGCAAACTCATCTTGCAAGCAACAGGGACACAAGGAATGCAGGGCTGCTGGGCTGCTTCTGCAACCCGCGCACATGAGCATTGTGTCAGAAAGTCTCTCCAGGCAAACTGGACTCCTCAGTGTCACTGTCAGAGCGATATTTATGTGTTAGGTCTCAGCAAATGTGTTTGGGGCGTGAGGACGCGCCATTTAACGCCCCGTCATTGTGGCATTCCAAGCTTAGTTATTTTGAGGGGCTTCTGCCCGGCACGAGGGGAGCGAAGATGAATGTGACCCACACTGTCACTGGGATCCAAAGGACCAAGGCATGCCCTGGGGGAGCAGCGGCTTCATCAGTCGGCCAAGGCCGGCGTGGTCCACACACGCCGAGGACCCACATTCAGTCCTGGAGCAGGGACAGCTGAAATTCCAAGATGAATAACTAAACACAATAATAAATAAAGTGTGTCTTCCTCCTCTCTCCTGCCTGACTTTGCTTGCCTTTTTGCCTGCACCCTTCCTAAAAAAAAAAAAAAAAAAAGAGAGAGAAGCAGGAGGGCTTTCCTCTGCGCTTGGTGGGTCTTACTGCTCAGAGTTCTCCTCTTCACCCACTGCTTTCTGAGGAAGGGAGAAAGCCAGGCAGCAGTGACCTTCCGCTGAGCCCTGGCTTTAGCGCTGGTGGAGAGGATTTCTGGAGCCTGGTCCGGCCAGGCCCCCTTGCTGGTGCAAGGCCGAGGCTGCTGTCCGCGGAGGAGCCTGTCTCTGGGCCCCTGAAGGGTCTTAAAGAAATCCCACGTGGTGGGCTGGCTCTCGCGAGGCTCTGCATACAGCGCTGCTCAAGTCCGCTTTGAGTTGCTGCACCACCTGCGCACAGGTAGGACGCCCGCCAGGGGTTTATTACCAACAAAGCAGCATTCGTTCTGGCACTTTTCAAAACAAGAAGTCTTTCTTTGAAAGAGCTGCGCACAGTCTAGGCCTCCACCAGGTTCTGCTGCGCGGAGGCCCAACCTCACTTCATCTTCAGAAACAGAGAGGGGACTGTCTGGAGCTTCAGTGTCCTCAACTGTAGGCGGAAAGATGTGAGAGGAGATTGCCGAGTCTGGGGTCTCTTGTCCCTCCCTGATTCTCTTCTGTCGACCTCCCTTTCACGGGACGATCAGGATTTCGGAAAGCTTTTGAAGGCAAGCCTTCTGTCACTTTGCTCATAATTTTTCAGGAGCACTTCCTGAGCCAAGGGGAACACGTGCGAGGTGCAAAATAAAAAAGCATGTCAAGCAAAGGAGCAAATTATTGAAAATGACAAGGCAGCACTGGCACTGGACACTGACATGAGGGGACAGGATGTGACCCCTGGGCTGATACTGACTCACACAAGTGCTGTTTCTGGCCAGCAGTGTCCCAGTCATGAGCAGCAGACAAATCCACACAGGGACATGACTGCCTGACCAGTCCTTCTGGAAAATCAGCCAGGCCATTTCCTCGAGTCACGTGGGACAGGGCCTGGGAGTGGACTCCTCTGGCACCCTTAGGAATGCAAGCTCTTGACTTCCCAGGAAGCTCACATATGGCCCCATTGGTTGCTAATGTCCTCTGGGGAGCACATGAGAACACCCTGGGGCCTTGCAGGAAGGAAGGAGGTTCAGGGAAGGCCGTGACCTGTGGTTATTTTAAGCCCAAGTCTTCTCAGTTCAAGTAGAGGTCACATTTCTTTCTGGAAGGCAGAGGAGTCTCAAACCTGCCAAGGGTGGAGTTGCAAGAACACTGTCTTGGGATTCGGGAAGGGTGTGCTTCCTTCCCAGTTAGATGCCATTTATGTCCCTGAGTTGTTTCCTCTCCTGAATCTTGGACTTTTGATCCTTAAAATTCATTTATTTAGAAACTGATGAGGACCTACAATGTGCCAGGAATAATTCCAGGTGCTGAAGATATGGTTGTTTTTAAAATGCAAACCCTGGGTTCAAGACACCGGTACTTTAGTGAAAGGGAATCAAGGGTAACAAATAAATAAATGACCGATGATGATAAAGAGAAAAATGACAGAGAATCAACAATAAAAAATAAATAAAATAGGTCAGGGGGAGATTTGATGTTGTAATGAGGTTGCCCAGGGAAGGTGATTGGAACCATGATAGAGGAAATAAAGGGCGGCGGGGGTCAGCAGAAGTGACCCCGGAAGTACAAAGACTCCCAAGGCAGGAGCACAGCTGTGTGATCAAGGGTCAGAAAGCAAGGTAGGTGAGTCCTGGCTTGGCATTCCCTTCTGAAATGGAAAGAAAGCCATGGGTACCATGGGCAGTGGAATAAGAACAGACAACAGTGTCCCAGCAGAGAGGGCAAGTCAAAGTCAGATGTTGAATAGCTGACAGGATGTGCACATGGACTTAATACAGAGTTTGAGAGAAGGCACCAGTGAAGTTTAACAGTCAGGTTCGGGGTCTGAGCAATTGGAAAAGTATGGGATTTCTTGGAAAACTTGAGATCATTTAAAAAACAAGCACCACTTCATAAACCCAGGAGAGTTCAGGTGTGTTCATATTACTTTGATGATGTCTATTACAAATCCCCAGGACGTGGAGACAGAGAGCTGGAGTTTGAGAATGGAGAAAGGAGACAGCCCTGGATGAGGCAGCACACCTCTCCTGAGCCACCACACACAGGAAAGTCTTTGAGTGCTGTTTCCTGAGTTCTCCCAGAGAAGATTCACCAACAGGTAGCAAATGTTACTTAATGTGATTGATGATGTGCAGTGTATCTTCCTGGTGGTGGTTGTGTGTGAGCCAATACCCAGCACCCTCACATCACCTGGAAATGTGAAAAAAGTGCAGATTGTTGGAACCTCACCCAAGACCTACTGAATCAAAAACTAATTAAGCCCTTCCATTGATTTGAACTCCTAGTCTAGTGTCTTGGAACACTGGGGTTGAATTTCATTTGGACTCTGAATAAAGAAACCAGGAAACTATAAAATTCAGGAATTAGACTTACCCTGAAAAAGTAAAGTCTTCTGTGCCTTCTAGCAGGCAAGAGACTCCAATGCATTGTCACTGTCATGTATCTGTGCATTTCTAAATTGGCTCCTGTCTCCACGTTTGCACTCTGATGCAGCTGAGTAGTCAGTGGGAAAGAGGGGCTTACTGGGTCTGTGCTTACCCTGAAGGAGGAGCCTTAAAACATAGTCATCAAGACCATGAGATCTCAAGGATCTGAAAGTCCTTTTATGAATTAACATACTCTAGTCAGAATATACCCATTGGGAAGGGTATCCTTGGAAATTCAGCTTCAATCTGAGTTTTACTATTCAAAGATAAACTATACATCATCTCCATTCCTAAAATCGTGATAAGAACCACATCTACAGTTTATAAACACAGAGACAATTCATTCACTGGGTATTTATGCTGTGTGCTAAATGCTAGGTACTGAAAGGAGAGGGATGGAGAGGGAGAAGGGGGTCTCAGCTTGCTTGGCATGGCTAATTCCAGTTGCTAAATATTCTCTAACTGCCATGATGCCACTCCAGTTCCTACGTATTCTAGGCCTTCTAACCTTAAGCAAAATGCTTACTTGGCTTCAATGTGTTTCCATTTTCATCATCTCTTTAAGGGGCAGAATAATAGTAGTTCCACCTCCCAGGAATCTCGTCCTTACTACCAGAAAGAGTGTTGTTAAAATGTGACCTTTTACAGTCACGGTTCTTGATTGAATCTGTCAGATCTGTGATTATATGTGTGCTTAAAAAAAATGGAAACATCACCCAGGAAGCAGGGAGACAGCAGCTCAGGGGTTGTATCAGCTGCATCTGGAATAACACACAGAACTCAGCTATTTCCAGCAGCAGATGAGCGAATCGATGGGTTAAGAAGAACCTTGACCTCCAGGGTCTCACAGGGTGGGACTAGCTTACAGAGGAGACCATGAGGTTATAAATGCAGTAAAGGACTGTGTGAAGTACTCTCTAACTCTATGCTTACAGAGCAGTTTGGGGATTTGAATTCACCTCCCCGAGACTCAGTTTCCCTTTGAACAGAGGCATCCAAGCATGGTCATGTTTGGCCATCACTTTCTGCTTCACTTGCTGAAAATCAGCCTGTAATTTAAGATCATGGACAGCAACAATTCAGACAAAAATCTACGCTTGTGACTACTACTCAAGTCAAGAAATAAACATTGCCATGGTCCTCTTCATTCTACCCCAACTCCTGGTAACAGTCCCTTACTTCTTTTAGGATATAGCTGTGCTCCTAATGTATAGTAACCCTTTGCTCCCCACCCTCACCCCCTGCCCCAGCAAGATTTACTATTTAAGTGGATATTTCTTCAAGAATAAGACGATTTAGTGCTTTCTTCTGATTTTAAGCTTCATCAAGATGTATTTACTGTGGGCTGAATGTCTGACTCCCCTCCCCCAATTAGTATGTTGAAATCCTAGTCCCAAAGTAATGGTGTTAGGAAGTGGGGCTCTTGGAAAGTGACTAGGTCACAAGGAGAGAGCCCTCTTGCATGGGGTAAGTTCAGTTGTTAAACAAAATTCAGAGAGGAGCCTGCGCCCTTCTGCCATGTGAGTTACAGTGGGAAAATGGCCATCTAGGAGCTAGAAAGGACATCCCCACCAGGCTCAAATCTGAAATTCCCAGCCTCAAGCACTGTGAAAATAATGACAGATTATTTAAGCCACCAGTCTGTGCTACTTGGCTACAGTATCCAGAAAGGACTAAGACAGGATTGCTGTACAGCGAGGCTTCTCCAGTAAATCAGATGGCTCTGAACTTAAATCTTCCTACTCTCAGTGAATTCATATCAAACTCTTGGGAAAGTCTTATGCTTCATCATCACTATTTCATATTTTATACTATTTTAAATATTGTCTCTAACATTTCATTCTTATCATTTGTTTCTGAGACATGAAAATGCATTTTAATCTGTATACTGATTCAGTATCCAGCCACCTTACTAAACTTTCTAATCAACTGAATACTTTACCTCTGGGTTATTTTAAGATTTTCAATGAATACAATCATTTAATTTGAGTAATAGTAGTTTTCATTCCATCATTACACTTATGTCTTTTTTTATTTTATGTTTAATAGAATTTCTAGTAGATTGCTAAATAAAAGTAGTGAATGTGGAGTATTTCATTTTATTCCTGGTCTCAAAGGAAAGTCTTTCAATGATTTAATATTAAGTTTGATATTTTTCATAAATTTTATTATTTTTCCTCTACATAAGATCCCTCATCACCTTAATGATAAGTTCTTTTCTACTCCTAATTTCCTAGTACAATTTTTGTCACGAATAATATTAAATTTTATCTGATGCCTTTTCTCCGCCTCTATTAATATGATTATATGATGTCTTCATTATCTGCTAACATGGGGAATCAAAGTATTGAATTACTACCTACTTTGACTTCCTTTGTTAAACCCAAGGTTGTCCCAATTGATATCTTTTTAAGTTCAATTGATGCCAATTTAGCTGGCTGATTTGTTAACGTTTTCCTCTCTGTTTATATGAGATTTCCAATTAATTTTACTTCCCTCTACTGTTTTCCTTAGGTTATATATCAAGGTAATGCTAGCCTGACTAAATTAATTGAGGAGTGGTGATTTCTTTTTATGTTCTCTAGAAGTTTACACTTGATTTATAGCTTCCTTGAGTGGAAAGCTAATCAAGCCTGAACTTTTCTTTGTAGTGTAATTTCTAACTACTGAGTTACTTTGTTTAATGTTATGCATCTGTTTAGATTTTCTATTGCTTTGCTATTGCTTCCTACATAGTTTCAGCAAGTTTTCCCCCACCCAAGGAAAATTTCTATTTTATCAAATATTCCCAATACATTGATACAAAGTTGTTCATAATACCCTATTAACTCTTCAATATCTGCAAGATATATAGTGAGGCTCCCTTTTAATTTATGACTTTAAAAAGTTGTACATTTCTCCCTTTTTTCTGATCATCCTGTTAGTAGATTTTCGATTTTGCTAGTGTTTTTGTTTTTGTGTATGTCCCCACATGACGAAGATTACTGATACAACATTTCTCAACCAGCTCTCTACATGAGAAATACTTCGTAGAGTAATGATTGGAAGGATATTTTACTCATTTCTCCCAAGGATGGTACCAAGATAATACCCCTCTAAATTCACAGGAAAGAAGTTAATCCACTATATATAGTGGATGTCTTGGAACAGGGGTCAGCCAACCCAGGTCCCTGACCTAGCAGTCAATTTGTAAATAAAGATTTTTTGCAACACAACCATGCTTATCCATTTACACATTTTTTGAAGGCTTTTCACAGTGCTTTCACACTGCAAAGACAGAACTGCTTAACTGTGACAGAGGGCAGAGGTGACTGTGGCCTATAAAACCAACAATATGTACTCTCTGGCCCCTTACCAAGAAAGTTTGCTGACCTCAGTCACGGGACATTAAAGCTTAATTCTCTGGCAGAAACCAGATTAAGAAGGACCGTTGGACTGTGCCTTTGACCTCATTAATTTCTGCATTTATATTTATTATTTCCTTCCTTCCAGTCTCTTTGGATTTGTTTTGCTGTTCTTTAAATTCCTCTTTTAACTGCTTCACAGAGTTAGAATTCCCATACCATACAATTCAACGGCTTTCAATCTATTCACAGAGCTAGACATTCATGCCTACAGTCAACTTTAGAGCCTTTTCATCATGTCCCAAAGAAGTACCACACAGAGTCCGTCATCTCCCATTCTCTTTCCTCCCACGATTAAACTACTTTCTGTCTCCATGCATTTACCTAAGTGCACATTCTCCATAAGTGGACTCATACGATCTGTGGCTCGTTGTGACTGAAATTTTTCACTTGGCATAATGTTTTCAAGGCTGTCCATGTTGAAATTTGTGCCTGAACTCTATTCCTTTTATTTCGGAGTAATATTCCATTGTGTAGATAGTCACGTTGTTTTTACCCATTTCCCCATTGATGGGCATTTGGATTGCTTCCAATTGTAGGCTAAGGCAAATAAAGCTGAACCAGTTTTTCAATAGGCATATGCTTTCATTTTTCTTCAGAAAATATCTTGGAGTGAAATTGCTAGAATGTGATAAATCCCTGTTTAATGCTTTCCAAAGTGCCTGCACCACTTTACTTTTCTACCAACAGTTTATAAGGGTTCCAGTTTTCCCACATCCTCTTCGACATTTATAATGATCTAATTTTTGATATTTATTTTTCATTCACTAATTTTTAGCATTTCTTCTTTTCTGATAGGCACATTTCAGGAGATACGTTTTCCCACGAAATAGCAACACAACTGCAGCCTCATGTTTTCTTTGTTTAATGTTGTGTTCTGAATTTGCATCATTAGCTCTCTTCTTTACAGAGCAACTATGGTGCTGGTCCCTTGAATCTACCCATTTCCTTCTTTGACCAGTACCGCCATAACTGAGAAGACGACCTTCCCGGTGCCCTCAGAGATCACAACGGTTGGGTGACTCAGATGACTCAGATGACCACCACTCCACAGACCTGGGACATGATATCATTTACTTCAAGAGACAGGACCATCATCAGGTAGAAGATGACCAGGGTGAGACTATGGTACCCTGCTGCGTGCTCTGTGGGGTCACTCACATTTTGTAAAGTGATGTTATCTCCTCAGAGCATCAGTTTGCCTTCCCAGCCTCCTGAAATGGAGCCCCATGACCATGGGATCTCACAAGAGCATGACTGCATGCCTAAATCCTGCGACTCTCTCCAGATGAGCCCTCTGTGCATCTAGAGGCAAGGATGACCAAGCCATGCTGTGCTCCCTCAATGAGGGTAGGCACGTTTCTGCAGTAGATGGTGGGGACATCATCCATGCCTTATGCTCAGCCCCAGTCCATACTGGCTCCAGCCCCTAGAAGCCTCAGCACTGAGATCTGGAACTTAGAGGGCAAGATCACTGTGGATGAACAGCAGCAAGAAGTGATCAACACCAGCAGCAAGGCAGAAACTGACCAGTGCACCTCTCTGCCCTGGTCAGCTAATGACCACACATTGCTGCTGACAAGTGTGAGGTGACCATCAGCACCTGCTAGTAATACAGTGCAGAGCTTTAGAAATAAACTGATTTTCAGAGTTAAAAAATTCTTGAACTGTCCTTACGGTTTTTCTTGACTCAGTGTTATTTAGGTGTAGATTCTTTAAGTTCCAAGTTTTTTGTGAAAACACTCTTTGTATTACCTAATCTTTACGTGGATTATGGCTCATTTCATTGGCCAATATAATAAATATGCATGCTGTAGAAATATATTCAATAAACAACTATTAAATATAGTGTTTGATACCTGCGATTAGGGTAAATCTTTAAATCACGTTAATAAAATACATCTATGTATTACATTATTGATATTTTGCCTATTTTTCTCCCAAGCACCAAGAAAAAAGTAGCAAAATCTCCCACTAGGATGGCTGGTTTGGCTGTTTCACATGAAGTTATGCCCATTTTTGTCTCATATTTTGAAGTAATATTTTAGGTTCATGTAAATTAAAAATGGTTAGATTTTTGTGAACATTTATCACCATGAAGTTATCACTACAACTAATAGGACTTATTTTTGCCTTAAAATTTTTGAATATGATAGCTTTTTGTTCATACTATACCTTCTGTCTTTTTACAGACAGCTTCTCTGTATACCTTTTGTAAATGTCTATGAAACATCTGTAACATATGTTCTCAGAGTCTCTCTCTCAGTGAGATCATTCAGTTCCTTTACATTTGAAATTAGATTTTGTTTATTTATTATAGTTAAAATTTTTTCCAATTAGCCTATGTTTTCTTTTTCATTCTCTTCTTGCTTACCTTGGGAGCTTCTTTAGTTTTCTTCAGTGAACACTTAATAGGCAATGTAATTCAAATTGGCTGTATTAATGCAAGTTTAATAAAGGAACCATTTTTAAAACAGTGGGCAGGATTAAGAGAAACCAAGCATTAGTGAGAGAGGGTCTTGTTTTTAGCCTTTAATCCTGAGGAAAAGGGAGAAAATACCAGTTACTAGGATTTAAACATGGAGAAAGGTAACTAAGAGGACTGTCTGGTGGAAGCTGAATCTGAACTCAAAGGAAGCAGCGAGTTACTGCAGCCACTCAGAGAGGTGGAATGAACCTCCAGTTTGCTGGCTGGAGAGAATAAATGTCCAGTTGGCACTTGTTCCCCCCCTCTCTTATTCTGACCTCCTGCTTCTCCCCTTTGGCTAAATCCAGTAAGAAGCCAGAGGACAAGGGTGTCCGTGAATTCAAGTCCAAACAACATCCTCTCAGGGCACCAGGAGCAAAGAATGAATCTGGAGCAGCAGAGAAGTTATCTAAGGAAGAGTTCTGCACTGTTCCCAATCTTTGGTTAGATTTACCTCTGAATTTATTAGAAACATACTTCCCTTATCTTCATCTAAAGTTATCAATGTCTACTGATCTCCTGGATAATACAAGTTCCTTAAAACGTTTCAACTGGCATTACACTGACTTCTCTTAGAACTTATAAATCATTATGCATTTTGTCTTTTCATTCTACCTCTTACAACCAAGCAAGCACACCATTAGTGTTTATTTAGTTTTAACAGTCTTTTACAACTTCTGTTCTTCCTTCTTGCATCTCAGATTTTTCCCTTTAGTAACAAGTTACCTAAATAAATCCTTCAAAATTTCTGTTATTGAGAATTGTTTGTAAACGTTTTTAATGTGTTTTCCTGAAAATGTCTGTTGTTTTCTTCTTTATCCTTGGAATGTATTTCAAGGATACTCTTTAATGACACGTTTTGTTTTGTTTTGTTTTGTTTTGTTTTGTTTTGTTTTGTTTTTCTCTGTGTGCTTTGAAGCTAATCTGTGGTTTTGTATTGACTAAAGATTTTAGTTTGGTTTTCTATTTGTATCTTTTTTTCGCTATGCTATGTTTAGGTGTGGATCTCTTTCTATTTAAGACTGACTGGGCTCCTATCTTTGGGTTGATGCTTCCCATTGGTTCTGGAAAAGGCTTGATATTTCTTCAAAGAGTGTCTTTTCTCCACTCTCTTTTCTGATCAAATCATATTAAATCCTTTTAAACTATCTATTTTTTCTCTTCTCTGTATTGCATCCATTTATGTTGATGTGTTTCATTTGGCAAAACTTCTGATCTTTCACTTTCCTCACTTTGTCAATCAACATTTGATTCTAAAATGATACATACTTTATGTATTTTTCATTCCAAGGTATTCAAAATGACTTTCTCAAACTTCTAATTTTACTTGTAGTTTCCTTTTCCGTGTAACTATTTTAAAAGCATGTTACTCCTTCATATAATCATACTTGCTACTGTTCCTACATCTAGTGAGTCCGTCATTTATATATTTGAACCTGTTTTTCTATCATATACAAGATAAAACACGCCCACACAGATTTGCTTTCCAACAAGCACCCTTGTTAAGTGTGCCCTAATTATCAATAACAACAGGTAAGGGGCACAAATTGTTGACCTCATTCAAATCTTCTTCCTTTCTTTGATTCAGGATATTTATCTAACAAAGTAGTTCAAATTGTGTTGGTTTAGTGTCAAGAAAGCCACAAGTTGGGATGAACGAATTCATGTAAAGTAAGACTGAAAGGCACAAAAGCCATCTTCCAGTCAATAAATAAAAGTAATCATCCCAAACAGAAAACTATTATAATAGCCAGATTGGATGCTATTAAGAGTAGGTGATTTAGTAGTTAAGTCCATGTCTTCAGCCACATAAGGACCTGGGTTCACATCCTGGGGCTGGAGGCAACAACCCAGATACACATCTAAATAAAATAAATGAATGCAGAAAATATGAGCGGGGTGGGGTGGGGGAAGAAGGAAGGAAAGAAGAGAAAAAGAAAGAAAGCAAGAGAGAGAAAGAAAGGAAGGAAGGAAGGAAAGAAGAAAGGAAGAAAGGAAGAGAAAGGAAGGAAAGAAGAAAGAAAGGAAGGAAGGAAGAAAGGAAGAAAGAAAGAAAGGAAGGAAGGAAGGAAGGAAGGAAGGAAGAAGGAAGGAAAGAGAGATCAAGCCTGGGTTAGCCACCTTAGAAGCTCATCATCTATACTAAAATAGGGAACCTCTCCAGTTTATGAATAACAACTTTCAAATAAACGTGATGATTTGCTTACGGTTACTAAGTGGTGGATCTGAATTTTGAACCCAGATTGAAAACAAAGTTTACTGTTTATGAGTGCAGCATTAAAACAATCAGCTCAGAAAGAAAAGGAGAATAAGGTAAAGCTGAAATTATGAATCACTTAAACCAGAACGGAGAGAGTGGAAGAGAAAAGGATATTGCGTAATGTAGGCAATGTCCTTGTTTGGGAAACTTCTCACTTTGTTTCCAGGGAAAGGCCAGTCCCTCCCCGCTGGCTGCTGCAGCAGGTACCGGCAGGCGCCTGCAGCCGCCTGCGCTCCCTCTGCGGGGCTGGAGGAGGGAGCATTGCAGCAGGAAGAAGCCTGAAGAATGAGAACATTTTGGCATAGTACTCACTCACTCCCTCCTAAGGATTAATATTTCAAAATGAACCATATGTCTTTCAAGCTGGGGAGCATTTCATACTAAATTTTTATATAAAGGTGCGATTTCAGACTTCCACACTCCGAGGGAAAATGCTTCCGATTTTATTGGAAAAGCAGCAGCCCCAGGGAGACTGGCTCTTTTGCCTCAAGTCACACAGATGGTTAGCAGCGCACTGAGATGCTCTCCTTTGCTTGTTTGTCTGTCTCAACATATGTTTCTTTGTAGAAGCCCATGCATATTCAGCGCAAAAGCAAAACATTCATTGCACCTCTCTTTTTTGAATCTTTCACTTTATTTTGGAAACTTTCAGACCTTATACCCACCTTCAGTTGAACATCCAGGCAAAGGAAGCTTCCCATCTGGTTACTCTTCTTGTCCGTTTTTTCCAAAGGTGAGGACATAGAACTAAGACCAAAAAGCATTATTTTCTGGCGTCATGTCTTCCATTAATCACGATGAACACTTGGTCCTTTGTTTATAAAATGGATGCTGTAAGAGCCATATGATTTTCAAGGTTCTTCATGCTCTATGATGATGTGAATTTCACTTTGTTTTAAAGAATGTACATTTGGGGTGTGCCCTGGTGCCCTAGCTGTCTGCTGCGCCTTTGGAAGCAGTCCCACAGACCACCCAAGCTCCTGGGTTCAAGACTCAGGGCTGGGGAACAACCAATGTGAACAGCTAACTAACAAATGAAGGGCCTGCCGCTTTCCACCTCCCTCTCCCTGCCTGTCTACTCACCTGCATTCCTGCCTGTGCCCTTCCTTTAAAAAAGAAAAAAGGAATGTATATTTGACTATTGGCTTTTGTTGCAGGCTTCCCGATAAACAAAGATGATGGTTCATTTACTGCCTTCAAGGACCTTGAATTCTAAAGACGATGATAGATCTACAACCATAACTTTCCTATAGGAAATAAAAACATAACTTGTGTTTTCCCCTTTGAGTACTTTTATCTGTGATTTAAAAAACAAATAAACAAAGAAACAACTTCAGACAAAGCCCTTAGAAGGCTCACTGGAGGCCAGAGCATCCTGTTTCAACATACACCATAAAATGAAAAGTCTATCTTTAAACTCACTTCTTTCAATGGGCTAACGCTTGCCAGCTGGGTGCTGGGCGTGGATTTTTGATTGTAACAGAATGTTGCAAGCACTTTGCACACAAGGCCTTTAAGATCCTTGTGGAAGGATGGCTCCCCATTGAGAAACTTCTGTCAACCTTGCAGCTGCTCAGGGTCCACCCCTCCCCGCCGCCCCCTGCCCTCCACCCTGCGCCCCAAACACACCAGCACCTCACAGTGAATGCAGACTAAACGCTTACAGAAACCACTTGTCTGGAAAGGGTGAGCTCATGCCAATGACTGAAATGGCTTCCAGGCAGTTCCCAACCACGGCAAACAAGAGCCCTGCTCAGGGGGCTTATGCAACACCCGCTGGCTCACCTAGACAGGACAGGGAGTGGGCTTACCTGAGGCTTGTGTTCATCACTCAGCATCCAGCAGGACCCACTATGGAAACACGCTCTGCCTTGAACAAATCTGTGGTATCATTTGACCCATGGCTTTCATTGACAAGGGGGAAACCAAGGCCCAGGGAAGAGTTTGGACTTTCAAAGTCACACAGCCAAGTCGTGACAGATCCAAGACTATAAGTTTTCTTGCCAGGTTCAAATTTCAGTGCTCTTTTCCAAATCCCACCCTAGCAGAGCTTCAAGAGTGATGGCTCATCCTGGCTTTCCCTGGAACTCACTGCATAGCACCATTACTTGATGCTCTTCTTGACCCTTTCTTTCCCCCCAGGGCTCAAGTGCCGACTCAGACTCCAGAGCAGGTCTGCAAGGCCCATCCAATTCTGTCTTCCTCCTGTTTCTAAATCCTAGGGCTTCTTCTTACAGAGCCACAGGGAACAGTTGGCAATTCCTTAACTGGGTGCATGGTCCAAGATGGGTTCCTCATGGGAAGGACTGAAGGAGAAAGTGGAAGGTGTTGGGGCCTGGTCTCCTCAGGAGCACAAATACGATGAAGAAAATGAGGACAACCTGCTCTAGTGACAGAGCCTGCTGTTAGGGAATCACCAACAGCTAATTCCACATCAGTGACTACAGAACCTCATGGAGGCGGGTCAGTCGCCAAAAGCTTCACCCTATTTCAGAAGTGGGGAGGTCATATACATAAGAAAGTGGGGATGGTCTTTGCATCTATAACTTCTCCGTATTGACTCTGAAGCAAGGTAGGTAGGTCTGGAAATCACTGTCCTCGACCATAAAGCTAAGCGTGGTGTCCAAAGGAAGGTGATATGGGGACCAGTCAAGCAGAGGAAGATGTTTACACACGGACAGGTGGACAAGGAAGCTGCCACCTTAGTGAAAATGTTGCCCTTGACTTGCTGAGTGGAGGAAGGGACCCCATGAACTCCCCTCTGCCTCCATCTTTCCCAGCTGATGGCTCTTTTAATGGTGGACCACTTGTCTTATTTTGCCAATGATGCGAATTTCTGGTGGGCTTTCTCAACCCTCATTGCCAGCCTGGAGCTGGATAAAATGACCAAGATGGAATGAATAAAGGAAATAATGGTGTCTAACCACATCAGCCAACTTTTTCTGTAAAGGACTGGGAAGTAAATATTTTAGACAGTAAAGGACATTCGTTATCTCTTGCAACTACTCAACTTTGTTCCTTCAGCAAAGAGAAGAGTAACTGGATGTGGCTTTGTCCCAGTAGAAATATATTCATGGTAATTGAAATTTGAACTTCATCAAATGGTCATGTTTCATAAAATAGCATTATTATTTAGATTCCTCCCAACTATTTACAAATATAAAAACGTTCTTTAGTTCATGAGCCTATTTGCCAATCCCTGAGTTAAAACAACAAACCTTGCACACGCCACTCCCACCAAAAGTATTCTTCGATTTCAGCCTGAATCGAATAGGCCAGCTTATGCAGAAGAATTGGTAGTTTGCTAAAGTAAGAATCCTTTAAAAAGGTAGATAATTATGAAGTAAAGAGCGTTCATCTACTAAAGATTCTAAACAGCATCGCACAAAGAATCGGAAGAGAGACATTCACTAGGACAGGTTTATTGGATGAGTAGATTATTTTGTTTGGCATTTTCTGAGCTTTCTTTGGAGCAGATTAATTGGGAGGTTGTTTGTTTTTATCGTCGTTGTTTGTGCATTTTGTTGTTTTGCAAGATGGACTTGTCAGACTTCGAAATTCCATTAACTCGGTGTGTTTCTCTAGCAACTGCTGGTAGGAATTAAAGCTTATTAAGTACATTTGTTTCTCCTGCAGCTCTTCTAACAAGTCTGTGGAGTAGACAGAGCCGATGCTGCCAGCAGAATAACTAAGTTCTGGGTGAAGATCAGAGACTTGGGGACTTGATAAAGCTGAGCGAGGGCAAACCCATTCTTGGACTGGCACTCAGTGCCGGGTCCGAGGTTCGTGTGGGACCATCGTCTCTCTCTCACACGGAGCCAGCTGTGGCATCAGCGTACAGAGGTGAGCAGCAGGAGGCAGGGAAGAGACAGAGACACTCAGAGTCAACTAGAAGGTGCAGTACTAGCAACTGCAGCCCTGGGGTCTCTAACAGAGTCAGACTTGTTGATCATGAGGAGCCTCCTCATGAAGGGAGATGGAGGCCCTTAGTCCAGAGAGGTTTGCAGTACTGCCATGAGAAATGGTGCAGTGTGACCATCAGAGACACAGAATGCACAGGAGCACAGTCTTCTTAGACCTTTTGAGGTCCTTTCTCGTTCTGTTAAATTGGACAGGACCAAAAGGAAATTAGGCAACGCTGGTCTGTAATGAGCAAATTCCTCATACAAAACCGACTCGGCCAAGGAGAAACATTCGCCTGACGCGGCCAGCTGTGGGGCCACCTGCCCTTGAGGTCTGTGCATGAGCCCCGTGGCCTGAGCATTCAGAACAGCGCCATCACGGTAGCGGCTACAAATGCTGAATGCGCTTTCCCCGTGGTCTCTCAACCCTACGAAACAAGAAAGGAGAAGCATAACTGTTTTCATTCATTTTGACCTAGAGGAGGGTGACTCACTTATTTCTTGCTGTTCGACCTGCAAGTCCTAATTGGTAGAAAATAATACTGGGTCATATTGAGTATATATGGTGCTGTTTACCTCTGTCCCTAAAAAGTAGAAAAGGAATCCAAGACAGAATTCTTGTCATGCCTTAGAGGTTATATTTTTTCTCTGGCTCTAAAGCCCTGTTCTCTTGGGATCTGAAGCCTGAATTCAGTGTTAAGAAATACATCTTTAACTGCAAGTTGGATTGAAGAGAGGACTTCTTGAAGCAAGTAAGCAAAGGCATTCAAAGCTGGGTGGAGTTGTCCATTGAATCTGGCTAGGAATCCACCGAACATGTGAACACACAATAAAGAAACAACCATAAGAAAGAAAGAGATATACGGAAATTAGCCAACCATTTGACTGGAAATACATGTATCAATAATAATAAAACAGTGCTGGATGTCCTACTGTGTGTCAGACACAACGGTGCTTTCTCTGCTGCCAGCAGTGACCTCCCAGTGGGTCTGTGACTGAAACAGCATGTCAAGGAGCTCAGGTGCACAGGCTCTGAAACCAGACTGCCTGTCTGGATCCTGACGGCATCATCTTGTGAAAGGAAGATGAACAATAACAGTCCACTCATTGTGGCAAGTCAGTGGCACCCCCTCATTAAAAAGCTAAAATTAGGTCGATAGGTAAATAGATATCAAAATGCATATCTCTCTATATGTCCATATAAAATTCCTGGGACTTGTGGAGCTGATCTTATTTGGGAAAAAGATTTTTGTGATGTAATTAAGGTAAAGATCTTGGGGAGAAAGCATCCTAGGGTTTCTGGGTGAACCCACTCACTTCTAATGACAAGTGCTCTATAAGAGAAAGCAGGGGGGCGGGTTTGAGAAAGATGAAAAGAGAGCACAGAGGTGGGTGCACCGTGACCACCACAGTGGAGATTTAGGAGGCCACCATGGGGACACAAGTCCAGGGATGATGCTCCCAAGGCCTCCAGAGGAAGACAAGCTCTGTGAGCACCTTGGCCTCAAACTTCTAACCCCAGAACTACAAAGAGCACGTCTCTTGGCTTAAAGTCCCATTTCGCGCTAATTTGCAATGGTAGCCACAGAAAATGAATGCACTCACACTGTGCTGGCGAATAGTAATGAGGGAATAGATACGTGAAACGCTTAGAGCAGAAACTGACACACAGTCAGCGCTGGATGGAATTGAGCTGTCGTTAATGTCGTCCCCTTTCTGATGATGAGAAAACAAATGTTCTTCCTGAGAGTTCTGACTAAGGGGAAGTAGTGAAAACTGTATTTGTAACTGGTTTATGAGATTAAGAAGTCAGATTAGGAAGATTCTCAAATTTATGTTTCCAGCTCAACTTCCTGATGAAAATCACCAACCCATGGAAAATATAGGGACACTTTTGAATTCAAACTGCCAGAAGTCAGGGACACCAAGAATATTTACTAGAGACCTCAAATGAATTTTTACTTATTATTAAGACTAAACTAGTGCTATATATACACCTCTAGGTTTATTGTAGCCTTATTTATCATTGCCAAGATATGTAAACAAGCTAAAAAATGCCCATCAATAAATGAGTTATTAAAGAAGATATCGAATATACATATATAGAGAGAGAGAGAGAACTACTCAGCCATAAGAAAAAGGTCAAAGACCCAGTTTCTACTTTAATGAAACAAAAAAGAAAAAATTATACCCAGTAGAAGAAATTAAATAAAATCGTGTCAGTCAGAGAAATAGAAATGGGCAACAATATAAAATAAAATTATTTAAAACACTGAGATTAATAGAATATGAGTCACTGAAGATAAAAGATGCCAGAGCTAAGAATATAATAATAGCATATGTCCAATTTGAAACACAAAGAGAAAAGAGACTAAACAAATTAATCAAGCCTGTATAATCTGTGTGAGAGTATTAATTTAACTTGTGTGTAACTATATTCTCAGCTAAGGGAAGGAGGTGTAGGGGGTGGAAATGAAGGAATACAATAAAAAAATTCTTTACATTTAATAAAAATTATGCATTTACTAACCCATAAATTTTAACAAATCTTAAACAGTGCAAGTACAAACAAAATCATACAAAAGCATATAATAATCATAATTTTGAAAGCCGTGAAGAAAAGTCTAAAATCAGTCAGAGGGGAAGGCAACCAGAGGGAAAACATTCACTTTCTACATGGGGAGACTGCTGCTGACCTTCAGCAGATGGCTTGTTGATCAAGAGAAGAGAAGAGGGAAGGCCATGTCGGGGGAGGGGAGGGGTGGGGACTGAGGAGACAGATTAAGAATACAGTTGTGTGTTTGAGCACAGGTGTTCATGGCCCTGGAACCCTTGTCAGCCACCCCACACAGAGACATCAGTAAACTGAGTGCGCTCAGCTCTGTCTGGATAACTTTCCCTATGAAGTCTGCCTGTAACATCCTCAGTAATTGCCTATGTTCAGGCCTAAAACATAACACTTAAAATTTCAGACTGGCTGAATTTCTCACAATGCTTAGAAATGATGGTCTAAAATACACCACATAAGAACAAGGAAAAAAAATCCAGTAGTCTAAGTTTCCACCTAAACAGCATAAAAGCAAATTATATCTAAATAGTAGAAGAAACTAAACAAAATTGTATCAAACTAGAGTAACAGAAGTGGATAACAATAGGGAAAATTCAGCAGAGCCAAGCCTTTCTTGTTTTGTTGATACAGAGATGAAAAAATTTGATACCATTTCTATTAATAAAGGAAAACTGAAAGACAGCCACCAGTGATATCAATAATGTAAGAGGGGGCATCACTAGAGACCAAACCGACATGGAGATAAGGGCATCTCAAATTTGGCAGAGTACAGACACAATCTCTGCTAAGTATGCCAAGACACTTTGATGCTATTTTAGAGAGGAGGTGTATCAGCTCTCATTTTGAGGTGCTGGAAAAGACTGATGAAGGAGAAAACAGGTGACTGTGATTGTGCCCAGTATGCAGGACACAACATCCGGCTGCACAAAATAAAAATCAAGTCAGAGATTGCCTTCCTTTGTTGAATAATTAATTAGAGAAAGATGATTGGAACCTTTGAGGGTGGATCAATTATTGCCTCCTCATGTATCTTTCTGCTAGTAGATATTAGCTATCTGTTGATGTTTTCGCATGTACAGGATTACAAGAGTCAGCATTAAGGTCTCAGTGGCTCTGTGGATGAGAAATCCTAATGAGACTTCTCCAGTGTTTAAGATGCAGGATACCCCAAGGCTGCCATCCAGGGGGCTCAGAGCTGCAGTCATCTTCAGGCTGAATGGCTGACCCACCACCAGCTCCCTCCATACCCGCCAGCAGGCTCAGCTTCTCGTGACTGTAGGTTAGAGACAGTATCTCTTGCTCTGAGGCCCCCTTCATAGAACTAGCCACGAAATAGGAGCTTGCTTCCCCAGAGCGAGGAGAGAAAATCCACCTGTTGTTTATTCCAACTAACCCCACATATAATTTAGGAGTTTGTTAAAGAACACTCCACTCCTGGGTCTTATAGCTACATTAACTATTTACTGTAATAATAAAAGAAAAGAAGCCACTTCAAGCTTAACTGTTTAAAACAGCAACCGTTTGTGGTCCCAAGGTTCCTGTGAACCAGTCATCAGGACAGGACTTGGCTGAAAACCTGTGACTCAGAAGGTTACAATCAAGGTGTCATTGTAGCTGTAGTTTTCTCAAGGCTCATCAGAGGAGGCTCTGCTCCTGTTAGGGACAGAAATGTACTCTTCCAAGTCCATATGTTGTAGTCCTAACTCCTGGTACTTTAGAATCTGAGTATTTGAAGATCAAATCTTTAAAGAGGTAATTACAGGTAAATGAGGTTACGAATGGGGACCCTAATCCCACAGGACTGGTGATCCTGTAAGAAGAGGGAGAGACACTAAGAACAAGCAAACATGTGGGAAGGCAAGCATCTGTGAGCCAAGGAGAGAGGCTTCAGGAGAAACCAAACTTCATGACTTTGATCTTGGATTCCATGTTCCAGCATTGAGAGAAAATATATTTCTGTTGTTTTAACCTCCAAGTCTGTGGGTTTTGTTACTGCCACTGCAGAAAACTAAGTCCACTAAAACAAGCTCTCTGGTGTCAGAGGGAGGTCTCAGTTTAAGTGTCTTATCAGGAGATTTTTACCTAGAGAAGCTCACAACACGGGTCAGGCTTCTAGAATGTTCAAACACACGTGCTTGAGAAGTACAGGAAGAGAGCAAAGGAGAAAGAGACACAGAGAGAAAGACAGAGAGACAGAGATGAAAAGCTGTCCTTTTAGAACCTAATATCAGAAACAGCACCCCCTCCTTGGCTGAATCAGTTCACTAGGAGCGAGTTCCTGTGTCTACCTCACAGGAGAGGGATTTCATAGTGTGACTATCAGGAAACAGGAGCCTTCAGAGCTGCTAGACACAGCCTATCACACAGCTCCTTCTCCACAGACAGGACAAAGTCAACTGAAAACTAGAAATCATGTTTCTCTCAGGTTAAAAATGGGATCATTTCTTGCCATGATCCTCCAATGAAACTTGAAGATGCTCGATGATTAGACAGTCATTCACCTCTTCTCTTACTCACCATATTCCATTATGTCACCCTGTTATCTTTATTCCCCAAATACATTCAGTTAATTTCCTCTACAACAAAGGGAGCGTGACTTTGTTTCTCCTGCTTGCAGACCTCATCCCAGAGGCTAGTTCTTGTCTGTTAGTCCAGTCTGACCTGAGACTGTCTCCAAATTGTCTGAGGTGGTTGACTCCACACCTCTTCCCCCAGCCACTTTTTCATAGCACTGACTGGAATTGTTGTTCATTCTCAGGCTCTCATTGGGACCTGTGTGGGTCACAGGTAACCTCAAATCCTGGTACCTGGCACAGTGCAAACCCACACTGGACATGGATCATATGTGCTCCAATGTCAGATGGAAAAGCTGGGTCCCAACTGTTGTACTGATGTGCCAGGATGCTCTCTCAGAGGGAAATATCTCAACAGGACTATGAGATGTTTTTTTTAAAAAAAAAAGCCAATAGGGGTCTGGAAGCAGGTAGAAGAGTGATCAGAGGGGTAGAAGCTGGAGCCAGCCTGACCCCAGGACAAGACAGGCCATGTGCAGCAGCACATGGGGAAGGGGCCTGTGGCTTCAGTCATAAAAACATTTCGTGGATATATTGCTACACGTTTGTGTCTAAGTATTCCTAGTAGGAACTCAAGTAAATCTCTACTTTCCATTTGAATATCATAGGGTTCATGAACATCTATTTCCAGCAATTCTGACTCTTCCAAAAGAGACTATCTACACAGATATTGTCATAAAAATAGAAAGGACTTCTGCCACAAAGTACAAGTCAACTTCATTCCTTTGCTTTAAAATACTTGGATGGTACCATGATGCCCATGTATTTGATACAGACTCTCTTTGTTGGTTTTCAATTCCCAGAGAAATGTACCATGTTTTTCCACCTCTATTATGTAGTGAGTCATCAAAAGTGAACATCTATAAACGCATCAGAGAAACAGGAAAACAAAATGTGGTTGAGTATTCTGTATCCTGTCCCCGCCATTGATTTGTATTTGTTTTCTATTTCCTCCTAAAGAGACAGAGGAGGTGGGGGATTGCCAGGAAGAGAGAGAGAGAGGCAGCTTGATTCCAGTGGTCTCTGGAGCGGCGCTGGTGGGCGCTGGTAGTAACACGTTTGTCCTGGCACCACATTTACAATAGGAAATCTAAGCTACACAGCTTGGTTTCACAGCCTTGAATTGGGGCAACCTTTCCTCCCTTTCGGTGGCTCAGATCATATGCTCATAGAGCTAGAAAGAAACTCACTTCAGCCTCAGTTTCCTGATCTGAATAAGGAAGTGGTTGAACAAGATAAGTTGTGAGAAACCAAGATCTTAAAGACTCATGATTGTCAGCATCCCTACATCACATCCACACACACGATTAAGTCAGATTCTGCTCAGGGACACTTGGGTTTTGTATACACTCAATAAACATTTGTTGATTTGATGTTGTTTGATCTGATCTAATCCAGCATCATCTGCTTTCCATTTTCAAAAGGATGTGGCTTGTTCAGCTTCTTATCCTTGCTAATTAATTCAATTTTAGCTGATCCTGTACAAAATACTATGTGTGCACAGAGGAGGAAGGAACATGCTGAGTAGGGGCAACGGAAAGGGAAGCTTCTCAGAAGAGGTGATCTCTGGGTCCTGACGCATAAAGAGATGCTTGCAAAAACACAAGAGAGGAAGAAAGAAATGTGGAGACCCGAGAATGATGTGCCCTCAAGCTCAGAGACACAGGGGGTTCTGGGGTCCTAGAGAGTCCTGGGAAAAATGACAACTGAGTTACCTCGCACAGACATTAGGCCATAATCAAAGGATGCATGTGTGGGTTCTGCCTGACCACTAATCTGTCCCCCACTTTGGTGGCATCATTCATTTGTTCTGTGGGACTCTTCCCCCCACCCCAAACCTGGCCAGTTAGAGCACTGATCCCCTTGACTCTCCCCTCCAGGGTTTCAAATCAGAGATGCGCAGATAGCTGGGTTGGGTCATTCCTACTCAATGGAATCAGGATCTCTGCTAAAGCAAACTGGAGACACTTTTGTTCTGTGGTGTTGTGAGCCTAGGGCTGTGGGTGGCAACTTTACCCATCTGGGAAGGAAAACATCAACGAGCAAAGCAGAGCTAAGAGTTTGAGAGTCTTAGTGCAATGCTGTGATCCCATCAGGGGGGCTCAAAGGGAGAGCTACAGGCATTCTGGACGAGACAATTCTTTCTTTGGTAGAATATTTTAACTGCCAAGTCTGTGGGTTTTTGTTGCCAACTTTCACATCCTTGGCCCTGAGACCTCCTAAATGTCTTCCAACTGTGACTAGTCAAACTTCCTCTGTATGTCAAGGATACTACAGCAGTGATGTGACCTCAGAAAAGAACCTGCTCTGGAGAAATCCATACTTACTATAGGGCTTCACAGGCCCATTTTTCTATTGTCTTGTTTGGGTTTGGTTTGGATGCCCGATTTAGATTTCTGTCACTTGCAAAAAAGTGGTCCCAACTACTCCAAAGAAGCAGTGGTTAAATGCTGAATGTTTTCTCTCTACTTGCATCATTTATTATCTGATTCATGAGTGAATGTGTGTTGTTATCTGTTTCTGTTCAGAGGAGACAGAACCTGAGAGGTGGACACTGTACTGGTGACATAAGACAAGTCGAATTAAGACCATTAGCTGTTACAACAATGCAAAAACTCTTAGGGTCAAAAGAGAGGTGAAAATAAAGAAAAGTAGGGGGATGAAATGTCTGGCAACTTGAGAAAATACACCTTGACAGATTATAAGTGTCGAAAACTAGACACTCAGGCAGGGTATTTAATATATTTAACAAATGATCTACAAAGGGTTTGGAAATTTGAAAATGAATTTGTTTGTTTAGGATTCTCTCAGGAACAGAATCAATAGGGTAGATAAGTCGATAGATAATACATGCATACATACATACATACATACGTATAGATAGATGATAGATAGTGGATGGATAGATAGATATAGATAAGCATGTAGATCATTGAAGAGATTTATTACAGAAATTGACTCACATGGCTATGGAGGCCAAAATGCCACTCAGTCTTCTGTCTGCAACTCAGACACACAGGAAAGTTGGTGGTGTAGTTCAGTCCAAGTCCTACCAGCTGAGAAGAAGGAGGCCTCACTGATCTGAATCCTAAACCAAGAACCATGAACCCTAATGCCTAACTCTAGAGCCCAGGTGCTAGCAAAGATGGGCATCCTGACTCACAGAGAGCGATTGGACGTGCCCTTCCTTCACCTTTGGGCCACAGGAGTGAGGGTGGATGTCCTTAGTCTACTGACTCAAATGCTCATCTCTTCCATAAACACCCTCACACCCAGAAACATCTTACCAGCTCTCTGGGCATCTCTCAGACCAGGCAGGCTTACATTTGAAATACTAAAATGAACTATCACAGAAGCCCAATAAGAATTGATGCCCACAGACAAGAAACAGCTGACCATCAGCCCTGCAGAATCAGTGTTCAAACACATAATTGTTGCATCATATTGTTGTCACAACTCTGGTTTTAGCAAGACTATTCATTAGGGTTTTTATTTGGTTTTGTTTCTTAAAACAATAGTTTAATACCATTGGAGTGGACCCAGAGTCCAGCCTGTGTGATGGTACCTGCCCCTTCATCATGTATCCTCATTGAGTTTGCTTGTGGGCTTTTCTTTCCCTGTGTAATATATTAGCACAGATAGCAGGGTAAAGAAATGGAGGTTAAGAAGAGTAGCTTTGACAATAATTAAATACGTATAGAGAGAGAAAGTTTGTGAGGTTTTTCTCTTCTTTTTCTTCTATTTTATCTTTCTTATTTCTTCATCGCTACAAAGAAAAACACAAAGACATTATTACTTAGGTTGGAAAGCACTAAACCCTATAATCTCTTGTTTCCCCTCATTGAAAAATGCGTCTTACTACTTTCTCAAAGGGGAAAAAAATAACTATGTTTCCGGTTTCCTTCAGTCACTTTCCCCTAAAATAATCCATTGACACAAAAGCACTCATGAGCAATATATAATTTACTAGAGATTGCATACAGCCAACAGAGAGTTTGTGTTGGCCCAGCCAACAGCAATTTGAAATCTCCCTTAGACGTCTCCAGAAATTTTCCATGCTGGAGGTTGGCTGGTAATTTTCTCTTTCTTTCATCCTCTCTCAGCTTCTCCAACTTTGGTAAATTCTATTTCTAGTTTTCCTAGGACTATTCAAATCCTTTTCTCCTCTATTGGTCGTGCATTTCTCATTCACTCTACCTTGATCTTGAAACTTACCTAGAGTCTTACCGGTCAAAACAAAGCCTCTCCCACTTACTGGGATCATCCTATTGGGAAAGAAGGGGCTATAAGTCGTGAAACATGACATCTCTTCCAAAGCGGGAGGGTCAAGAATGTCTGTGCATTAGTTCGGACATCGTAGAATGGTGTCTTGTTAAAGGAAGATTTTCAGATGGTAGTCTAATGTGAGTAAGCATAAACCTTCATGACAAGATAAATAAAAGCATTGCCCATGAGACTGTCCTCCAACGCCATGTCAGTGACATGCGCTGCTTCTTTCTGGTCTTACTGCCATTTCTGGAAGAAGGTGCTGCAGACATTTTTATCTTAGTTTTTAAGACACTCTTTACTCCCCCTGATTACAGACTCCTACCAATCACAACTGCCTTGTAGGTGCATGGGAGGACGTGAAGACTTCCATTTTTAAAGCATACATGCATAGGAGTTTCTATTTGTTCCCCACAGGCAGTGACCTTTGAGAACAGGAGACATATGTCTTCTTTCCAGTTAATACATGTAGGTTATATAATAACACAAGTATCTAAATTAAAGGACAGTAACTGGTTCCTTGGTATATCATTTGGCCCCACTTGCCTTAAAGAAAGCTTCATTTTACCAATATTCACTTATAGAGCTCTTCTATGCTTTTATGTACACTGAGTATCTGCATTGTTCTAGAAAGTGTGGTATCCATCAGAGCTACTAAAATGAACGTCTTGGCCTCTTCAATGAGAAACGCTCAGTTGAGCCATGTGTGAGAAAAGATGAGCGAAGATGAGTTATAAAAACTGCAGTGAACGATATGCGATGGTGGTGATGGTGATCACAATGAGGCCCATCCACTGTAGCAGGTGCACTGCTAAGCAATGGACCTGCATATCTCATTCAGTCCTCAGAACAGTTCCATGGGATCTACGCATTCACGTTCCTGTTATATCAGTGACATAAGTGGAGATGAAGGTGGGTAAGTAACTTCCCGCAAGTCATGAAGCTACTAGGAGGTGAAGCCGGGATTGAATCCAGCTCTAACTGAGACTAAGTCTATGCTGCTAATTCTGTGTCCCACGCAAATGAGTGTTGTGCAAAGGAACCAGGGACTGGGCGACAATGGAGAGAGTGATCTCTGCCCTTGCCTAGGAGAGGTCAGGGCAGGTTTCACAGAGGAGGCGGGCTTTCTGTAGCTCTGAAAGCAGAGTGTGCTGTGTCAAAGTTGTGCAAACATGGGGCAGAATAGCATATGCAAAGGCCATAGTGAAGGAACGTGCTGAAACAGATTTCGCTTTCCTAAGAGGAAATAGGTGGGTGTAGTTAGGAAAGGTCAAGAAAACTGGCCTGAAGATAGTGTGGACTCTGTCATAGAAGGCTCCAGTGGAGCATATTCAACTGAATTCAACTTTATCTTTAAAAAATGTGTTTAACACACTACCCACCTCAGAGGGGTAATGCAGGGAAAGTGACCGGCTGACACTCTTAAATAATCCTCCCCGTCCTTCCCTGTGCACATTCAGCACTGAGACCTGACAGCTCCATCTCCAAAAGGCGTCCAAACACTTACAGTGTCCCTCACCCCATGGCACGTCCCTCGTTGACACCTTTGCCATTCTTATCTAGACCACCTCGAGAGCCTCCGTAGCAGGAACCTGCTGCCAACCTCGTCCACCTCCAAAGAACACACCCACCGCCATCTTGGAAAGCCCTGACGGGGCGTGTCAGTCCTGGGAGTGAAAACTTTGTACTCAAGACCAACTCCCAGAGCATGAACTTGATGCAAGCCCTGCATGGTCAGGAATGGCCTCACTCTGAATCCTCTAGAAACACTCTTTCTCTGACCCACACTTGCTCAATTTGCCCCCACCTCCCCCTCCATGGGATGCCTATCCAAGGCCTTTCCATTCCTGGCTTTCACCCACACTTTCCCGCTGCAGCGTGAGCGAACCCTTTCTGCGGCCGAGTCCTGCTCAGCCCCGGCTCATGCATCACTCCCTCCTTGTACCCACATTCTCTGCTCATCTGGATGCAGCTCTTCCTCCTCATCATCCTCCCCTGAATCTTACAGTTTGGACTTGTTTGGTCATTTGAGTAATAGTGTGAGCTGCCTTCCATAACCTATTAGGATAGGGCCTTTGTTGGGTCAGGGGTTCCCACAGTGTCCCACTTTGTCGCTTGGCACAGACCCTGTCTTGTGGACATGCACAAACAGTTCTTCGGAAGGCACGACAGATTGGTGCAATTAATATTAGATTAGTGAAGTGACTGGAGTTAAAGAGGGTTGCAAATGAATGAGTAAATACACCTTAACCAGAAAACGCATCTGGAACCTGGAAACCCATCCAACGCCTCCCTACCACGGAGATGAATAGTAACTAGTCTCCTGCAGGAGACTCTGGCACACCCTGGTGGCTCAGGCGTTGCGGTCTATAGCTCTTGCATCACCCATGTAAAGCCTAAGGACCCAAGTTCATGACTCGGGGCTGCCAGGTAACAACCAAACAAATAAAATAAAATCAATAATAACAATAAATACACACAAGGCTTCTTCCTCCTCTCTTCCTGCCTGCCTGCCTACTTGCCTTCATTCCTGTCTGCTTCCTACCTCTTTCAAGTGAATTTGACTTTTGCCAAAAGCTAGGAGGAAAGACTGGCAGGAAAGGCAGTTGCCAGACCAGAGGAGACGCTGGCACCGCAGTGGGGGGCCATGAACTAGGAACGGTCCTCCTGTGTGGTCCCACCCGGGCTCTGCTTGGAGATACGCAGAAGAGGCATCTGCAAATATTTTCACAGTGGTCTCCCTGGAAAATCATTTCAAGGGCAGAGCCCACATCTGTCCGCATGGTGAGCTGGCACCGTTAATAAACCCCAGGCTCAGGATTTCTGACATTGTTGCCTTTTGCCTGAACTGCGAGTCTGTGACTCTTGATTCCCAGGTGTATCGACCGCTCTAGGGTGCTAGCTCCCGTCTGGACCCCCACCCAGAATAAACGCGCTGCACGATGACTTCGTTGACAGACACGTCCAGAACTCTGCATTTAGAGGTCTGCATTTAGGACAAAGCAAAGAAGTATAAAGAGCAACTTGCCTTCATGCTCTGGAGCTGCCCGTGCAGGGACTTGCTCACGGAGATGAATCAGTCATTTCCCCACATGCTCTTGCTGTAGCAGCTGTGGGGTCTGCCAACTGGCGGTTCCTGAAGTCTGGCTCTCACCCGAGCCAGCAATCCCTGTCACAGGCCGTCGGCTCCGGGCGCGCAAGGCTCTGTCTGGTGCTTGATCTCAGCAGCGGAAACAAAGCCTTTTCTGTCGGAGGGCACGTCTGTCATAGAAAAAGATACTCTTTGATTTTCTCTTTCTGCTCTGAAAGACACCTCAGCTTCCAAGAAGCAGGGCACCACCTGCAAGGAAAAGCAGCGCCCATTTTAGGATGGAAATAGCCATGTTCGTCAGTGTTTCTAGTGGGAGTCTGCGAAGGAAGCTCAAGATAGATGGGTCTGTCTTAGGAGGTCCGGGGCCTCCCACGAGCTCTGCTCTGCATGGTCGACACTGTTTGGAGCTCTTGGGGTTCCTCAGAGAAACGACCTCGGGTCAGGGGGTACTGTTAGGATCCCGCCGCCTCGGACAGCCCCGAACACTCAGCAGTAGATCGAGAACCCAGTCACAGAGATGTCGAATTAAATTTCTTTAATTAGATTTTAAGCAAATTGAGACATGTGTTCATCTCTCAAATGCCTAATTTTCCAAACGGAGGACTCAGGTCACAAAACCAGAAGACAAACAGAACTGGGAACCATGCAGAACATGCTGGAATGGATGTCCGCAGACACAGGTCATCACACAGCTTTGGCTCCACCGGGAGCTCGCTGAGGCCTCTTCCCGGCTCTGCTCCCGCCTGTCCTTGGTGCCAGCCGGGCCCGCCAGGCTCTGGCCTTCGCAGCCCCTGCTCCTGCACATGAGACTCTGTGTTCCTTTGACAGGTCCCCCGGAAGCCCTGTTGGTTTTGCTTCTTTGTTCATGCTGCTGCTCCTTCTTCTCGGCCTGTCTCCCTTCCCTAACGCAGCTGCCATTGACCTCAAAGCCCAGCCAAGTGGCTTCTATCTGCAAATTGCCCTCTCAAGCCTCTGCTCCATCCAGGCAGGATTTCTCTCAGGTGCTGCATGTGGAGAGCTCTCCTGACCCCTCTGCTGAAGCAGGGGTCTTTCAGAGTTCAGGAGTCAAAAGACCTGCTCTCAAATCCTCCTCTAGGACCTTCTGACTGTGCAGCTCGGGACAAGTTGCTTCGGTTCTTTAAACCCCACTTTCCTCATCTGTGAAATGGGAATAATGGTCTCGACCTTAATGGACACCGAATTTTAAACGGAACTGGGGTCCATTTCTTGAAATCTACCAGCTCCCCGCATGTGATGGTTTCCTTCCCTTTCTTCTTCTGGGGCCCTCTCCTCACTTTATTTTCCAGCATTGCAACTAGAAAGAGATCAGCCACACTGAATGAAGTGAGTGGAACGAACACAGCGCACATTGTCGTGCCCAGAGCAGAACTCAGCTTAGAAGAAGGGGGGCTCTGAAATGCTGGGGCGAGCCGGCCTCCACCAGGGACAACGGTGGAGTGGCAAATGCTAGAAAAAGGCCCACACTCCTCGCCCACATGAGACGTAAACATTCCACCCATTTTGGTCATGGCCCGAGCTAATGCATTATATACATTTCTCTCATTCTTAGCCTCGTTCTGAAGCAACCACAATAACCCACTCGGAAGCACCATCACCCACCCGCTCGCCTTTTCTTCTCTCCACTCTGGGCAAATGCGTGAGACCAAAAACGCCAGCTCTTGCAGGCTTGCACGGGTGACCTGTGCCGGTTAGCAGCAGGGTTTCTTCGCACGCCCTCCCTGAGTCTTTGACTTACATGCTGAGTCCTTCTGCATGGAACTCCGGGGTTTCCAGCACGTGCAGTGTCCTTCCTTGTGCCCCTAATGTCACATTAACCTGAGTGCGAAGATGACCCCAGGTTCCCTCTAGAGACAAACATGCAGCCCAGCCCAGCAAGACAGTACCTTTTGTCGGTCTGGGGAGACTTACACACCCAGCCCTGGGTTTGTGATCCAGTTAGGGTGGGGAAGATAGCAATAATGCCAGTGGTCAGCTCTACCTAGGCTGATTTATCTTCATTTCTTTCAAACAAGCGTTTTAACGTCTACGCCTCCGATCCTAGATTTATGGGAGAAACGGTTGTGGAGTTAGTGTCCAGGACAGAGGGGAGCTGGGCACATAATTAAACCCAAGCTAACTCTGCTGTGTAATTTCGCTAGCATCTGTGTAAACCTTTTATGAAGAACTACTCTTGCGATGACTTTAGGAAATGAAACCATTAAGATTCAGTTTCTGATTAGATCAGGCAACAGGAGCTCTCAAAGCAGCACTGACCTGGCGGCAGATGAGGCAGAGACTGGCTATCTGTTGTTGCCACTTACAAGTTATTTGACCTTAGAGACATGACTTAATTTCTCTAAGTCACATTTATAATCCTATTAAGTGGGTTTAAAAACAACAGCTACTTTGTGGGGTTGTTATAAGGATTTGAGACAATGAATGCAAAACATCTGGGCACTTGGTAAGGTTTTCCATGACTAACGATTGCTGAAATCACAGTAGATTGTGTTTGAGGAGGAGTGGTGGGGCCCACTGACTCCGGCAGAGCGCAGTCCACATACGTTCCAAGGACCTGGGTTCAGTTCCAGGACCTGGGAGGACGCAAGACGAACGACCAAAATAAACTAAATGAGAATGCTTCCTCCTCTCTCCTCCAGCTGCCTAATCACCGTCATTCCTGTCTGTACCTTTCCTTTAGAAAAACCCGTGTTTCTGAATCTGAAAGAGACCAAACCAGCAGATATCAGAGGGGAGAAACTGATACGATCTTTCCCTAAATTCCCACCAGTATCCGTGAACGGTCTCCCCTTCCCCAGGAGAATTTGCCAACACAGTCCCCAGGCTCTGTTCCCGCGGACGTTCCCGGATCTGCCGCAGGGGACCCTGCTGGAAACCCTGAAGGCAGCGCCCAGGGCCTCCTGATAAGAGCAGCCTGGGCAGCACAGGGCCACTGGGTTGGGGGTCTACACAGCTTGCGTGGCAGCCGTGCCCTGGCAGTGCTTTGTCCCTGGTGGGGGCATCAGCAGCCTCAGCAGCAAGCACAGGGATTGTAACCAAGGACAACGTAATTCTACACACACCTTCTTCTCTCTTCCATCCTCAATGATGAGAGTTACTAATTTGGGGTAAATGCCTCTCTTTTTTTTTTGTATCAAAAAATGCTAGGTGTGCCCTGATGGCTTAGGCACTAAGCCAGTGACTGGAGTGTGGACCATGTAACTCCCCAAGGACCTGGATTCACGGCCCAGGCCCAGGAGGAACAACCAAAACAAATAAACAAAAGTGCTTCCTTCTTCTCTAAAAATAGAAGATAAAAGTAAATAAACATTTTACAGCAGTTTTGGGTTCACAGCAATATAGAGGAGGGGTAGAGATTGCTGGGGTACCCCCTGGCCCCCCGTCAATCCCCCACCATACCCCACTCCATTTGTTCCAGTCAGGAAGCTGCAGTAACGTCATTCTCACCCCAAACCCGGAGGTCATGTCGGGGTTCATTCTTGGTGAGGAAACTTCCTTGAGTTTCACAAGAGTGTGATGTCCCACAGAAGAGTGTCACCACTCTGGGTACCCTGTGCCTTACCCAGTCATCCCTCTTTCCAGCCATTGGAAGCCACTGATGGCTTCACGGCCTCCAGGTCTAAGCCTCCTTGCAGGGTCATGAAACTGGAAGCACAGAGCCTGTGGCCTATGCAGATGAGCAGAGCCAGACTCAGAGGCAGTCCCCACTGACCCCAGCTGCTGCATCTCCTCCATCTTCCCAGCACTTGTCTCTGGGCCTCACAGCTATCCTAGGCTGGGTGGGTACCACTGACACTAGACTTGCATGTAGAGTTCCAACAGTTGAGGCAGCCGGCTGCTCACCCCACTCTTCCTAGCCCCACTCCTTCCTGGCCCCACTCCTTCCTGGCCCCACTCCTCCCTGGTCCCACTCTTCCTGGCCCCACTCTTCCTGTCTGGGGAAGGGGGACTCTTTCTAGTAGGGAAGTCCGCTCTTGGTGCTGAGAAATGCAACTTGAGGTTGGATGAGGTGGGCAGCGTCTTCCTTCTCTTTGGGTGGGGCTGTTCTCTCTGAGTAGCTGACGACTGGGCACTGACCTCCAGAGCCCTTTCTAGTCACAGTCTTGTGTTCATGGTCTTCCAGGGGGTGAGGCTGGGTCTCCTGCATCACCATAGTGGTAACTTTCCTCCTGCCCACCTTTCAAGGATTTTGTGGTTTTCTTACTGCTGAATTTTCAGGGTTCTTTGTATGTTTTTTCCTTCCTTTCTTCCTTCAGTTCTTCTATTACTTTTGTAATCAAATCTCTGTCTCAACATCCCTCTTTTTGAAATAATTAGAGTTCATTTCTCTGACTGGATGATGATTGAGAGCTTTACCACATGCCTTTATATTTTCAATTTCACAGCACACCGTGGTTTCATGGAGCCTTAAAATGTAGAATTACACATTCACCAAGATGCTTCTGAGAGCGGCAAGCTCACGACACAAAGGAACTTGAAATCAAGAATAAAAAAAGCCAGTAGATGGTGAAAAAAGCCGTAGCACTTGCAGGCATGATTTTCTCGAGTGATTAAGTTCCCATGATTGCTACTAGCTGGGAATTCACGTATTGATTCATTCATTCCCTGATTCATTTGAAACGAAGTTGTTTCCTTCCTCCCCAGGTGGAAGTCATCATTTTGTTTACATAAACAGTTCTTTTTTTCTCATTTCTAAGACTTGCAGAGATTTAACCAGACACTGCATCATGTGTTCGTTAAATCGGGTTTTCTGAGCTTGTGGCCCATGGTTCTTAAGACTGGGTCGTGGTGACCAGCACGGGTCACATGTTTCGAAGCAGCAGTTTCACAACTACTCGTCTACCTCCATGGCCGGCTGAAGAATTGCTTTCACGCAATCAGATCTGACTGGTCTCTAGCTATCCCCACTTTTATTAGTCCTCTCATTGCAGTCTTCAGATACCCGCTCATGGTCATCATCTTCACTCTAGTGGAACCTGTAAAGAAGACCACATCTGCTTACAATGAGCATCTCCCCACACTCTGACCTGGAGAGCAAGTTGTTAAGATTCGTAGTATAAGGAATTCCTTCCAGGGGGAACTTCTTCATGTGTCTTTTCTCTGGTCCTTGAGAACTTTCCATGCCTGCATTTGTTGGTATCGAGAAACTTGGGGAGCAGGATGGTTCTTCTCTGTTCCTTATTTTAACAAGAAAAGAAGAGACAGAATTAGCTGATTTCAATAATCATAAGACAGCTGCAATTAAGTCAAGATGAATTCAGCTAGGGGCCCCTGTCACCTGGCTTCTTGATTCATGTCCGCAAACAGCATGGTAAATAATATTTCCCTCTAAAAAGGTGTCATTTGCTGGTGATGCCCAAATAGATGATTGGGTTCCTCATTCCAACATTTCTCTTAAGATTCCTTGTTGGTCTTCCAGCCACCAGCCCGCTCTCAGCTTCAACTCTACGCCTAGTCACTGGCCCTGGTGATGGCGCTCACACCCACCCTGACTGTCCTTAATCCCTTGCTGCAGACCGCTGACAAACTAAGTGCTGACCTGGAGTCATGGCTCTCACTCCCACACGCTGTCCTCAGCACAAAGCCTCAGGGCACAGGCCACTCAGGTCTTCTTCGGTCCTCTTTCTCCAGCCTCATCTTCTATTGCTCTCCTCTCTCTGCCTGAACGACTCAGAGCCTGTTACTCTTTTCCCTGGTCACCACCTCTCCATCCCAAGCTTAATTTCTGCTGCAAACCCTTAGACAACAGTCCCCCCTCACAAAAGATGCCATGTCTTCCCTTTTGCCCTTCTTACACTCTGCATATTTGCCAGTTGCAATACTTGTCACACTGTCATCATTTTGTGCATGGGCATCAATGACCCCATTAACCTGTGAATGCTGTGAGAGCAGAAATACACATCTGAGTCCCTGGAACTTCCCCAGAGATGGGAGAGTCTCCAGTCTATGGAACGGGATGGTGAGTTTGCAAAGCCTTCAGTATTTTATATAAATTGCCTTGCATTTATGGAAAGGCCAGATTCTAGACTCTTACAGGAGTAGAAATATGTGAAGAGATATTTTCTGCTTCCAAGCAGCATAGGATCAAGAAGAAGGAATCAGTTACCTGAACAAATACTACACTAGATTCCCTGGGGGCAGGACTCAAGGCAGAGGGGGAAGCAGCTCAAAAGTGACCATAGCTAATAGCTGATGAGACCCAGGGCAGGTTTCAATCCAGTTATTTTTCCAGAAAAACAGCAAGTCTTGGGATCATCGCATCCCACCGGACAGGAGTGAACTTTCCACTGGAAAAAAATGATGGTGCAGTCATCCCATGACTGATTGTACTAGCTGCTGGGCCCCAAACTACAAATTGCTCTGAGCTGAAAGGTGCTAGGAAATGAAATTTCTTGGGAAATTCACTGGAGATTTTCCATGAAAATTAACATGTCCAATTTTCTTCAGGTAGCATGCATTACGTATCTTATTATCCCTCCTCAGTAATTGTAGCCTTTGGGCCTTTTGAGCTAAAATTATATAAAGGTAAGATGGAATCTTAGAATTGTATTACTAGGAGGAAGGAATTAGAAGACTTCATGGATGTTCTATCGGATGCATTTAAATATAAAAAATTATACACTGAGCACATCCTGGTGGCCTACCAGTCTAGTACAGCCTGGGAGCAGTCCCACATACATCCCAAGGTCCCGGGTTCAAGACCAGAGGCCGGGGGAAGCAACCAACATGAACAACTAAATAAAAGCCATTTTTTTCTGCTTTTCTCTTTCTGCCTTCACTTTTCTTATAAAAAAAAGTGATGTGTGTGTGTATGAGCACACATCTGTATATATACACACATATATAGACTACTTGACACAAATCTCAATATGTATGTATTAATGTACTAACTTCCTATTACTGCCATAACAAACGCTGCAAACTTAATTGCTTAAAATTAAGCAATCCCCATTCGTCTCATAGTTGGTGGGTCAGGCGTCCAGACACAGGGTGGTTTAGCTGGTCGTCTTATGAATCTCAAAGACGGATCAAGGGATCGAGGTGTTGGCTGAACTCCTTTCCCGGAGCTAGAAGGGAAGAACCAGCTTTCAAGTTCACGCGGTTCTTGGCTGAAGGGAACATTTGCAGTTTAGGACTTGGGTTCCCACTTTCTCGCTCTGAGAAGTCGTCTTCCTTTCTTGGTTCCCTCCAACAATGGGTCAAGTCCCTCCAACAATTCAAATCACTCCAGGGTCTCCTGCTGTACCTCTTCTACTCCAGCTCGAGGATGTTCTCTGCGTTCATGCTTCGTGTGATTAGGTTGAATCCACTGGATCAGCTAGAACCATCGCCCTTTCTTATAAAAAGTCCATAACGCAGTCCCCTCGGTAAAATCGCTCTTGCCATGGAACAGAATACATTCACAGGTGCTCAAGACTCTTCTGTATACATCTTAGAGAGTCGTTATTCTGCCACTGACACTCTTATACGTAGTTTTCCACAGCCTTCACATGTGGCGATTTGTCAGTTAAGATTTGCTTTATACTTAATATGGAGATCAATCAGAAAAGTGTTCAGATAAAATAAACACAGATTGTTTAAAAATATCTTGAGGAAGAAAAACAAGAGACCACATCAGCAAAGTATAATCTCTCTTATTTTGTGAACAAAAGCAAAATCTAACTTAGATTGTGTGTGTGTATGTGTGTGTGTTCGTGTGTGTGTGTGTTTAAGGAAAGGTGCGCAGGCAAGAGTGAAGGTATGTAGTCAGGTGGACAGGAAGAGAGAGGAGAACAAAGCATTCTATGTTTTTTTTCATTTAGTTGCTCACACTTGACCAGTGACTCAAACCCAGCGGTATGTGGCCTACGCTCCTTTGGAGGCGATCGACCTAACCAGGCCAGGGCGCACCAAGTTGTGTCTTTTAAATTTCTCTAAAAATCATAAACTAAATCTACATTGTCTTCCTAAAATGATATATAACAATGACCACTGGTGATGGACTGTGATGTAACTTTTGTTTTTATAGTTTTTTTGTTTTTGTTTCTTTTTTGTTTTGTTTTCATTTTCTTTTTTAAGGAAAAGAGTAGGCAGGAACAAAATTGAGGAGGAAGACACCACGCATTCATTTCATTTAGTCATTCATGTTTTTTCCCCTACACCCAGGTCTTGAACCCAGGTCCTTGAGATGTATGTGGACCACATCCAGTGGCCTTATCCACTCAGCCACCAGAGCATGAGGACTGTTGTATCTTCACAATAACTGACTTTGTTACATTTTCCTTGGATTATTACAAACGCACCATTTTTCAAATGCCACAACAGTATTCAAAAGCCTCTGTCTTGCGTGTGCTTTTTCTCCCTCTGAACCCAGAACACAGCTTCCACCCACGGGCAAAGCAGCCGCACTTATTTGGAGGCAGGGTGAGGAGGAAACGAGCCACCCCTGTGCCTCTCTCTGTAAAAGCAAACTGGTTTCAAAAGCAGCTATTTAAAATAAATGGGGGAGAAATAAAAGGCTCCCCCGAGAGTTCAGAAATACAATATAATACATGCAGATGTGTTTAAAACCACAGCATAAAATAATCAGCATAAATCTCACATTTCTATTCTCCTCTCTGACCTGCTCCAGCACGGAGTTAGTCATACTCCCGGGAGAACCAGCCCTCGCTCTTCACCCACAATCCGTGTGTTTCTTTCAACCGTATCAATGGTGTGAGCAGCAGACAAGGGTGAGTGAGCTCGTGGACGCTTCCATTCTCTTTCATTCATTCAGGTTTATCACCGATTCCTTGACAGATGATTCTTAATCGCGTGTCTGGATATTGGACTGGGAGGATGCCTGAAACCCCTGACTTCAGCTGTTTGCTTAGTCCTGAGCGATAAGACATATGAATTCATTCCAAGAGTTTACAGCCTGAAAAGAGTCTCTCTTCTACACCTTAGTGGAGATATTTATTCTGCAACATTGATGAAACTTTCTCGATGGTGCTGCGCTCGGGATGGGGCTCCAGATCAAGTGCCGCTCCGGATGACGCGGACACCACCCGCTCACAGCAGGTCTCAGCTAACGCGCAGCAGCAATGTTCTAGGGCACCAGCTCTCCAGACAAGAGCCCTGGACCTTGGAGGCTTGAAGCACCCCGGCCTTTCTCTGCCAGGCAAGACCCAAGCCAAACTTCGTTTGATAAAGAGGATTTTCCATCACTGCACTAACCCATTTTCCAAAGGGGTTTTCTCCTCTTTATCCTGCGCCTCCTTGCTCGCTCCCATCCCTCCCATTTCACGAAGAGGATGAAGTGTCCTCATTTCAAAAGATCAGTGACTTCCACCTTCTCCAAGCCCATGTTCCTGGGCACTGCTGTGCTGGCTGGACAGTGTCTGCTTATTTGTCCTTGTTGCCACTTACAGAGTCATGGGGAGACTTTAAAAATGAGTTTTCCTGACTGTTGCCCCAAAGAAGATACTCCTTAGAATCATCTTCCTTCGGTTATTTTAAATACAAGGCTGTTGGGTGCATTCTAGTGACCTAGTGGTCTAGTACACCTGGGGTCAGTCCCATATGTATCCTAAGGTCCTGGGTTCAAGACCCAGGGCCGGCGGGAACAACCGCTGTGAACAACTAAATGAAAATAAAGTGCTTCTTCCTCCTCTCTCTTCCTGCCCACCTGCTCATCTTCAATCCTGCTTGCACTTTTCCTTTAAAACAAATTATAGTCACTACAACTGTGTAATAAAGAATTCCAAAATGTAATGCTCTTAAAGCAACAACTTCATTTCAGGGTGTTTCTGGATGGTAGGGGTCAAGGAATGAGACCACGCAGTGGGGAGAAGGTGTCTCTGTTACAGCGTCTGGAAGGATTTGAATTACCGGGGTGGCAGCAAGGAACTCGGGCGTGGGAGACCACGATGGGGAGCCGGTGGAATCACCTGGAGGACTCTCATATGTCTGCTGATGGAGACTGGCCTTTGGGACCTCAGCCAGCTGTCAGCTGGAATTACCTGTGGCCTTTCTACATTGTCTCCCCAAACATGCAAATCTGGGCTTCATTTCAGAGTGACAGCTGGGCTCCAAATATCCCAGGAGAGCCATTCGGAGGCTGAATGGAATTTTGTGATTCAGCCTCAGAAGCCACTGTTTGTCACCCCACCAAAGCCAGCACTGGGCCTTGGTCTAAGAGGACAGACAGACTCCACCCTCAAATGAGAAGAGTATCGTAGTTGCATGGTAAGACGGACACTGGAATAGGAAACAAGGTTCTGATCACCTTTGAATAATGCACTCTGCTACAATGGGACTTGAAGAGGTGACTTAATTGCATCTTTTCTCCCAATAAAAACTGACCCCTTCATCCCAGGTAACCAGACTTTTATCTTTACTATTCTGTTAAAACTCTTAAGGTCAAATGGACAGCTGGATGGTCTTCGTTCTCCGTGGTTCTGACTTGAGTCATGTTCTGTGGGTTCACTGGTCCCTCCAGACAAACTCTCCCCACTTTTCCTCCAGGCTCTGTGACCCAGGAAGCTGGACCATATGACCTGCAGCCACAGAATCGTTTGTCTCTACACTTTGTATGTGATTTGCAATGTAAGTCAGCAACAGGAGACGAAGAGGCAGAAAGAGAGAGGGGACTTATTCCCCTAGGTCCTCCTTCTTGCATTTTTCTACCAGATAATGCTCCTTGTCTCAGTAGATAAAACTTTATTTACCGTATCTTGCCTACAGCTCTTACCTACCTTCCTACCCACAACTACCAGGCATCCTCTGACCCCATCTTAACAAGATATTTGCATTTCTACCCTCACACATGCTATCCACTACTCCTTGCCTTAGGACATACTGTTGACTCTGATCATAAAGGTAGAGAAAAATCCTCCAGATGATCAGCACTCAGTCTAGTCAGCACTAGACTCGTGTAATAATTTAAGTCTAAATTAGTTCCAATTAAAACAGGGAAAGTGTTAGCTCTTCGTTCATTTCAAGTGTTCAAAAGCCATCGGGGCCACCATACTGGATAGGACAGATTTTGATCATCACAGGAAATTATAGTGACTCCACTTGGGTCTGTGATTTTCAAATCTTTTGATCAATAAAAATGTATACAGGAACGTCTTATATAAAACATAAATGGAATACTTTTGGTTGAACTGAGAGAGTAGGGATGTGGAGACTTTGTGAGACGTTTGCTTTGAGCTATCCCTTTAAGAACTCTGAACGCTACAGAAAACAATGGAGGTCAGTGGAGTGTGGCCCAGTCTACCAGCTTGGAGATCAGATATAATAAAACAAAGAAGAAACATGACATACCAAATTCAGAGTCTGCGCATCACTTACCCACCTTATCTGATAGCTCTGCTTGTACGCTGTCCAAAGACAGCAAAAGAGAAACATTATAAGTCAAAAGTATTTGCTTAAAAATCACCTTTTAACTCAATCTCATTTTCATTTAATTTGCAACTTTGATTTGCACAACAGTCCCAGAGCAGTATAACTATTGTCTTTTCAGTTTGCTGTCTTCACTCTGCTGGAACTCTTGTTTTCCCTTTGTTCTTTCTTTTTAATCCTCCTTCAATCAAGTGATATTTGTTTTCAAAGATTTCTCTGCTTTTCAGGAGACCAACACCAGGTAATGGACCACATTTTCTAGAACAGCTCATGCCTAACCCCATTCCCAGAAGGAATCACATCTTCCTGTCCCGAAAGGCTACTTTTCTAGAATCCCTGCTCCCAACGGAATGGGCCATGTTCAGACCCTATAGGGCAAGAACCTGAAACAACCCCTGCCAGTTAAAAATGATGAGGTTAGAAAGGCTCAGCGTACTTCTCCCACAGGAGAAGTGAGTCGGGACTTGGGAAGAAAGTAACCATCAAACATCAGGACCCAGCAATTCCAACAGCCTAGAACTAGAGCTATAAATACTTCATTAAAATGATAAACACAGGCTTATCCTGGGGGAAGAGCCGTTGGGTCCACTGCCTCTGACTGGTTGTAGTCCCCAAACATCCCAAGGACCCAGGTTGGTGTCCCGGGACTGAGGAAGCAACCAAGATGAACAACTAAATAAAAAATAAAAGTTCTTGTTCCTCTGTCTCTTCCTTCCTGACTGCCTGCACCTTTCCTTTAAAAAAATGATAAAAAGATAACTCTCAGGTGTGATTATAATATTTTGTAGGCAAGCAGGCAGGAAGGCAGAGGAGGAAGAAGCATTTTATTTTTTAATTTATTTAGTTGTTCATCTCAGCTGCTCCCCTACCTCCACTCCAGTCCAGGGTGGAAAACCCAGGTCCTTGGGATGTGTGTGGGCCATGCAAGCTACAGGTCAGACTTAGTTGCTACCCCACCAGGGTGTGCCTGAGAGATATCTTTGACTGACACTTTCTCACCCTCTTATCTCTTCCCAGTCCCTGATTTGCTGGTACCCAGGCTGTCTTCCACCACCTGCCGGTATTTGATCTAAGAGTCTTCATGGTTGTAAAGCTGCCTTGACCCTCCATGTAGATTTGCAGCTCACGGCCTGACTTCTCCACAAGACTCCAGGCATCCCAGATTGATATTTCAAAATCTAAGCTCCAGTTCAGCATCTCCCAAGTGGTAGCTGGACTAGTCCAACTTCTAAATTCATTCATCATCAGGAGTCTGAAAGTAAGAAATCATAAAAAGAAAAGTTAAAATCAGGTAGGGAGATATGGCCCCAGGCCAATCATCTCTGTATAAAAATTCCTAAAGACTCTTGCTCAATGTTCTCTAATAATCATTGAGCCATAATTTGCCAAGAGTTTTACAAATGTCAACTTAACATATTTTGCCTTTACATCAGAAAGATAGGGCTTGCCCTGGTTGACCAGCGGTCTTATACACCTGGGAGGAGTCCCACATGCTGCCGAAGTCCAGGGTTCAAGACCTGAGACCAGGAGGAAAAACCAATGTGTACAAATAAATAAAAATAAATAAAGCACTTCTGCCTCTCCTCCAGCCTGCTTACTTACTTTCACTCATGCTGCACCTTTCCTTAAAAAGAAGTCATGCCAGATAAGATAGCTTTGATTCTATTTATATAGATATTTCAACTTTCAAAGATGTCTGTTGAACCTGTGCCAGGCTTACCCAGTTAGCAAGGAGGGAAAGCCAGGATAACAACATCATTTGACTACATCCCATTTGACTCAATCATGATCACTTTCATAAAGCAAGACACACCCTCTAGCCTGAATCCACTCATTAATCTTCATAATATCTTGTATTTGATCAGCCATCTTGGCAATCTCACCAAAAGACGTAGGTGATTTCCAGAACGAGGTCATCCCTTTTCTTTGAAGAGTGCGTTTCTTCATCAATCCCTTGAAAAATTGCCTTTGATGTGAGACAGTCTCCAATTTTTGACTTTCAGGAAACAGACTGAGAGGAGGGATGAGAGCTCCTCCAGGTAAGTGACAGTGACTGTGATGATGACCAGGCCTGGAACGGGACAGCTCACATCCTGTGTGTGCTTTTCCTTCTTTGCTTTTACTTTTCGCAGCCAAAGAGATCCAGAACTTTGGGCATGTTTGCTTTGGCAAACTGGAAGTTCTCAAAAGAACAAGTCAAAGAAGGTCCTGACTCCTGACTTAGGGCTGAAAGAGACTTTGAAAGTCATCTTATGCAACCTCTTCGGTTTGCAGACAAGAGGGAAATGCAATGACCTCCCAAGTTCAGGCTCACACTGGCAGCAGAGCTAGAGCCGAAAGCCTAGCCTGGACTCTTACAAAGACAGTGCTTTCTCCTTCTCAGAACCTGCACCCCAACCCATAAAGCATGAAAGGACTCTTCTAAAAAGTCAGATGTTTTCCGACCTAAAACTGTCTGACAGTAAGACATTGATATAAAAAATCATGTGCTTTGGAGTCAACCAGCCAGTTGGAATCAGACACAACTGGAATGCAAAGGTGTCACTGTTAGATGTGTGATTTGAAGACCTGGTTTTTGCATCTGTAGAAGGATGATAGAAACACTTCCCTAACTCTTTTGAGGACTGAAATACAAGATTTTAAGTCATTCTTTTTTGTGAGATTTAAACGAAATGATTTAGATACAACATTTTCCCCTTAGCAAGCATTGTGCTCCCCTCACTCATTTGGGTGAGAGTCTGTGATCCACAAAAGAATACAACATGCCTGGGATTATTTTGAAGATAGCACAGGTAGACTCATTCATTAAAGATCTTTAAATTAAGATTCTACCATGTGCCAAGAAATAGTCTAGCTACCGAGAACGCAAAGAAAACAAAGTAGAAAAAACATTCTGCTTCCATAATGTCAAGAGGAAATGGATAATAAAACAATAAAGTAAATCAAGAGTATGTTAGAAGAGGAAAAGTTTATGGAGAAATACAAATCAGAGTAAGATAGCAGTAAGCAACATGGAGTTTGCAAATTTAAATATGATGAGTCGAGCCCAATTTGTGTGGGATGAGGAGTAAACCATGTGGATATCTGAGCAAAAGTTCTTAAGAGAAGGGTGCAGTCAGAGCAGACTTTGGAGACAGAAACATCCCTTCTGTGTTTGAAGAAAAGCAAAGGGGAAAGGTGACTGGAGCCAGGATGAATCACACAACAGCATAGTGAATCTTCATGACTTTAGTCTCACGTTGACAATGTACTAAAATTGGGAAATCCTTAGCAAGCTTTTCATCTGACACCTACAGAATCAGGTGCTCCTAGGTTTGAAAAGCAATATGTCACCAGCAGAACCAGGATGAGATTCCAGGCTCTCTGAATCCCAGACTATCCAGCATTATCTTGATAAGACATGGGAAGACTGACATCAGAATCATGTGCTTAGGGACCAGTAAATTCCTGTCACCAAAATCTGTCCATATTTTCTTCCTTTTGGTCTGTCTTTGCTTTAAGCTGCCAGTTTTTGATCTCAGTCTTGAACAATGTGCTAGGGAACGAGGGATCAGGGAAGGCATGGTCCCTCATGTTGGAGCTCAGAGGTCATGGAGAAAATGAATGTCAACATTCACTGAGCCCATATTTACTGAACGTCTAATGAGTACTAGGTACTGTGCTAGATATGAACACTCAGTAGGGACTCAAGAGACACAGCCCTTGAGCCCAAGCAGTCAATAGTTATCAGTAAAATGGAAATGACAGAGTACTGATGAAGCTAATGTAAGCACTGAGTGGGAAGGCATGATATAGCGGTGCTAGGTAAGTAGCAACCTAGCCTGTCTTCCTGCTGTTACTAACAGACTGACATCAGAGGTGACCAGGTGCAGACCAGACACACTACTCTCATTTCCGATGAGACAATATACTGATATATTTTCTCTTGAGAATCAAAACTAAGCCACAGAATCCCTCGCTAATGCAGCTGATATTTTTAAGTGGTGTTAAACAGAAATTAGAATACTACCAGTTTTTGAATACCTACATTTTGCTTATTGTACTAAGTAGTTTGTATGCACTGCTTCCTCCTAGAAAACATATTTCTTCTATAGAATGAGGAGTGGAGGTTCAGAGGATTAAGTGCATGATTCAGGGATACATAGTCGCATCTGTTCCATTTTCAAAATATACACCCACCAGCACTGGTTCTCGTGAACATGACCTCAGCATCAGGCACATGCAGAGACACCATTCAACCCATAGGACTTCAAGTTGAATTTTAATGCACAGTGAGGATAAAATAAAAGGGAGTGGGAGAAAAGAAACAGCTCCCCAGAAAGTTGAGAAAAGAGTATAAACTACAAATGAATCACTATTAGGATTTTCTCTCTCTCTCACTTTTTTTTCAAATAGGAAACCCAATTTGTCAGATAAGAAAAGGTAGAAAAGCTTTTAGCTGTCTCCCTCTCCCCAACCAAGTCTTAGGAAATTGCTTCCAGAAGTGCAAATTTGGCTTAAAAGCCTGCGAGCTGACGGAAAAAGCTATTTAGACGCCCCTGGAAAGCTCTGTTGCCTATTGTGATGGTGTGAAAGTAAAATTAAGAAGAGATACTTCGGATTTATATAGATTGAGTGTTCCACACCTCTGAAGAAGTTAACCCCAGCTGGAAACCTCAAGACAATTTCTGTTTTGGTCCCCCTTCTCCTAAAACCTCAGGCCCCAGAGTATGGCTGCAAACCGGAGGGCTGAGGTCAAGCACTAGTCTTGCACGGAGTTTGTTGTAAGAGTCCCGGACAGGTATTGCTAGTTTACAGTCATCAGACTTGAGTTCAACCTTCTCCAGCCAGGTAACTAGCATGATTTTCTGGTGGACAATGAACTTTTGGGGGGCGTCATTTATTCATCTGCTAAAAAGAAGTCTTAAAGTCATGCCTGGTGACAGAATTATTAGAAATGGAAGGTGACACCCACAAACTCCTCAGAGGACCACTGATTGCATTTGGTTTTGTTTGAGGCTTTAATAATAGACACTCTTTCAGAAAGTGTTCCAAGATACCAACTTTTATGGACTGGCTATTCCTGTCTTCCACAAATTCACAAGCTGAAGTCCCAAACCTCAATTGGAAATAATCTTTAAAAAAGACATCGAGGATAAATGAGGGCATACAGGGGCGGATCTGATCCAATAAGGACTGGTGTCCTTAGAAAAACAAACCTAAGTGCTCCCAAATGCTCTTCTTACCATGAAGACACCAAAAGAAGCCAGCGTCTCCAAGTCGGGAAGAACATTTTTCATTCAAAACCAAATCGAAGTCAACACCTATGACCTTGGAATTCCAGCCTCTAGACTATGAGAAACACATTTCTGGTGTTTAAGTCAATCAGCCCGTGGTGTTTTGTTAGAGCAGCCAGAGCCGAATTCTGACCTGTCCTGCAGGTGTTTCAGCCTGTAAAATACGGATTGCTAGCCCACAGCAGAGAAATGGGCATTCCCCGTAGAAGCTTCCTAAATGCATATCAAGTACATCAGTGATTTCACTAACGTCTCTTGTTCCCAAAGATTACTATCTTTTTGCTTTAGATAGATAGCCTTTTGTTTGCACTAACCTCTGTATTTCTACTTAATGTAACATGTCAGGTCTGTAGTATTTATGCAAATGTATGTCTCTTCCGTAGAGATGAAGTTAGCAACGTAACTTCCAGACACACAGCCACATCCCGAACTCTGTGACCGCAATATAGGACTGTGGAAAAGGCATCATAATGACTCATTATACCTGCCTGGGGGCTGGAAAAATTGCATTTGCTGGAATTTCTAGATGGTCAGGGAAATACAAATGTGGGGCAAAGAAGCAGATACTTCTTGGAGAACTAGACATAGTCAGAAGGTAAAATCCAGAAAAGATGAGTATAAGAAGATTGTTTATCAGCAGAAATGACTCCTCTAGCCACAGAGATGCGAGCAAATGCCCAAATCTTCAGAAATATTGATTGGATCTATATTAGGCTTCATACAAGTGATTTCTTTTTAATGAGCATGACTTAAGGGGTAGATGTTTGGATTCATTTGGGGCATGCCCAACCAGCAAAGTAATACAGAGGAGAACCAGAGGTAAATAGTTGGAAAAGAAGCCTTAATTAACCAAATTATCTACAGGAATCTGGATTCATCCAAGCCATGAACCTGGCCATTTGAGTCAAGTTCATCTGAACCTGAGGGCAAGGTGACCCCCATCAGCATCTGGGCTACTCATTCAGAGACTAGGCCAGCATCTCTGGTCCCTGCCCAGCTTCGATGCTGACATCCAAAACAAGACACAATCCCCACCTCGACTGTCAGGTGGCTTCTCAGACAGTGCAGGGAGGTGGTGTGGTTGCCTATAGATTTGCATCCCTCGGAATAGGAAATGACCGTGTGTATTTGTAACCACAGCGCACGATGAACAGTGAGTCAAAGAACTAGGAGAGAAGTCCAAGGAAGAGGACAGTGCTGTTTCCACTCCTTTCACAAAAAACCTGGGTATCCCTATCGTCAGTGTCTTTGGGTCTCCTTTAAAGATAAACAACCAAAGGCCAGGGCAAGGACCTGAATTGCTGAAGGCCACATACCTGGAGAGCAGTGATCTGCAGGCAGAAGTCTCATTGCCAACTGCCAGCAGGAGAGTCTGGAAAGAGAATGCAGGGCCAGGATTCCAGAAGCAGTGTTACCCCCACGTCATTCCTCAAGTCCAGAGGCCACAGGAGAACAAGGGTGTTGGAAGTCATTCCACAGAGTACCAACGCCATGTCTGAGGGCTCCACTCAGGACCCTTGTTCTGAGTGATATACACATGCTCCTTAACAGCTAAACGGTGTCCTTCTAGGTACCTGTGGTTAATGAAGGCTAGCTTTGCCTTTTTCCCTTGACTTTCCCCCTTCCTGTCTTCCACCTCACACTCCCTCTTCCATATTTCCCTCATTTTCATATGTGTTCATTCACCCCATTCCTTCACATAGTTTACATACGTAATTACTTGCTAGGACCAGTTATGTGCCAGATATGATATCAGAGGCTGAGGAGAAGCCACGAATTAAACACACACACACACACACACACACACACACACACACGATTCCTCACCTCATACAACCTGTATATTCTAACACAAAAGTGGGCCAACGGTGTCAGGAGTCATCGTGGCTGTGAGGTAAAGCAGGACAGTGGGGCAAAGCTGCCGAGGTGGAGTGGGCAGGAACGGAGACCCAGTGTGCAAACAGGATTTGTGAATAGGCTCGCACATGTATATGGAAACTTTAGTACTGTTTTTCCAAAAGTAATTTTTCATGATTATTCTACTCCCTTCTTTTTTCAGTCAATAAAATCTCCTTATTTATACATAATCGTTGTGTCTGTGTATGTGTGTGTTTGTATCTGTGTGTCTGTCTGTGTACACGTGTCCGTGTGTGTGTCTTTCCACGTATATGCGTCTATGTGTCTACGTGTCAGTGTATGTCACTATTTCTGTGTGTGTCTCTGCATGTGTCTGTGTGTCTCTGCATCTGTGTCCTGGGTGTCTGTGTGTGTGTGTCTGTGTGTGTGTGTGTGTGTGTGTGTGTGTGAGCAGGTGTGAAGCACAGCTGGAGGAAACTCACTCTGGTCTTGTGTGGGAAGAGGGAGGATAGAACCAGAGTAACCAGCTTTGCCTCTTCCCCTTTCTTTCAAGCAAAAATTTTAAGTCATTCCCAGAGGTGTAAGCATCCAGATGAGCTTCTAGGCGGCGACTCAAATCCAGGGCAGAGGTCAGGCGCACTGCGAATGTGCGGAACCAAAGCGCGGACCAGTAACTGGACAAAGGAACAGAAGACAGCACCTATTTCTTGTTAGTAAAACCACTTTTTCTCTTTGCTCCTAGATGGCTATGGACTAGAATTCTAAAGAGACAGAGTGGGAGGCAGGAGGCCTGCATTTCAGAATAAATGGAGCACATTTCCTGAAGGAAATAAGCTATAATTCCCTCCGAAGCGAGACACTCCATTGTTGGGAAGCGAAAGTGAACACATTTTTCTCCTCTTTCCAGTGGTCTATCATTTGCCTTTAAGCATTAAACATTCCCGAGGAGAGGTCTCACCCCAGAGATAAAAACCTATGTTCTCTCTACATGAAAATCAAAGAGACACATTTTGTCAACATCTGTGTCGGCTTCTGGGAAGCATGAGGACAGATCAGAGTGCCTGGCCAGCACCGTGTAACCTCCGCTTGGAGCAAAGAAGCTGCCCTTTGCTGGCCGGGGCTGGAGCAAGGCCTCTCAGGGCAATTCTGGATCTTGTTTCTGGAGCTCACGTTGCATGCAAGAGATGCACTGGGGGATTCCAGTGGGGTAGATGCAGGGTGTTTTGAAGAAAGCCATCGACTGCCTCTCTTGAGCATCCATTGCAGCTAAACAAAATGCTCCATTTTTCAGAGAGGACTGCTGGTCTAAGTGGCTGCTAGGAAAAGCCCCTTAGACAGCAGTTGTAAATCACGACCAGTCTCTCCCTCCAATCCCACAGCAGCCGGGAGCAGAGTGATTTATCTGCCAGTTTCCAGCACAGCTTCAGTGTTGGACGCAGGTAAAGGAGGCCAGAAGGCATGTAAGGCTTAGCCCCATCTTCTGAAAAAGGGACATGAGAGGCGTCTTCCTGAGGAGGGGCCCCGAGGATGCTGGAGCATCAGGGCCTACTGGGGTCCTCCTCGGAGCTGGACCTTTGGAGAACTTTGCCTCTTCCCTCCTGCTTGTGACTCCAGAAGGGAAATCATGGCGTGTTCCACTCGGGGGACAAGAATGCTCCCTCCCTCCTTCCCTCCCTGACACCCCTCCCCCTCCCCGCCCCCAAATACAGGCTTCCTTAGGCAGGAAACTTGAAATTGCTGGGATGGGCCACCCTAATTGCTACTTTTTAATAACTCAGTTCGCTCCTTGAAGTCTCTGCAAACATCTTGGAAGCAGTGTAGGGTGGCAGGGAAGAGAGCAGATGACTCGCCTCGTCTGGCTTCTGAGGAGTCAAAGAAGAAAGGCTCCACCAGCCGTCCCCCTTAGCCTTCCTCTCTAGCACCTGGCAAAGGGGGGAACTTCTGACCGTGGTGTCCTCCTAGCTTCCCCCACTGCCTCCTCCAGCATCCTTTACCCCCAGGACACACATGGAAGAAAACCGCAAAACAGCCCAGTATTCGCCCTTTACCTTCACATTGTCATCCTGGAAGCCACCTCCAGTTCTTTCATCCTGTGAATGTGAACACTGCGGGCTCCAGAAAGCATTTCCCGCCACAGCTCAGCGAAGGGGTGACAGACAAAGGCAGAATGGTCTCACTCACATGCGGAATACGAAAAAGCAAAGGAAAGGAATAGACTGAACAAAAAGCAACCCCTGGACATTGATAATAGAACTGAGATGACCGGCAGGGACACGGTGAGGATACGAGCCAGTGGCAGAGGGTCCACCGGACAAGGGTGCAGGACTTCGGGTGATTTGCTGGTAGGCAGGGTGTGCCAACACATAGCTGAGGAATGGGAGACCTGTATGTATGGGCTTATATTAGTTTTTAAACCAAATTTACTTTAATAAATGCTGTTAGAAAAAGGGGCGGGGGGGGGCGTGCCAGAGCAGAGGCCCACAGCACAGGCTGCCTGGTGTTCTGTAAGGCTTTCCTTGTCCACATGAGTGCACGGGAGTGTGTGCGCACATGCGCACACACATGCGCAGCACACACATGCACGCACGCACATACACACGCATATGCACGCACACACGCACGTGCACACGCGCGCACACATGCGCAGCACACATGCACACGTGCGCACATGTGCACGCGGCTGCATGCACACACGTGCGCACGTGCGCACACATATGCATGCACATACATGCACATGCATGCACACACATGCACATGTGCAGCACACGCACATACAATGCATCTGCATGCACACACGCACACACGTGCACACATGCACATGTGTGCACACACCGCTGTTCCAGAGCGCCCTGGGCGCTCCCGTGGTAGTCACAGGGTTTGGGATCCAGGACATTGGAACTAGCCTGTCTTTGCAGCCTCACAGAAGGTTTTTATATCAGCTCTAGCATCTCCAGATGGAGTTAACCAATGGAAAGAATTCCTTGAAAACCAATGCCTTCAGAGGATGCACATAGCTTCCTCTGGACCCATGCATTTATTTAAATTCTATCCCTTTCGGTGCAATCACTTTATTTGATGGTGATTTGGGGAGTCAGATATTTGCTTCAGGGGAAGGGCAGAGGGTGTCAGAAGCTGGCAAGGGTCTGCTGGTGGGTGGTAGAAACAGACACTGGGTTTTTCCCCTGTCGTCAGAAAACATGCAGCCTGAGCAGCCCTCTCAGGAGCGAGCTGGGCTGGGGCTGGGCAGGCCCTGTCATCAGCAAAACGACCGAGCTCAGGACTTGGAGTTATTTCGCTGTGCTGTGAAAGGCACAGAGCAAGAGTGAAAAAGAGAGACATGGCCAGTTCCAAGAAGACCAAGTACAGGAGCCAAGTCCAAGGTGATCAGTAGCAGCGGGAGACCACATCATAGAAGCAGGTGGAGCGGATCTAGAATGAAATCCAGCAGGAACCAGAGAAGAGCTTGTCTCTCTGTCCTGAGCACACCTGCATCTGCGCCTACCTTCCAGAATTGATAGGTAATCAGCTTCGGTGGGTGTCTGTTCTATCACTGGTTGTCAGGGTCAGCTCAGGAAGGCAACGTTGCCATGAATGGAGGTGCTATGAGGAAAGATACTTACTATAAATAAGGCAAGCTTAATCCAGCTATGATATAGAATGTCTTAACGCTAAAATATTTGGGCACAAGACTTTCTGGGACTTCAATCCTTAAGCCATAACTCGATTTTAAGAAAAACAATGAACTGCTAGAAAAGCAAATGAAGCAGAGTGAGAAGCCAGGCATGTCTTCTGGTTGTCAGTCCAGGGGCCTGAGGGGATATCCAGTGCTCAATCAACCAAAGTTTTGCTTTCACAGATGTCAGTGAGGGGTCGGGGAGAGGAGGATGCTAAGGGGACGCCATTGCAGACAGCAGACCATGGCAAAGGGCTGGTAGGGATGGGAGGGTAAAAACAACTTAGTTTTTAGGTAGTGATTATAGCTTCAGATTTGCAGGCCACAGGCCTGAGTGGAGTTCCACCCATGCTATTTAGGAGACTTGACACTGGGCAATAGTTATTTAAACTCTCTGAATCACCACTTTCTCATGTGGGACATGCAGACCCTCATTTCTAGCTCATAGGGTAGTTGAAATCTTGGTCATGGTTTTGTTGGGGATGGATGGAAGGAGAAGGAAGAGGGGAAGACAGAGATGGCGGTGGTGTTGTATGCCTGGGCATGATGCCAAGGCTCAGGCTCAATCTGGAAATGACAGGACATGAGTCTGTGGGTCTCCTTTCACATTCCAACCTCACACCTTACCCTCAGGGTGGCACCTCTAAAATCCTTTCTCCTGTAGCTCAGGATTGATTCGGAGGCTATGTGCAGCAAACGATGGTGGACCTGGAGGAATCGGGGGCAAGGTAAGGCTGGCAGTGCTCATGACCTCGACGTTTTGCTGGAAAACATGATGCACAGTGAGGTGTGATGAAATGTCCTTTGCCATCCAGAGCACTCGGCTCTCATGTCAGGTTCTAAGAACACAGTGACCAAATGTAACCTTTACTGTAAGTGTTGAAGACTAACTACATTTAGGCAGGAGGCTCATACTCTGTTATCCATCTCATCTTTTGAAATACCCTTTCTAAAGCTGAAGTCTCTTTTGATAGTTGTTGTGGGGCAGAGGTTGTTGGGTGGGGAGGATCATAGAAAAATATTGCTTGTTTTCTGAAAAGAAAAACGTGCCTTAGAATATAGCGATTTTGGTTCCTTTATAGGAAGTCTAGCATCTTGGTTAATTATTATCTGATGATGGTGTAAAAGTCACCCTGTTTCCATAATGGTTTATAGAGTTGACGAGTTAGAGTTATGTCACAAAACTCAAAGAAGACCTTGCTTTCTTCTATATCTGGGAGAGTTCTTGGCACGTAATGGAGAGAAGATGGGAAAAAAGGAAAAGAGGTGAGGTCAGACGGACCTTCAAGTCATTGCTGGCTTCCAGCCTACTCATGGAGCTGGTTGCTGAACCTCTCTGAACTTGATTTTCATATTTCAAATAAGACAGTACAATTTCATCAAAATGTGTGAGAGGTGAATTCATTTCCTTCAGATACCTACTATCAAGTCTGGCAAAAAATAAATATTCACTAAGTGGTTAATCACTCATGAATTTGCTCTAGTGAATGAGTTGTCTTCTAGATTTCTAATGCTGACCCCTTTAAACCCCAGAAGGTTTTCGTGAACAGTTGAATTCAATTCTAGCCAGTTTCCATGTATTATCACATATTTTGTGTCTTCTTAAATCAAATAATAGTTTCTTTATTGTTCAAGGTCACCTTAGTAAATATTAAAGACTTATTGAGGGATTTTATGTAAATATACATGTTTTCAGGATGCATACACTTTAATGCATGATGAAGTCAGGCTTTTATAGCTGTCACATCATATTTTATACACACACACACACACATAAAAATGTCTCATTTAACAGGGAGAGAGAAAATTCAATATATTCATGGAAAATTGAACCGGCCGTTGAGAGCTTCTAGTGCCTGCGGTTCTGAGAGGTGTCATTTTATCTGGATACTACCCTGCGTTTCATTACTCTTAACACAGAAAAAAGAATGATAAATCTCTGTGAGCCCTCTCTGTTCTCCCTATATTTAGTTTTCAGTGAGCCCTTTTTCTCTCTGAAAGAACTTGACAGACACTGAGGAGTTCACAGCATTCTGTCCAAGGGGAACCGGGGTCTTCCTTGCAGGCTGTTGTGGTAAGTGCTTTGTAGGGATGCACGTAAGTCCTGTGAGGAAATGCTGGCTCATGGCCTGTGTGGTTATCAAACGATCTACCAGTTGGTAAGATAGTGGGGTCCTGCCCACCGAACCTTCACCCACAAGCTCCCGCCTCTACGAGCCTCCACAGGTACTTCCCATCAGCACCTTCTATTAAGGGAAATGAAACCAGGCGCTAAAGTGCTGTGAAGATTGGGAGGAAAAGCAAAGAAGCAGGTTAAAATAAAAGCATAACCACAGAAAGATTAGAGGGACTCAGAAATTCCGAAAGATCCAGTGACAGAAAGAGAGAGTGGAGGGGTCTGGGGAGGTGGCGGGTGCGGGGGCGTGGGAGCCAGAGCCAAAATAATAAAATAAAAAGAGAGATCTAGAGCACACGCTGAGAGACCTTGACTATTTTCACATGAAGCATGTCTTTTTTCCCATAATCGCAGTTACTTCATATCCTCCCAAAGTTGGCGCGTTTCTCCTGGGAAGATAAACCCTCTCTGGCAAGCTGGCCACATGACAGCCAAAGCGGGAAGCCCCAGTCATCATTGCATTATGCAATCCTGCGTCCGGCTAGTAATTGCCTCTCTGACTTGCTTGCCTCCCACATTCCTGAGATTCATCTGGAACAGTCAGGAGATTAGATTAGTGTGGATTTCCAGCTAGCCGCCATCCCGACTCTGGGTCCTGTTAGCTGACTCAGGGCCTGGGAGTCCTCTGTGGGCTGAGGTGCTGGTCTGTCACTGCCCTGTCCCCGGTGCCCACCCTCAGGCAGTGTGGTCTTCCTATGGCAAAAGTGGGGAGGGAACTTCAGGGAATTTCTGCTTTATCCAAAGCTCCTACCACCATGTGAGGGAAGCTCATGACCACAAAGTGACTGAGGATAATAAGAAAAGTAATGTTTCCAGCTGAAGAACATCCTGACAATATCACATACACAAAGAACACAAGTGAAAATGGGGGTGAAGTCCTGTGTCCGCCATCTTGTACCTATGTGAATAGAAAGGTTCCTCACTTTCTAAGCCTCAGTCTTTTCCTCTGTAGGTTAGGATGAATAGTAACCACTTCTTCAGGTCATTGAAACATTGACATGAGGGTGTCTGTGTGAAAGTCCTGGGGTTGTATTTGTCTGTCAGTAAGTGCTAATATCCAGCGTCTTTGTCAGTCATTTCCTCTGTGTATGCAATTTAGTTTCTGTGTTTCCAGAGTGTTTCCATGGTGTGCGGAAACTGTGTGTACTTGCTTTGCTATGAAGGTAATAGTGATACAGGGCTTCGTTCCAGCGTCTGCCAGGGCTTCGGGCCCAAACAATCAGTGCATGTTTGCTGAATGTTGAAGGAAGGAAAGACAAAGAAAAGAAGGGAGAAAGGAAAGAAAAGGATACAGAAAAGAAAGGAGGAAGGAAGAGACAGAGGGAAATTCATGATTTAACGGCCAAACTTGGAGTAGAGTACAAGTCTTAACCTTCAGCACCCCATTTCCCCTCTTCCCAATGGCGCACCTCTTCAGCAGCTGAGTTTGCTCTGCCTCCATGCTTTTATTCATATGGTTCCCACACAAGAATTTTTCCATCCTCACCACTAGCTCCAACATCTCTTCGGTTTTCAGTATTTGTCACCGTTGTTTCTCCTTGGGAGCCTTCCTTGACTCCTCTCAGCCTCACAAGTAATTTCAATGATTCTACTTCTCTACCTGTTTCAAGGCTAAGTCATCTCCACCCAAGATATTATTCTTTGAGTCCGACAGCTGGAGTTCTTAGAATGCTCTTGCCATGATGGGCACATTAGTCCTGTTTACTGGTAGTTGATAGAATGTGCACCTACGATAACTTCATCTCCTCCAGATTTTTACCTGTGGGAGACCTATAATTGTATCAACATAATAAACACTTAGCAACTGCACCAGGACATTGCTGCCCGATACGCCTCAACAGACACGGAAAAAAATGAAATGCTGCCTGACTTAGTTGTTGGCATTGTCCTGGCCTCAGCCCCAGCCTTAGGGAGTAACTTTCTTACCTTTCCCATGTGTTTCAGTGTCAGGATTGCCATAACAGAATACTCAAATTGGATGAGTTAAAGAATATCAGTTCTGGAAGTTAGGAGTGCAAAATCATGGTGTTTATGGGGTCATGTTCTCTCTAAACACTGGAGGAAAATCCTCCCTCACCTCTTCCCAGGTTCCCACGCCTTTGAGGAAATGTTTTGTGTCCTTGACTTGTGGATGCATCACTCCACTCCTCCATCATCAGGAGACATTCTGCCATGTGCGTCTCCGTGTGTCTTCACATGAACATTTATTTAAGTTTATTTGACTAGGAACCCACTCTACTCCAGTGTTAAAGCATGTTAACTGTTCACATCTGCAAGAGCCCTATTTCCAAACCGGGTGATGTTCTGACATTTGGGAACTTAAGACTCCAATGTGTTTTTTTTTAGGGGGACATGATTCATTCAGCCCTTCACACTCCTTAGTGCACAGAACGCTCAAGGAGGCTGGGAGAGAGGGAAGTGAACATCAGAGAAAGGAGAAAGGAACAAGAAGAGTGAAGTCATGGGACCATGGGATTGCCAGGAATGGTTTTTCACACTCATTTTTATTGGCTTCCAACTGAACAGTTCAAAGGCACGGAGTCTGCATGCCCCGGAGTATCTTGTAACAAGCAAATGGGCATCGAGCACCCTCTTGGACTTATATACATGCTAATCCTGGCTTCCTGGCCGTAGAAAGTGTGCAGGTACCCCCCACAGAGCCCCCCAAAGACAGTGTCAGGAGAACTGTGGAAGGAGAGATGATGCTTTGCCTCTTGAGCCCTAAGGGTGAAGGGAATTAAAAGATTGTCTCAAATCTTTAATAAATTTAGAAAATTGAATCGACTCAACCTCCCTTTAAAAAAATAATTTATTAATTACCTGCCTGTGGAGTCTCACCTTACTGAGTCCTGCAATTTGCAAATTAACCATTGGCCCAGCTTAGTTTATTGACGGGATAATGACGATAAAAGCGAACCTGGTCTCTGATGTGGGGTTGTGAATCACGCTGATTATGAATGACTCACAGCCTTTGCCTCTTCAAAGGCCTTTCCCCTGACACGCTGCTGGAGGACCTAATACTGAGCTTGCTTGAGTGGCGTTGGACAGTGACATGAGGGCCTCGGGGCACCGCGGGGACCACCAAGGAAGAGGGTCTGACAAACACAGGTGGAGGTGCAGGTAACCCACAGTTTCAGCTCCTGCAGGAAAAGCTTGTTAGGCAGACACGGTGCAGGACGCCCTGGTCATGTGCTCATTACTCTGAGAACGCTCACAGAGGGAGGCCTAAAGTGTGTGCCTTGAGCTGCTTTGTCTGATGCCAAGAGCCCATGCCAGGCCAGAGCCCTCCTGTGATCGCACTCAGTGTTCAAGGCACCAAGAGACATCAGGTTCCTTCCAAAAGTGAGCCATTCCGTGGACTAACTAGGTCATTGACCATGAACTGCCAAGGACCGTGAGAACAGCAGCAAGCACAAAACGTTCAAGAGAACGACTTCTCCTTCTCCTAAGACCACTAAGATGGAGAGGGTCTCCTGGAGGCAGAAATGGGGCTCGTCCTTAAAAAACAAAACTGCCACTGAAATCCACATCAGGGGATAGCGGCATAAGCATGCTGGCTTTCTGGTCTCCTAGAAATAAAATAACAAGTTGCTATTTACTGAGCACCCAGAGCATTTTAGTTTCTTACCAACTATTTTATAGGCATGACTGAATGACTGCTAAAATCGCCTTCAATTTTCACGTGTTTTAAACCTGAGGAACCAGGGCTTACCCTGGGGACATAAGTGTCCCCAGATCACACTCACTATAATTATCAGTGCTGAGATCTAGCGCCACCTCTGTTGGTGATAGGAATTCTAGTGCATTCTACTAGATAAGGGTGTGAAGGTGTCACATCCAGGCAGATCTCAGCATTAAAAAATAAATAAAATTGTTTTAAAGGGAAGGTGGAGGCAGGAATGAAGGTGAGTAGCAGGCAGGCAGAGAGAGAGGAGGAAGAAACATTTTATTTATGTTTTTTTTTTTTTTATTTAGGTATTCACACTGGTTGTGCCCTCTGTACTTGGGGTGTGAACCTGGGGTCTTAGGGTATATGTGGCCTGCACTCCTTCAGAGGCAAGAGACCCAGTCACCACTCACCATGGTGCACTTATTCACTGAAAAATGAAAGACTCAACTTGCTGACGGGCAACTGTGCTGGGCCATTTCTAGCAGGGGTGCTAAGAGGGACACGTGCCCACCCGGGTCATGGAGTGTCCTGAGAGCACCCTGACAGCGCTGCCCCGGGCGCAGTGGTTCTGGATTCAGGACAAGCCATGCTGGTGCCAGCGGCTGGATTACTCCTTCCAGAGAAGTTTTCTGAACTTGAAGCTCAGATGTACATAACGATCATCACTCATACATGGGCTGAGCTCTCCCACAGCGTTTTCCGTCTTCAAAGTGCCTTGTGAACATTAACTAATTAATCTGGGCTACAAATTCTGCCAAGACCCAAAGGGTTTAACTGCTCAGATCTGGGGTGATGCCTACTGATGGGGGTGGTTACTGCCAGGCCTGGGCTCCCTCTCCGGGTGCCCCACGCTGGGGCAGCTCCCCACAGCGCCCTCGGCTCCCCCTGGACTCAGCCACGTCCTACAGACTAGACCTGATTTGGCACAACAAAGAAGAGGAAACCAGAGGCCTTAGAGCGACACACTCATAGCCAGCAAGCACATGCAATTTTATGGTAAAATAGCCAGCATCACATGTACTTATTTGTTCGTATGGGTCAGATTCCAACTTCTATTTCACAAATGAACAAATAAGCTCAGAGGGTTAAAGCGACCAATTCAGATGCATGCATGGTGCAGGGCGAAATCTGATTTCCTAAATCCCCAAACAATATTTTTTTACCAAATGTAATACTGAAATTATTTATGGAAACTACAATGCATCATAAGAAATAAGGAAAAAGAAATAGAAATAAGTGCTGTGAGAGGATTTAGAGACCAGCAACAAAAATTTCTTTCTGAAGCGGTTCAATTCCACCTGCCTTATGTCCTTATGTACTTTAATATTTTATTGAGGTGAATTCACGTCAGCAAACAGTGTGGGCAAGACATGTGACGCGATACATTTTGGTGTGTGTCCAGTACCAGTGTCACCACTGTAGCGGAACCATACCACCCCGTCCCTCCCCAAACCGAGGCAACCGCGATGCAGTTTACATCATTATAAATGAGCTTCATTTTCTAGAGCACAAGCTAAGTAGAATTACAGAGCAAGTCTGTCTGCTTTTCTTTACTCTCATGATTATTTTGAGATTTATTCATGCTGGAGTGTGTACCAGCAGTTCATTTTGTTATTGTCAAACACGGTGACGTTCTATGGCTCTACCTTAGTCCACGCATCTGTTCACCTCTTGCTCAATAACTGGGCTGTGTCCAGTTTGGGATTATTACAAAGAAAGGTATAATGAACATTCACGTGCAAGATCTTTATTTAAAGAAAAGTTACAGAAGGAATGAAGGTGAGTGGGCAGACAGGAATAGAGAGAAGGGAGAATTTTATTTTTATTTCTATTTTGTTGTTCACACTGGTTGTTTCCCTCCAGACCCAGGACTCAAACCCAGGAGTACATGGCCTGTTCCTTCGAAGGTCATTGACCTAACCACTACTCCATCAGAGCGTATGCTGCATGCAAGATGTTTAAATAAAATTACACTTTCATCTTATATGGGAAATGTCTAGGTCATATGGTAAGTGAATGTTTCAGTATTTTAGAAACAGTCTAAGGGATTTCCAAAGGGGTATTTCCTTTCTGCCTTATCTCCAACCATGTAGGAAAGCTCCAGTTAATTCACGTCTTTGTCAATACTTGGTCTGGTGAGTCATTTTAAGTTTTAGGAATTCTACTAGAATGTAATGGTATCTCATTGTGATTTCAGTTGGCATTTTTCTAATAACTGAAGACATGGTGCAGTTTTGAGGTGCTTACTTGCCATCTGTAAGCGCTGACCCTCAATGTTGGGTCAAACTGTCTTTAAGCATTGAGTTACTTTTATGTTATTGAATTTTGATATACTTATAATCTATATTATATGCATATATATACACCTATGAACATACATATACATATACTAGATGTTTGCTAGCACATTGGAGATCTGTAAATATTTTCTCCCCATCCAGTATTTTTATAACTTTAACAACGATTAGGTCTTAATTTTGATGAAGACCAACTTAAATTTTCTCTTTTATGAATCATTTTTCTGATGTGTTGCTAAGAAAATTTTGTTTAAACTCATGTTATGAGATTTCCTCCGATGTGTACTCCTAGATGTGTTATAGCTTTAGGTTTTACATTTATGTCTATAATCAATTTTAAGTTGAGTTTTGTGAATGGTGAGGAAGGATTCAAGTTCTTTTTTCTACATAATATACATTTGTTTTAGCACCTTCTTTCTCCATTGAATTGTCTTCGCACCTTTGTCAAAAAGTAATTTACTGTATACCTGTGACTAAACTTCAGGAAACAATTAAATCTAACATAAAAATATCACACTCTTGATTACTACAGCTGATAATAAGACTTGGAATCAGCGTAAACCCTCCAATTGTGTTTTCTTTAAACTCATTTGGGTCTTTTGGCTACTTTGCTTTTCTAGATGAAATTTTGAAACTTCTCATCAATTTCAAAAAAAAATGAAGCTGAAATTTAAATTGGAATTTTACTAAACCTCAAGACCAATAGGGGGAGATTTTATATCTTAATATGTTAAATGATCTGTTCCAGAACATAGGATATTCTGTCATTTATTTATCTTAATTTATTTCTACAATATTTTGGTATTTTTCATATACCACATATGCACATCTTTTGACAGATTTTACCTATTATGTGCTTTAGCTTATTTGATGTTATAATAAATAGAACTGATTTCTTAAATTTCAACTTGATTATTGTTGACAACTAGCCTATAAAAATATAACATACTGTACATTTATCTAACATCCCAGAACTCTTCCATGTTCACTTATTAATTCTAATACCTGTATAGAATCAGTTGTATTTTTTTGCACAAATAGTCATGGCATCTACACACAAAGACATTTTACTTCCTTCTTTCCAATTTGGATGTTGTGTTTCTATTTTTGTTTTTCATTATTCCTCTATCGCAATGTAAAATGGAACTGGAGAGAATAAACATCCTGTCTTTATTCTCAATCTTAGGGAGAAAGCATTCAGTCTTTCACCATTAAGTAGAATGCTGGCTGTAGGTGTTTTATGTTGCTATTTATCAGATTAGAAAAAGGTCCCTTGGATTTCTAGTTTGTTTATTTTTTTCATCAAGAATTGATGTTGGATTTTGTCAAATGTTTCTTCAGCATCTATTAAGGTACAGATTTTTTAAAGTCTTTTAATAAGATGAGTGCTATTCCCTAAATGTTTTCATCCTTCCAAAATCCATTATGTGTAAGTCCTAATCTTCAGTGTGATGGTGTTCACTGAAGATGAGCTATTTGTGGGGTAACACACCATCTTTCAAGAGTCGATTTTTAAATTCAAGAACTTTTCAAATTGATTGTCAAAGCATAGTTATTAAATATTAAATCATATGAACTTAGAGCTAAATTATTTGAAAAAATGTAATACATACTCAAAACTCATCACTTCCTAAATATTTTTCTACCATTCAGCATTATCTATGCTCTTGAAGTGATTTATGTCTATGGTAACCATGTGGTGAAAATTCTCTATATTGAGAAGCAGTGTGCTGTTGAGAATCTCTTTCCAACTCAGCACTCAGTGATGTCATATTTGTAGATTAAAATCAGCTCTGGAGAATGTATTTATGCCAATTTGGCAAATGTTATAATACATATCTGGATTTATTGTTTTGTTGATTATTTAGGCTTAAAAAAATTATGGAGAAAATGTCAATGTAGACTAAACTTCAATGAGTGTCATGCCTAGAGCTGACATTCAGTGAATAAACATTGTCAGTATCATAAGTAAATACCCTTCCAGCATTTGAAAATAAGCCTCTCAGTCAGCAAAGAAGTTGCTCACATCATCACAAATGAGTGAAGTCGAGACATACTTCTTTGCTGTTTCACTTTGATCTTGTTTGTTAAGATAAATTCAAAGATCAACTAACATCCATGTTGGAACTATGTATGTCTGTCCATTGAAACCATATATTGTCTCTGGATTTAAGAGGTTGGCAAAAAGTCAATAAAAGTATTCTATGAGAAGCAATTATCTATATGGATTTTATAGAAAAGAGTATTGACAGTTTTATTTTTTGTAAATATTATGTATATTTTATCATGAAAACTAGATATATTTTATATTTACTTTATATTCTACATCCCAAAATTAGATTTTTAAGAAAATCAACACACTACCAGCACACTATTAACAAAATTCCAAATCTTATGGATGAATCTGTATATATATGATTGCCTTTTCTCATATTCTCTGTTAATTTGGAGAATCAGTGATCTTTCAGAGAGCTGAAGATTGAAAGACAGAATGAGTTGAAATTATTATGATTTTGCTGGCTAATATTTTCTAAACGAATACTGTTATAGTGAATTTTTGTCTGAAAAGAATTAGTGGTACTGTGTAGGGTAATTCCATATGGAAAGCAGTAAACTCGCAATGACGGAACTCATTTATTCACAAAGTAATTCTGGAACTTTTCACGATGGCTATGCCCGAAGCAAACCTAGAGGCCAGGAAACTGGGTTTTGCATCCTGTTTACAACCAGAGATTCTTTGTCACTGCGAGAGTAGTGACTGCCGTGAATGAAACACTGGAACCCTGGCAAGTTTTACTATGAAAGGATCACAGTGACCGTTATTTTCATGTCAGGACATTTTGTTTCCTGCTGAGGCAGCAAAGTCATCTTTTCTTAGCTTCCAAATGTGGAAAGATGTGCGTTGCTATGGATTTCATCTGTCACTTGAAAATGTAAACCCTGTGCCCATACATGCAATGGGAAGGGAGAGTTCGCAAGATTTCAACAGGGAGAAAGCCAGCTAGGCCCCTCCTGAGGCAAGAATTCTTAAGACATCAAAAGCACAGGAGAAAAATAGAACCTGGGGGAATTTTCCAAAGTCGGAGACTTACTTAGGAAACCACCTTTGTTGATGACTCCTACCTGGGCTTATTACCAGTTCTCGAAGTAACCTTAAAATCAGCCCTTTCACAATGAAACAGACTTTCCCAGAGTTGAAATCCACATGTTAACCGGGACTGGGTTTAGCCAGATGGGGTCTGCTCATCTTTTTGTTTGGTCGGTGACGGTGTTTCATTTTGTGTTCTCATCCTTTCTGGAACTCAGAGACGAATTTCAAATCCTCCATGGTCAAATTGCCTCTTACTATATGCAAACACATATACTTATACATATACAAATATATATAGAGAGAGATTTGGGGAGTTATTTCTTTGATCTGAACTGTAGTCTTCTTAATATTAAAACAGAATTGAAAAAATAAAATCTCAGGAGGTTTATAGATGTAGCTGATCCACTATTCATCACAAAGTAGGGTCTTAAAAAATAATTTTCTCTCTTACATTCTTCCTTCCTCACTGCCTGCAGACTTTCTGTTCATCCATCTTCCTTGATTTCTTCCTTCCTTCCCACGTTCTTTAACATGAGAGTTATTATGGTGGGAGAGATCACTACAAGTTTTTCAGGTAAGTTCCCTTGTGTTTCCATAAGCTATATATGCCTGCATTGTTAACTGGCGACTAGGAAGAACATTTGCATTGTGGGCCATCAGGGAAGTGAGTCTCAAAGTGGGTGCTGCCTGCCTGACCCCTCCCCTTCCCTGGGACAAGGCCCAGGGGGAAAGGAAAGCCAGATTCAGCCACAAAGCCATGATGGAAATGACAACGGGCAGGATAAGAATTCAGCTGACAGAAGTAAGAACCCACCTTGCCCGTGGTTGGTGTGACAACCAAGACGTGAATCAGATCTGCTCCCTGTCCTCAGGGAGCTGACCCTTTAGAGAAGACAGGTCCCAGGCATGGCATCATTCTAACACACAAAGCGAAGTACATTAATGGAGAGGCAGGCATCTGGGTTGTGTCCTGAGGAAGGCACCTTCTGGTGAGTCCTATGACAGGTAAACCTGACATTGAAGACAGCTAATTGGCGTTTAAGCCAAAGCATAAAGGGAGTATGGAAAGTGTGAGTTCAGGACCAAGTGAAGCTTCAGTTCCAGGAATGGTATCTACCAAGAGATCATCTCGAAGTCTCAGAGATGACACTCTGAATGAAAGAGTGTTGGACCAAATGAGAGTAGCAAGAATAATAACATCCACAGATCTTACTCAAATAGCATCTGTGTTGCATCAAGTGGGTTCTCTGTGAGTTACATGCAACTGTCCCGAATCCTCATGTCACATTTACAAATTATCTACGATTTCCACGCTGTCTAATTGGAGAAACAAATTTGGGAAAAGTGAAAGTTCCCTAGAGCACACCCCAGCGTAAACTCAAAAGTGGCAAATCTAGAAATTATCACCAAATGTGTCTGCCACCAAAGCCACTGTTCTGTCTCTTAGGCAAATCTGACACAGCTCTGACCCTAAATCTATAGAGACCAGGGGCTGTATGGAATATTGTTATATAGTGAGAAAGGGGAATAGCTGGCAAACAAAGTTGATGCTGAAATCTGATTATTTTTCTAGGTTGATGTAGAAATCCAGTGCTTAGAGCTGGAGCATAAGCTTAGAAAATGTAATCTAGACAGGCTGAGGTGTGCTGCTGGGCATCAAAGTGGAATTCACTGAACCCCGCCTGCACCACCCCCCTGCTGCCACCCGCCCCCCAAGAGCTTACTGTCACCCAAAGAGTTTCTGCCTTGTTGACAATGGGGCTTAGGGCTAAGGGAGACCAAGCCTTCCAGAAATATGCTCATGGCTCCCTGGAAAAGTCATCAAGGCCGCTGTATCTACATGTCTATTGTTAATATCGCACAGCCTCGTCAAAGACGCGCTGACCGCACACCCTACACTCACTGTTGCATTCTTCATGCTTCTGATGAGCACACTCAGAAATAGAAAGGATGGCCCTGTCCACGACCTTTTCCCAAGAATGTCACAGCATCAGTTGGTTTCCTTCAACCCTAGGAGAGTCCCAGTGTTCCTGAATAAAAGGAAACGTCCCTTCAGGCAAGTCAGTCAAAAGGCAGTGTCAGAACTTGGTTTAGTAATGCTTCATCTGTACAGTCATACTTTCCACTCAGTTTTAAAGGATCAGAATCCACCAAGAGCAAGTGTGTAGTGTGTGTGTGTGTGTGTACACGCTTTTATCTTCAAGGGCACACTTCGACCAGGAAAGAAACTGTGTGCAGAAGCATTGATGAAACCAGAGAGAAGCCAAAAGAACTCTCTGATATATCATTTTATTGTGCTTTTAACCGATGAAGGGGAACAGCCAGAGAAGCCAAGTCACTCTCCCAAGCTCACAAGCAGAAAAGTGGTAGCGCCATGTTCTGTCAGAGTTGTGACTAGAAAGACATTTAGCAAAATCTGAATGTCTAGACATTTTCTTTAAAGGAAAGGTGTAGGCAGGAATGAAGATGAGTAGGCCGGCAGGCAGGAAGAGAAAGGAAGAAAGATTTTTATTTATTTTATTTTGTTGTTCATCTTGGTTGGTTTCCTTGATTCCGGGATGCACACCTGCGTCCTTGGGATGTACTTGAATGCGCTCTTTCAGACGCGGTGGACCAAGTGGTTACTCCACTAGGCGGCACCTGTCTAGACATTTTTAATACACAAGCTACAAATTGTATTTTGCTTTCCTTCTGCTTTACTTTGCTGTAATTGAAAAACAAAGAGTGCAAGTACGTAAGAGTTCCCCTGTATCTCCAGGGAAGATTTGAAGTGTAAGATTTATCTGTTCTAAATGCATACAGCAGCAGTAATGGGGAAAAAAACAAAACTAGTCTTGACTTTGCTTACAGGTCTGGTTCTGCCTCTGCTGAGGCTCTGAGAGTGTGGTCACGGGTGGGGACCATACCTGACAGTGGCCCAGTTAAAGGAATGGATGGATTCCTTTTCTCTACCAAGTCTTTCCTGGACAGGAGACTTTCCTGCCTTCCTTGTTGGTGTGCGGCCTCATGGACGAGGCTGGAATCTCGATGGTCCTGAAGTTCTCATGGATGCTTCCAGAGGCATCTCTGTCTGCCCCTGTTCCTAGACCCGATCACCCATATAAGATGCCATCTGCCCTCCCCGTCCCAGACTGGGCTTCCACGCCCTCAGGGACTCATTGCTTGAGTCCGCTACAGAGGACACAGCCTTAGCTAGACGGCCGAAGGAACTTTGATTTTCTTCAAGCTTCTAGCAACTTTGTCTTGTGCACCATCCAGTCACTTACTAGGCCCCTCCCAGGAGCCCACCAGACTCCAAAGACTCAAGTCATCTAAACTTGCACTTAACTAGAAAGTGTGTTTTCTTCTACAGATCTGTCCTTGACAAGATGAAGAAATTCCCTGTGGTAGAGCATGCTTTTCGGTTCCTGCCACTCAAGCCTTCATCTTCTTCTGATAGGTATTGAATATCAAGTTTGTGTGCAAGACACTCCACAGTCCTGCCTCTTGCATGTTGGAAACATGCTCTGTTTGAGCCAGTGTCCTGAGTACACATGCTTTCTGGTCCCCAGGACACTCCAGTAAACAGCCACAGCCAATGGCAGTCAGGAAGGTGCAGTCGGTGTCCCAGGGAGGTAGTACCACGTGGCAGGTGGAGATGAGATTGTGAGGAGGTTTCGCCTTTACTTGTACCAGTACATCCCATTCCTCGCGCCAGCACAGAACTTGCGGTCCTTCTCCGCAGACTGACTTCTCGTCCGGTGCTGCCCTGGAACGGGAGCTGAGCGGGGCAGCCGGGACGCTCAGCCAGCGATCAGAGTGGAGAGGCTACGGCTTTGTGTCTAAAACAAGGAAGGATCTGAGATGGACAATAGATGGAGACGCTGTGCATGCTAATAAGAAATCATGTCCTGACTCAAAAACTAAAAGAACAAAGTAGAAGAGAATCAGATAAAATGGAGCTGTTAAAAAGCGCAGTCTCAGGAATCGCTGCTGCTCGTTGGAGGTGCGTTTGCTCGCTGTGCCATTTTCACAGGACGCCGGCCTTCACTCGGTAACTAAAGTCACATGGACCAGCGTGGGAACCAGAGAGAATCTGTGACCAGCGCATCTGCTGTCTAGTCATTTGGGAGAAATTGCCAAAACCCCAAAGTGCCGAAGATGTCAAAAAACGTGGAGGAGGTCACACACAGTCTTCAGAGGGAATCCCTGGCTGGGCTGTGAGTTCGGACACGTCAGCCTCCCCCACACTGGGCGAGGGCATCGGGCATCATGGTTCTTTGCCTGCCGTGGGTGGAAGGTCCTCTAAAACTTCAGGATTCAGATCATGTGGCACCAGAAGTACGGTTTCTTTATACCCAACTAGCTCTGTGTGTCGGGGCCGCGCGGGGTCGTCTCTGTGCCTCCACGGCCTGGATGAAAGCTGGCGAGTGACTAGAGCGGGCTTTAGGAATCATGGATCCAAGTTTCCAACCTAGATGGGAAGAAATGGCATGTTGGCTAGAGGAAAGCTTCCCAAGCTCCTGACCTGGCCAGCTGGCTGCGTGAAACCCATGCTAGAGGCCAGATCTCTGAGTTACCGCTCCAGGCCTTTGCGACAGAACCATCACAAAAGTGACAGTCTGCATTCAGGTTTCAGGAAAGCAGAACAGCACATATGCGACCCCATGTAACAGCAACTTGAGCCACGTATTTTGGAGCTTTCTTGAAATAAAAGGCCTGGCCAAACCTCGTGTGTTCTGCTTTGTACAGGAGGTGTAACCACCAAGTAAAAAGAAGGTCTCCTGTTATGCCCATCAGAAAAAGATGCAAGGAGTTGTGGGATGATGAAGAAGGTGAGCAGTGACCAGAGGCAGAACTCAGATCTCAAACACATCTGAATCAGAAAGCAGGTACTGGTTTGCCTTCTGGGAGCTGAGAGACAGGGTGTATCTCACCCTCCAGCACTGACCCCAGGAGAAAGGCTTACTCTGAGTCAGTCTACGCCTGGATCTGCAAGGGTGGCCACAGGCCAAGGATTAGCTCAGATGGGTCTCCTGGAGGCCAGTAACACCGCCTCCCACCTCACCCCTGCACACCATCAGTGCTCTTCCTTATTGGAGAAGCCTCTGAGCTCCTTCCCTCTCTCCTGGTCTTCTCTGTCCAGGCACTGGTGAGATCTTGGCTCCTCAGAGTCTTTCTCAAAGGAAGCTGCAGAGTAATTAGGGCTCTTCTGTGCATCCAAAATAAAGCCACTGGAAAGAATTGGGGAAGATAAGGAGTCTGGTTTTGTCTGTTGCCCTGGAAAGTGGAGCAGAAACTTAGGAATGAGTCTTATAGGCAGACTCCAGATCATGACTTGGGACAGAATGAGCAGGAACCCATCTGAGCCCATAACTTCATCAGGGTTTGAATTCTCTTTAGAAAATGGCCCTGCTAAGTATTGCTAAGTTCTCTTGCAGTGATGGTAAAATCACTGCATAAAAATAGTCCCTGTCATTGCTGCAGTGTCCCTCAGACACTAATGACGATAAGTGGCTCTGACGCTAGACTCAGCTTGTCATCACTTAACATTCATTCATGGGTCCTGATCTTCACTCTTGAGTCAAGTAAGACATTTCTTTTCCCACAAGACTCTCTTCCCCTGTCACTTGTACAGGGAAGGGTGTTGTGGCCAGAGCCATCGACGTGCAATCTAATAAATGTCCTTACTTTTCATGTCTTCCATACTTAAAAGGCTATGTGTTCTTGGATTAAAAATTTCCATGTCATTCAACTAGAATTGATTTCTGGTTACAGGCAGATATCTTATCCATCACTCTATTCTGTCAGCTTTGAAGTTATCTAATATTTTCAATTATACAACGCCAAGAAGAGTGCAAAGTGATACGTGAGCTAGAAGAAAATGACTGCAGTCCCAGACTGTTATAAGTCAGGTCGCATGCACACACCACTTCACTCCACAGTCCTGTGTTGGAGAAGTTCTGTGTATCTCCAGCCTGATAAAGACTTGCCGTGATCAGCATTACCGCTGCCTTCTCAGTTTTGCATTTTCAGTCAAGGAGCTCCATTGTGAGTTGACATTTCCTTTTACATAGAACTTAATGAATACAGTGAAGGAAATGTCTTTCTTAGCAAAAATGACATCTAACAACACAAGAATCCACTCTATGCTACAAAAAAAAGAGATTCTTTAAAACCTAGGAAAAAAAACATTAATGTCAAAAAATTCAGGTTTAAAAAGACCCTACAGGTATGCCATTGTGGAGCAGTGGTTAAGTCAATTGCCTCCGCAGGAGCCAGGCCACATACCCCTGGATTTGAGTCCGGGCCTGGCGGGGGGTGGGGAAAAACCAGTGTAAACAACTAAATAAAGATAAAATAAAGTGCTTCTTCCTCCTCTCTCTTCCTGCCTGCACCTTTCCTTAAAAATAAAAATACAAATTTAATTTTCTATTTTGCAGAAATCACGATTTCCCCAATTTTGAATAAATATAATAATGCTTAATAAACTATAAATTATTCAAATGTATTATTAATGGAAATCTTAATAATGCCAACTATACCTAAATTAAATTTTCTGCAAATGGGAAGATTGCTATCTTATTTTTTAAGCCTTTTATTTGATGTTTCTCATTCTATTTTTACATACTCTTAATTTCTGCCAAGTAAAGCTGAATAAACTAACCATTCAAAAATCATTTTCCTGGAACACTGGCAATTTTATTCTTTCTAGACTGAACCTAAAATTCACATTTCTAATTTCCTGGTTTGCTTGATGCTTTGATTTCTCCTTCTTTCTCAATCCTCAGGGGTGCCTGGGACTGTCCTCCTGTCCTTGTCACTTGTCATTGCCTATTTCAGGAGAAAGCATTCTAGTCTGAAATGTCTCAAAACAGACACCAGAACCTCCAACTCCCTGAGGGCTTGATAACCTCTCTCTGGGCTCCCGTTTGTCACCTAGAGGTCCTTCGTGGGAGGGGGCACAGAACGATGTCCTTTGGAGCCGTGCATACTGCCTGTCACAGAACGTAGCAACAAATGCTCATTTAACGGTCTCATGTGGCGCAGTGAAAGGCTTGTGACATTTTCTCAAGACCTCAGCCTCTGGCAAATGGCAGCGCCCTGCTCTCTGTGAAGGGACAGCGAAAAACTCATTTCTTCTTCATGACAATCCATTCAAGGAACAGAATCACTTTATTTCCGTATCATTCTTGTATCAACCAACAGGACTTCCGGTGAAATGTTTTATAAGGCATCAGTCAGAGACGCGCCGAGAACTCCCCCAAACAAAACCATTCACACTAGATTCATGGGGACACATTTACTAGGGAATGTCAATGTGTGTTTGAGGCAGTGTGGATAGATACTGCTGTTTTATTAATGGGTTTGTTTTTTTTTTTTTAATTAATGTATTTTAAAATGCTTTGATGGGTGCACCCTGGTGACCGAACGGTCTAGTAATTCTGGGTGCCGTCCCACATTCATCCCAAGGTCCGGGGTTCAGGACCCAGTTTCGAGGTAACAGCCACTGTAAATAAATGATTGAAACAAATAGGGTGCTTCCTCCTCTCTCTTCCCACCTGCCTGCCTGTCTTCATTCTTGCCTGGACCTTTCCTTATTAAAGAAAGATGTTCGCCTTGAGATATAAAATGAATCCTTGAGGAACAAGCATGTGTGAACACTTTTAAAAAATGCCTTGAGTTCAAAAATCCCTTTTAAAAAAGTTAGAAAGATTCAATTGCTCTCTGCTAAGAGGCTCTTTGACGAGCTGCTTTAGAGTTCAAGCTAATGACCCTTCCTGTAATTTTGTGATAAAGCAGCCCACCGATTTAAAAAGGTAAGGACGATTCCTTTGATTTGTAAATGAGTAACTGTCTCTCTCAGAAGGCAAGACTGATGATTCGCACATATGGAGAGTGTTCATTATCACAAGAGATCTCTGCTGGTAATAGATTTCTGAAATAATACCACAAAGAAGACATCACGATGAAATAATGTACTGAGCCCATGAATGAAAACAGATGTTACAGAACATTTTCTTTGGATGCAAAATATATGACATGATGATGGTTTCACAGACCTTCCACACCTGTTCCTAAGGGGTTAATGTGAATAGAAGGTATTGTCCTGCTTCGGTTGAATAAATATGAATAAAATATAGGACATGATGATGGTCCTGCTTGGAATTCTTGGACTCAGGTCACATAGCCTATTTTCAGATTACTATTTAGGTGTGTCTACTTCTAATTACTCTCAAGGCAGGTTAATGGTAAAAAGCAACAACGACATAAGGTCAGCAGTAGGACCACTAAATAAAAACCCTTGGCTTATGTGGTAAGATATGCATCCATATTTTAAACTCCCATATAAAGGAATTAGGAATTTCATATGCATCTAAATGTATGTATGCTTCTCATAGATAGGAAAAATCCAGCTTTGACACTGCTGACTACTTCATGTCTAAAGAGAAGTGCCTGGATCCTTAAAAGCGCCAATCTCCAAATTCCATTGTCCTGGGACACAATTATCAGTCTGGAGTTGTCACTGATTTCTATGTTTCTTGTAAAAGAAGAGGAAAATGCCAAAAAGTAAATAAACAAATAAAGATGGGGAAGCAGTCAAGGGACTGTCTGCTGATGTCTCACCATGGCCTACAGGGGGCCCCGCTGGGCGCACTTGGTGGAGGATGGGCTTACAATCTCCTAGAAGAGAAAAATGTCATTGGACTTCGAAGTCTCAGTGCTACCTTGAAAAGTAAAAGCACTCCAAAGAGATCTTGGTGCTCTCTTAGGAAAACCCATTGTTATCACAACTGTTCTCTCTCTGTTTCTCATTCTAATCTCCTGCCCTCGGCCTCATCCCTTAATCCCCATGGAGTCACTTCTAGGTCCCCAACTCCCTTATGTGTCTGCTGTCCTCTCAGCTGGAGTTCTTCCTTCCATTCTCTGCATTTCTTAGCTCATTCCTCTTCAGAGTTTAGCATAGACATCACCTAGTATAGGAAGCGCTTCTTGATCCTTAAACAGGGTTCTAAGATCCTCCGTTATGGTTCTGTGGAAAGAGTTGGAGTAAGCGGGATGGAGAGAACCCAAGGGAATTTTCATGGGCTGCCAACCTCTAGTCAAGTATAAGGCTGGACTGTTTGGTCAAAAAGCCAAGGTAGGACTGCAACACATCCCTGTCCTACTACCACCAAGTACTTTTTCTGAAAGGCTTTAGTGTTACACCTTCTTCCTCAGTTATAGCAAATAGATGGTAAAAACTAAGCTGCAGAAAAGTAAGAGCCAATAACAAGCCTATTGAATTGCTCACGTGATCACTGAAAAAGCAGGAATAATCTGAGAACCTTCCTTCGACCACAGCTAGACAAGTGTTGGTCAAATGGAACTGGGATTGTACCAGATGTATCTGTCCAGTTTGTACACAGCCTCTTCACCTTGCTCCCTTTACATATGTGCAGCTACATGCCCAAGTGACAGATCAACAAGAATAAAGACTGCTGCCTCATTACAATCTGGTTAAGCTAAACAAATATTGACTTTGTGCTATTGACAGAGGTGAGACAGACTCAACCAACCATATGGTGGTGCCTTGCTGTTATTCAGAGTACAGTCCCAGAACCAGCACAGTTGGCATTAGTTGTTAGAAATGCACAACTTCAGGTGTGACCCCAGGACTCCTGGGTCGGAGTCTGTGTTTTCACAGCATTCCCAGGTGAAGGGGTAAAGGGTAGTCATCAAGTTCATGGAATAATTTTCTAGGAGACAGAACCATCCATGGAGAAACAAGAGAGTTATTTTTGGAGACTTATCTTGCCTTGCCAATACTGATCCTAACAGCTATCTAATCCAAGGTTTATTCCAACTATTGATTCTAAATGTTTCTATGTCTATGTTGACCTCTCCATGGATACCTGACTGATTTGTTGCAGGTAGATAGATAGGTGAGGCATGTTACCAATGGAATGTCTCCACACACACCTTGTCCTATTGAAAGGTAACAAGGTAAGCCCAGTCATGGCAATCCTGTCTTCACAAGTGCTGCACATCAGGTGTTAGATCAATAAATAGATGCTGTAACGTAGGCTGGTTGGCATATACCATTCTGACCAGCACCAACATATACAAAGTAAACATCCTCTTTTCATATTGCTTAAGAAACAGTTTCTCTGAGTTCCTCTGTACTATTCTTCTGTTTTCTCGACCTCCCTTCCTGCCTCCCTCTCATCATCTGCAACCAGATCGTGACTTTGAAATAAAAAACACATTGGTCTATTTCTTATTAGAATCTTGGCTTCACAAAATGTCCCCATTTCTCTTGCTGGGCAGTTGAATCAAGTCTACCATTTTGCAGGCACACCATATTTCCTCCATTCCATGACCTCCCCCTTAGTTTCTTCAATATGATAGGTTTTCCTTGTAAATAACCAACTTTTTTTTTCAAAGCTCATTCCAACTTGGTGAGAAACTCTTTTAGTCTCAGCTTGACTCTTTCATTTAAGGACGTGGCTGTTTTATTGAAAGATTGCTTTTAGGATAAGGTATAATGGGATTGAGCAACGCGTTTGTTGTGATCAGCACAGAGTATTTGGAGGCATCATGGATCAAATAGAAGAAAAGCAATGATGTAAAGCTTGATCACACTCACAAAGAGGTAACAGACCCTCTGAAATCACAGTATCTGACATACAAGAAAAGTCCACATGGCACCCAGGATGGCATTGTTCTTGAGGATGGGTGGTTAGCGAAAATGTCCCACAGGAAGGGACTGGAAATAACAAGGCTTTAATGATTTATGATGAATTTATTTAGAGACCTGACTATGTTGTGGCAAAAAGAGTGATCAAATTAATCCCCCTCCTTTTTTTTAGGAAAATGTAACTAAAATAGCTGATTCTTTTCCTGGAGATTGAATTTTTCCCAATTAGAATGGTTATTTCCATACTAAGAGTGTGGGAGTCTTTCTTTGTAGATTAATGAGTAACATTAAATATTATAAGCAGGAAGGAAATGCTCCCTGAAAAAATAATTGAATGTAAATATAGTGCAGCCTAACAGTTATGGCCCAAAGTGTCCTCCTAGAGTTCTAACCAAGGACCATTTGCACTTAACTTGCTCGCCCCTGGGTCATTTTCATTCTCTACTGCTTTCCAAGAGAGGTATCTTGCTTCTTCCACCTCTCTTTTCTCTCTCACAACCAATTTCCTCCCTGAAAGAAAACCATGCCAAAAAGTCTTCATTATTTCCATGACAGCACATCTTCATGTTCTATTGTAGTTTTTATTGTACCATGGGGATTGCAACACCCAATTCCTGAGCTGCTCTGTGGTGTTCAGTGTGTGAGTTAGCATTTGTTCTTTAAGAAGTTAAAGCTTCGCTCTCCAAGCAGCAGAGTAATGTTGGTTGACTCATAAAGTCTCACACACCCCTGGTACATGTTACCTGGATCAAATTCTGCAAAGGACACCGGACTTTAGTCACTGAAAAAGAGACAAATACATTTAGGCAGAAACAGGGAAATTTGGGTGTCATGGCTCAAGACTTGGACTCTGTTTTCAGTGAGATCCTGTATCCATTTCTGAATCCCTCGATTTCTCACTATAGGAATTTGTAAATTACTGAATACTTTTCAGTCATAGGTCCACTCTCAAAATATGTAAAAACAGAACCCAATGGATAAACTGTGTTGATGATTCAGTGAGATAATTGTCTTATAAAAGCACTGGCATTCATTGAAATTTAGAAAACAATTAATAAATATGTAATGTTAATACAAGACAATTGCTAGATGATAGACCACATACCATAAAATATACACCGTTTTTAAATCAAGTAGCTCTGATTTTCCACTTTGCGACTAGCTTCGAGCATCAGGTTTTTAACTGTATAAAGGTTATAAGAACGATATTATTTTCTAAGCTTGAGAGGAGGACCTACAGGTTCTATCATATACCGGGATTTTGATCATGAGCACATTGTGTTTTGTGAATAGTTACTTAGGAGTCATTCAGCAGAAGATAAACGATGATCTCACAAATAAACCCACACTGCTAAGAGGACATTAATAACTCTGGATCTTGGTCAATATTATAATTCAGAGGATGAAGCAGTAAATGTTATACCCCATACAGAAATGTACACTATTGTTTCTCACACTCTGATTCAATGAGGACCAAAATTTGACATTAGATTTCCTGAAGTTCAAAGACAAAGAAGTATATCCATTAATCATCTAACGTATCTGTAAGGTAATAATGCAGCAAAGTTACAGAAGAAAGCTGTAGTTTGTTCATGGGTTTTTGGTTTTTGGTTTTTGGTTTTTGGTTTTTTTTCTAACAGAAGGGCTATCTTCTTTTTTTGCTAGGTCAGTTTAATTTATTTTGCTTTCCTTTTGAGTCCCATTGCTGGGTCAGCATAATGTTAGACAACGGGGTTGGAATTCTGTTGGTCCCTTAAGGTGAAGTGTGTCACAGTCTTCCAGCAGAAGGACAGTGTCCTCGGGACGGAGAAGAGCTTCATTTTCCAGCTGGCGGGCAGCTGGTGTACACGCTTAGCTTTTTGATGAATGGAGTCATTACATTATCTGTCTCCTGCATTCTAGACCACCCAGCACCTTCTTGGCATTGTCTGTGCTTGAGAATAATGGTCCCTTTGTTAAGCTCGCCAAAGCAGTGCTTCAGCAGTGACCCACTAAAGAACTATTTCTGGGCAGAACAACTTCCTCTCTGAGAGTGTGGCCTTTTTCGAGCATGAAAGAGCTGCCTGCAGACTAAAACGGTCTCCAGAAATGCACTCAGTGAAAACTTCAATCCCCACGCTACCTTCCCCAACACGATTACCACCACCAGCACCATCAGCATTATGATCACGGTGAGGCTTTCTTGAACATTTTCTATGTATCAGATAAGTGCTGTAATAATATCTCAGTCAATTTGAACAACACATTTGGTATAAATCAAATTCTTATTTTATATATGAGAAAGCTGAGTTACTCCAACCCTTTTTTCAAAAACACAGCAGCATGGTTCCTAGTAGCATTTCATTAAATGGAACTGTAGAGACAGACACAAGCATGGCTTCGATGACTTCTTCTGGTCGCCTCATCCGAGAGAGAAAGCTGTTCAGCTAAGCTTAATGCAGAAACTCATGAAGGAAAATAATTAAAAACCCTCATGTAGTAACTCATAATTCCTCCTTACAGATTTTTTTGGAGCAGCAGTTAACTGGCATTTTCTTAGGAGTTTGAATTTCTTGATATTTCCTGCTCCATTTTCAGTGTCACTGTTTTGGCAGATGATCATTTCTAACATAGACCTACTCGTCTCACTATAAGATTTTTCTCCAATCATGATTTCTCTATTGAAAATGATTCTTTACTCTTGATAAGTGTTTGCAGAGGTCAGTTGGACTCCCCAAAATTGTCCTAGTATGAAATATAAAGGCATCATAAAGTTTTCCCCAACACTGAGGTCTGCATACACTGCTGGTTGATTTACAATGGACCAAATCTTTGGATGTAGCTCAAAGCCCTTTTGATATTTTTGTCCAATCACTAGTGGACAATCCTATTTTCTTTTTTTGCTTAAAAGATCACCATGATTCTCTCTTTATCATTTCAAGTTCAGTATTATTTGCTTTATTATTATTATTTCTTTTTACAGAGTACAGGAACTTCAAAGCACTTGTGAAGCAATCTGTCTGCAGACTATTTCAGGATCTATATGTGTTTTTCTATTATGGTCTAAATTATTATTGTTGTCTTTCTTGTGACTAACTCAGTGTTTTGTCAAATCATCATGCTTTCAGAAATTCTCCAAAGCCTTCAGCCTCATAACACCGCAGTCTCTATTTTCTACCCATTGGTGTGAGAGGGACTTAATTAAATTAAGTGCTTGACAAAGCAGGTAAATTGGCATAAACAGTTCTGGGAACAAACACGACTAAATTAATAAGCATCAATTTGATTGGTCTAGAGAGGGGTACCCTCATGCCAGAGTGCACCAAAAGCAGTAGTTAATCTGACTGGTCAAGAATTTCATCTCCAAAATATATAAAGAGCTGAGGCATCCAGAAACATAAAAACAAATGACCTATTCAAGAAAATGGGCACAGGGCTGAATAGACACCTTTTTAGAGGAGACCGACAGATGGCCCATCAACACATGGAAAACGCACCACATCACTCATCATCAGAGAAATGCAAGTAAAACCCACAATAAGGTACTACCTCTCACCAGGGAGAATGGCCTATATCAAAAAGACTAGCAACAGCAGGTGTTGGAGGGGTGTAGAGCAAAATGGAACCCTCCTGCACTGTTGGTGGGAATGTAAATTAGTGTAACTTCTTTGGAAACAAATATAGAGATACTTTAGGAAAAAATAAAATTGAGTCTGCCATTCAATCAGCCACCCCACTTCTAGGCATATACCCAGAGAGCACAAAACACTAATCAGAAAAAAATAAACAGATAAATAACTGCTACCCCTATGTTCATCATAGAGTCCACAACAGCCAAGACAAAGAAACAACTTGAATGCCCACCTCCAGCTGACGGATAATGAAGCTGTGGTCTAGAGACTCCATGGCATTTTCTGCAGCTGTTAAAGATGAAGCAGTACCCTTGGCAACAACCAAGATGCAACTGGATCGGCATCGTGCTAAGTGGAACAAGCCAGAAAGAAAAGTAGAAATACAGGATAGTTTCACTCATATGTGGAATGTAAGGAGCCAAAACAGACAACAGGCAAATCTCGATAAAAATCATAGGAAGCAAGACTGTGGCTGTCAGCGGGGTGGGAGGGAGGAGGGAAGGAAGGCAGAAAGAGGGCGCTGGCAAAGGGCAGTAGAGCTCTGGTGGTGGGGGTGGTCTGTAGTACTCACTGAGGAACGTCAATATCTTAAAATAAATAGAGCAATGTAAACAAAAGAAAAAGATAAATTATTTTTAAAAGTCTTTCTATTGTAACATCAACAATTGAATAGGCCATCTGCATCTCTTCTATAAAATATATGATTAATATGTTATTTTTTAAGCTGGAATTTTAATTGATTGGTTTTGTGAAATAGTCATGAAATTATCATTAGTAAGTTTAGGGACCAAAGAAAAAGTAATACAGAAAGCAGTTTAAAGAATATTTTGATGAAATTAGTATACTTCAAAGATAAAAAAATCATTCCAGAAATCACTTTCTAGAATAAAATTACTTAAAAGAAAACCAAATTCTTCCTATTCAGACTTTGTTTCAGCAATATTAGCAACTAGTAAAATTTTAAAAAATCAACTGAGATTTGAAAGGAAAATTGTCTGACCCCATTTTTTCTGTATCCAGCAGCAAAGTCACTGTGAATAAAGACAGAAACAATGGAATGATTCTCATGATAAAAGATCTTACAAAACAGAACATCTGTGATCTTGAAAAATATGCTTGAAATAAAATCAAAATAAGTATGTCATGAGTGAGGAATTTATGGTTTATGAAGAGAGGTAGTGAATATGGAATCAATTTAAACATGGTATCAAGTCAGAATAGATATCTTTAAAAGAAAGACTACTTAATACCAAAGAATAGTTATGATTAAGGCTCTGCAGTTGCAGTTTAATAAAAAGTTTTATTCTTCCTTCGTTTCTTTCTTTTTTCTTTCATTTTCATAGTGACATTTCCCAAAAGATTGGTTAGGAAACAGTTACTGACTTTCTCAAAGAAGCTGGGTGACTGTTAAAATATTTTCCTAAATTGCGTGTAGATACTAACCACCCTAGCCCTTTACAATAAAAAAGTATTTTTGATTCTCAGAGAAACTTATTTCTCTTTAAAATGTGAAACAATGATCTAATCTCTGAGTTTCCATGATGTCATCTGGATAGATAGATAGACATGATACTATTCGGTTTTCAATGAGAATTAAATGAGGTAACATAGCTGAAATCAACCACAATGGGAAAGACGCTCAGTGACAGGCATCTGCATCTCAACACGAAACTGAGTCACGACCTACCCGCTTCCTGACACAGAAAAACACCACTAAGTAGTCCTCTCACTCACCAGACCACAGTTTCCTAGAGAACCCAGGCACTATATTTTGTCTTTGCATATTTGAGTCTGGAACAGTGCCTGGAAATAACCACCACTCAGGAGATCTGAGCTGCTGCAGGTAGATAAAGACATCAGCAATCCCTCCACACAACTCCAAGAAAAGAGATTGCTTCGAAAACCCATCTCCAGTCAACATTTGTTTCAAATTAATCTCCACCCCAGCTATTTCACTGCATGATCAGTGGGGACTCAGAAGGTCAGATCTTTCTTGCTCTTCATGAACTAGCCTGTCCAACAATTCCCAGCATGAATGTCTTTCCTGGAAAATATTTAGGAACACAGGACTTTCTTAGTCATCTATGTCAACACATCCAGAACATTGAATGTGTGCCGGACACTAGGCTAGATGTTTTCATGACAACTATCTCACTCAATTTTCATGACAATTTTAAGTTGAATATTATCAAACATATTTTTAAGATGAGAAATTAAGGTTTAAATGTAGTTGATGACTTTCCCACAGCTGATGCTTGTCAGAGCCCAGGCTAGGAAAGCCATTCTCTCGGACTCCACACCTAGTTCTCATTCCAGGGGGTTAGGGTTGCCTAACAAAGATCCACTTAGAAAAACACTGTCTTTCTGTTTTCCTTTCTCTCCTCTGTCCTTTCTCCAAACATTGCTCATACAATGGAATGGAATTCTAAGGAAACTGAAATAAACTTTTATTTTGGAATTTCTTTTCCTTTGGAGTTGCTCCCAGTTCTTGTGTGAACTATGGTTCAACCTCTACATCTTCCCTTTGACCCTAGCATCTCTTAGATCCCTTTTCCAAGAATCCTCTCCCACCCAATGTGATGAATCACCTGGTTTGCCTCAAGACAGAAAACAACAGTCTAACAATCCTAGCATTGTCTACAATGAAAATTCCCTGCTCTCCATATAATTTAGCCTTCCATATCTTTCTGGAGCAAGTGAACCTAGGGAGGGGAAAGGTTTCCAATGTCTTTTTGTTTGTTTGTTTGTTTTGTGTTTTCTTTAGCCCGTAGAAGACTCAGCAGACAGTTAAATGAGGTGGTCAGGCTTACTTTTATTCATGCATTGAATGATGCATTCATTTGTTCACTATTTACTTTGTGCAAGCATTCTATTCCATATAAAGAATGCAAAGGTGAATTCCTTACATTCTCTGTGCATAGGGACACCAAAATCTCATAGAGAAAGCAAATAAATGAGCATTTTAAAATAACATAGTATCATAAGACTCAAATTGTGTCTAGTTGTGTCGGGTTCCGCTTTTCTGATGAGCAAAACTGAGAAAATGGTGCCTATCCAGATAGTTGTTGCCAAATCTAACAAAAAAGCACATAGCACATGACCCAGATAAAGAGCCTACTACTGTGTGCCGTATTCTTTGACACAAGAGAAGAGCCATGGTAATCGTGAAGCATTTTGTCTCAAAATTTAGGCTCAGCCTAAAGCACCCAATTGAAAATAGCTTCACATTTTGTATGTTACTAAATAATTCAAAAATTCAACTAATTTTACTTAGGCTTATGAATCCAGTATGACCCAAATAGACTAAAATATTAATAATTCAGTAGAGTGTGTGTATATGTGTGTGTGTGTGTGTGTGTGTGTGTGTGTTTAAGACCTTATTTCATTGCTTAGCTAATTGGTTCAATTACCCACAAATATATTCTGCCCTCACTGGTAAATTTTTTTTTTTAATATTTAAAAGTATTTTCTCAGATGTCATCACAAGTGTTAAAGTCAAAGCTACAAGAGAGGAAATGAATTTGCAAGATGAAAGCATGCTAAGATTAAAGTCTAGCACATACAGGGTTACTGCTGGAAGTAGCAACTCTCAGGACGATCAAAGAATTCGGGTAACTGTTGTCCCATCACTTGTCAAAATACATAGAAAGATCTCAAGTATCTAGTGACATTTGAGAAAGAAGCAGAGGCTTTCCTAGTCAGGTGTCTCTCTGGGCAAGTCTACATCTTGTCTTGAGCGCCCTATCCCCTGGGTATAAGAGGAGCCTGGGAGGGCTGTTTAATTCTGCTTTTCTTAGAAGGTGAGCTGGTGACCTGGGTGCCCTTGTTGCCACCAGCTCTTAACCTTCAAAGGAGAAGGAGTCCAACTGAGCTGACTGTGCAGAGTTTCACTGCTATTTTGCAATTACTTTGTTGTTTTAGAAAATAGCTGCAAGGCTATTGTCTTTGACTTCTGTTGTCCACAGAAGATCCTCCCTCACTCCGTCCCCCCTCAACCCATGCAAAGACGATAGAGGCTTCTTGCTGGTCAGCTCTGATATGAACTGGCTGGATTCACTAAGACATGCTCAGGTTCTCTTTAGAGCTATAGCAAGTCTACTGCCAGGGAAATGGCTGAAGTGGCCTTTCCAGAAATAATGCAAAATGCTAGGACATTCTCCCAGCTCAGAGGCACGCCCTCCACTCCACATACACACACAAGTGGGATTATGCTGACCCTAGGAATCCTTATTTGGCTGCAGTGGCCTTCCTTTTGTCAAGGATGAATGGAGACAGCTTCCTGAATTTTTCTCTAGATTCACATGAGAATTTAGGAAGCTGGGAACAAGCCCTGGGAAACTCACTGCCACTGGACCTGAATCCTGGGCTCCAGGTTTGTCTTGCCTGCAGGAGACATGCGCAGTGAGGAAACACTGTGCTGTGGTAATAAACTCTTGTGCACTTGGAGCTCCTGGGTTTAAACCCTAGCTTTCTGCTCCCGTGACTGGTAGGCTAATAAATCACTCGGAACTTCCTTTTGCTAGATCATTGGGGTTGTCAGAATTCAATGCACTTACCGTGTAGAGTTCCTAAGGCAGAGCCTGCACACGAGTGTCCAATTTAGTTGACTCTCACTGGCGTTGCCTGTACTGGTCTCTAACAAAATAATGAAGTCCCTAAACTGTTCAGTCTAACCACTAGCATCTCCATCCTGCCAAAGCAGGCACTGAAAACCCTGACTCTGCTCACATCTTCGTACCCATTCCCAAATCCACCTTCATCTGTCGTCGACTCTCACCTCATCACTTTCGCTGTCTTGATATCTCTGGCCCGGCATCCCTGTTCCATCACCACAGTATGACTTCTCACCTGCTTATGGGTCAGCTGGCTCTCAGTCAGTCCAGTAGCTCTCTGTCATCTGACCCAGAGTTTCTTAGCCATTTCTGTGCCATGAAGTCATTATTGCAATGTTATGAAATCTATATGCCATGTTCAGAATATTTTAAATGTGTTTTTAAAAAGGATGTGAAAGGAAATCAATTATAATGACATACAGTTATTGATGCTCAAACAAATGTGTGATCTAGTCATATTTGTGCTTCTTTAAAACATTGGATTGCAAAAATCTAACAATGACCTGATGACTGCAGCAATTATGTAATAGTGATGAATGTAAATATTTGAGATAACTACAAAAGCTATAATGGGAGATATGAAAATATCTGAGAGCTATTGATTTTACAGATGCTGCACATTTGTGAATTGGTATCTACAGGCATGATGAAAGGCCAGGTTAAATTTTATTTGGAAGTGAGCTAAAATCAAGATGGGAATGTTCCAATGCATGTTTTCTGTAAGCTCCTAAACTCTATCCAGAAATCTTTTGAAAAACTCATGCATCAAAAATTAAGCTCCCCCTTTATTTAGCCCATTACTTTGCAGCAACTCCCACAGTCTCAGGCAAGTAAGTTCCCTTTTGATGTCTGCATCAGTCCCAGGCAGCCTGGGCTTCCTGGGGATCCTCTTTTGAAATCACTACAACAAATCCTTGAGACAAAGGGGTCTCTTCATGTTTCAAGGCGCAGATGAACCCACCTCCCTGGGAGAAACTTCCTTGACCATAGACTCTGCCCAGAGCTTATTATCCCTCAGAGGTCCAGACTCACTGTGTATATAGTTTCCAGTTGTTCTAGTCCCAGCTCAAAAATATCTGCCTTGTATAAGAACTACATTTTATAAAGCCGAACAACAGATGGCAAACATCATTATGTTACAAAATCACTTCGCATCTTTCAAAACTTCTAAGCGAGATCTCATTTGATTCTCATAACAAGTCTCTGTGGGTAGGTAGAGTTATGTCATGATCCCTACCTTGCACAGGACAAGTCAAGTGGCTTCCTAAAGGATGGGTCCAGTCAGTGACACTCTAGGAACAAAGTCCCCTTTCTCCTGCCTTTCTCATTGTATCTGCCTCCCCACATAGCACAGCATTTGATCATAAGAGAGGTTAGCAGATGCCTCTGGCTGATTCTCTTAAGACTTTTCATGATAACCTCCGGAACGGAGATCAAAGAGATCACCCTCTTCAGGTGAGTTGCTTAAGAACTTACTCATCTCAAAGAGAATCTTCCAAAGAAATCAAACTGCAGAGCTCCTCTCATTGCTCAGGCAGCTCTATTTCTAAACACATTGCAAGGTTGAGTCTGAGAGCCCAATTAAGGATTGCCAAATCTAAAAAAGCAAAGCATGTAACCACTGACAAAGAAACTGGAAGCTGTTTCATAGCACATCCTCATGCTAAAGAAGAAGAAACAGAACCCAAGGAAAGGAATCAAGGGTCATCAAGGAACAGGAGAGAACTGAGGTCCCCAGTCTCCCACTGGGATTTTAGATTGATCTGCTCTGGGAATTAGCATTACCTTCACAAATGCAGTTTGTTTTAAAGGTATCATCAACAGGGATATTCATGAGAATCTACTATATTCAAAGTGCTTTCCTCAACTGTCTTAGAATTGAAAACAGTATTAAGCACTATCTCAGATTTCTTGCATAATATGTTTCTTGAACAAAATTGTCCATACAGCATATTTTAAATCTAGGACTTGATAAGGATGCATGCAAGTGTGTGTCTCAAAATCTGAATATATCCAAAAGCATTTATGCATACTTATGAATAATCAGAGAGAGCCTTATTACACAAATATATACCCACAAGTAACTACTTACATATATAGTAGTATATTTGAATGAGTACAGATATGAATGCACAGGCATGCATACGAATGAGTCTTGATATGCCTCTGTGTAGAAAGTTAATCAGAGCCGTGCATGCTTAGTGCAAGATATGTGTGTAAAATGTGTCAAAAAGAACCATAAGTTTACGTTTATGCAGATGCTCAAAAACAAGTGTTTATACAAGGATGCACACACACAAACGCGTATGCTTACATATATACATATATGTGTGTGCAACAAGCTAGGTAGATAAGTAGATAAGCTAGATAAGATAAGTTTTTTTTCAAACATATAAATGTGGATACACATATGTAAATTCTTAGACATTATGTGGGCATAAAGCTTATGCAAGTACATGAATTATTTCAGAATTCAGGACTTGCTCATTTGGCCTCCTTTGCATTCTTGACACCCTTCCCTCAACCCTGCTTCACTAGTCAGCCCTCTAAAATAGGAGTACTGGCTAAAACTACCCCCACACCCTCATCTTTAAGCAGCACACCTCATTTCAGTTCCCACTGTGTTCTGGAGTTGAAGCCAATAGCCAAGTTCAGAGAGGCCCAGGAGATGAGACAGAGAGGATAAAACAGAAGCTAGAGGCATTCTGGGATCTGCTCCTCAAGATGTCCCTTGAGAGTGGACAGGGCTTGTGGACATGGACTGGATGAGGTGTCTTTATTCAGCCTGCCTGGCTTTCCAGCTCACCCAACCTCCCTGAATGCTGAGCAGGGCCCCACACCCCTGTGCAGTGGAAGAATAATTAAGGAACACAACATTGTAATGGAAAAATTACCCAAGGAGTTATGAAATTAAAAACTATTTATAAATGCCATTTCCTCAAAGAATAAATAATACTCAAAGCAGGTGATCATTTATTAAGAATTTGTTGATTGGACAAATAGCTACTTCTCCACCTACTGTGTCTTCGGGAGGCACTGGACATATGGAGAGAAGCTGTCCCCGGTGAACTTGGGGTAAAGAGGCTTTGAGCAAAGAAAATCCAACACAGTAGAGCTAAGCAGATGTGCACACTCAGGAAAGGGTCCCCCTGAGATGGGAAGGATGAGTAGGAGCTAGCAAAGAAAGAAAAAGAAAGGACACCCAGACAAAAGGACTGGCATATGCAGAAACATGAAGACCACGAGCGTGGGCAGTGTTTGATGCATCACGACCACAGCGAGGAGGCCGGGAAAGGAGTGGACATGCTACTGGTCAGGTTGGAGAGAAGGCAGGGTCAGACAGCTAACTCCCCCCAGTACTAAACGCAGGCCTTTGCATTCATTTAAAGTCCATTGGAGGCGTCGCAGTGCTTCAGTGAACATGAAGATCTCAGACTGGAACCCCCAACATAGTGACAGTGAAGAACTGTGCAGGTCATTTTCCTCCATGTCACATTAGGTGTCAATTAGGGTAAGAATAAATCTGATGAGACTTTTATTAGACATCTTTCCACTGAAATATATGTGTTACTTGCACGAGAAAAGCAATAGATGTTTACTAAAAACACAAGAAGTGTTCAAACTCAATATTCTACATGATGGCTCAGTGACGTGTAGCGGGAGAATGACAACTTCTTGGTAGAACCATTGCATTAGGGTCCCCGTTAATGGCTTCTCTTTGTCCAAACAACAGCTTTGCAAGTGTGTTTTCAGAGCTCCTCACATCAGCTAAAGGGATCTGCTTTCTTTTCTGTGCTTGAATATTCTACCCAACAGATCCGACCCCAATATTCTACCTCAAGGAGGTGGATGAGTCCATATGACAGTTGAACATCCAGTCCTGGGCATCCAAGCTCTTGTACAGGGACCCCCGACATTCCCAGAGAACAGGTGCAGAGACCACATCATGCAGGACAGGTCCCAGTAGAGATGACTCACCCTAAACCTGCCCCAGTGAACCCAGCAGCACACCGAAAACCCAGGACGGAGCCCAGACCCCATCAGCAGAGCTCGTCCCAGTCAACAGAGCATCCCTCCTCTCCTGCAGACCAGTGAGCAAAAGTGAAGGTTGATGGTGTATTCTCGCTGAGAGTTGTGGTTGGCTGTCATGTGTTTCTGCTGTGGCACGAGACCATTGATGTGGGTTTGGAATCCAAATGACTGGCCTAAGCCCTAGCACATCCATTCTGAACAAAGTGTTCTTGTGAAAATCGTTTCAGCTAGCTGAGTCTCTCTGTTAAGAAATGGGCATTTCTACACCCCTAGCAGAATTTTGCGAGGATCTGAGTGGCATGCAATGCACAGGAATCTTATGAGCAGCAGTAACTGGAGCTTCCGTTACTAATTCCACTGTATCGATATGGAGTGAGTCCCAGCCTATGTGTGTCCCAGCGCAGACCTTTAAGACACACTCCCTGTTGAGACCTGGAACCAATGTTGGGAGGTGAAAGTGGTTGGGGGATATTAGAACACCCCTTCTTTAAGCCCAACTTGTGGAACCTCTTGTTAACGTCAAACAGGCTCCCGAGTAAACAGACGTCTCCTCAGCCATCATGAGGCAGGGCTGGAAGACCAATGCCCTTGGGAGCTGTGGCGCATTCCCTCCCTGCTGGGCCTGCTCTCTGTCTGCAAGCCTGGGGACATCAGAGCTCAGGAACGGTTAGCAACTGGAGAGCCCCAGTCAGACCACCCACAAGACTTAGCTGATGCACTTGGCTGCTAATGAGAACATGAGTGGATGGGAATGAGCTGTTCCGGCAGCCTGGGCTTTGCCGCTGCCCAGTCTTGGGTCTCCGGGTCACTCCAGGGGGGAGTCAATGCCTTTCATCTATAAAGCCCACGTCCACTTTGATGCTGGCCACCTTCAGGGTCAATCCTTCAGCAGCTGGCCCTTCCCACCCTGTCCGTCACCTGTGCCCCGAGACGGACGTGTTTAATATTTCCAGATGGAGAGAAACTGGGAGCCACGCAGGCTGCTTCTGTGGAGGAGCCAAAAGCGCGGTTTGAAAGAGGTTCGGGATGCGCCACTCATTTTGTTTAATCCTTTGGAGTCTGCTTAGCATGCGATGGGAAGATCTAAATTCAAGAAACCCAGCTAAGCACCGGGCATGGTAATGGCCCTCACCACACCCAACTGGGAATCAAAGGTGACCTTCAGAGCTATGAGAAAATTCCTACAGTCTTCAAATCTTAGTTTTCCATTTAGGAAAAGCAACAATTTCAATAATAGTTATAATAATAAGCAACTGAATAAATAATGTGGCTGACATTTAAGCTACTACCACACCAAATTCTTATACCAGCTGCAAAACTGAGATTTCAGCTGCCATTTGAGAGGGGCAGAAATAGATGCTCGAAGATCAAGGTGAGTAAGAGCTGGAGATGAGACCTGCGCCCAGGACTTTCCCCATGTCCCGTGGTCTCCCATCTGGACACTGTCCTCCGTGAGCCCAGCGTCCTTGTCCACCATCATTGGTTCTCCGGCCCTCCCGTGGTTTGCTCCACTGGTGAAGCCAGTCGCTGAGTGTGGTGAGGACAGAAATGAACTCTTCAAAATGAACTCAGAATCCACGTTGTGTAGTAGTAGATCCTTACGAAGCTCACCCAGAAGACTTTTTGTCTTTCTTAGTGTTCCAAATAGTTCATTTTTTAAAAATTCTTCAGTATGTCAACGTTTAGCTTTAAGCCCACTTTGCAATAGCCATGACAAGGAAGCAACTTAAATGTCCATCAGCAGAGGGCTGGGTGAAGAAGCTCGGGTCTAGACACCGTGTGGGCTGTGCAGCTGTTAGAAAATGATGAAACTGTGACTTATGCAGCAATCTGGGTGCGACTAGAGGTGATCGTACTAAATGAAGTAAGTCAGAAAGAAGAGAAGCAGAGGGTTTCACTCATGTGTGGCTTATGAAGAAAGAGACAGACAAAGCACAACAAAATTCTCAGGAGGCAGGGCTGTGGCTGCCAGGGAGGAGGAGGGAGCAGGGAACAAGGGGAGGAAGGAGTTAATGTGATGGCGGTGGAGAGTACTAGAACTCCGGTGGCAGGTGTGTTCCAGAATCACAGAGACTGAGATGCCATTTCAGTACCGTGAACATCATCTGGCAATGTAAACAGAAGAAATAATAAAACAAGCTGAAAAATAAAGTTTAGCTTTTCCATTTGGATGGGAATTTTCCTAAAATGATTTACATACTATGACTCTCTCTTAAGAAATGTTACTGACGCTAAGCTTCAACTTTTTTTCATGGTGTCATTATTATAATGATGGTGTCCTCGTTTTGACAATTCTGTCAACTAGAAAGCTCTATCACAAAAGGATCTGACTGTCCGCCCTCCCTCTATTCACCCGCCAGACTCTCAGCTCTTACCAGTGTTTGTCTCTGCTTCTCTGTGCTCTAACTTTGACTCTCACGTTGATCAGCATGACTGGAATAACCTGGGGAGTTTGTTAGCTGTGCAGACATTCCTTAATCCAGAGATGCCCATTGTTTTGGGATGAGGCTCACAACCTCCCAGTTTTAACAGTCTCCCCAGGGATAGTCTGATGCAGGTGGTCTGCGAAGCACACTGTGCAGAATATTATGCTATGATGTGAAAGCCAAGTTATCTAATCAGTTATCCAGTCAGCAAACATTTTCCAGGCTAAGTGCAGGGTCCGAGGCAGGCAGAGTTGAAATACACTGGCCGCTCCTAGTGAAAGGTTTATGGTCTAGTGAGTGCCCTGCTCTAAAACAACCGTCATCAGTGCAGGGTCAAGGGCAGGAAGAAGTTGACACTTGGCGGAGCTCATCCAGATTGGCTTCCCTGTGGTCAAAATCACAGAGCTCAGTTTTAAAGAGTGAATTCTCGTTGCTGGAGTAGGAAGGTCGTTCCAGGCCAAGGGCACAGACTGTGCGAAGTCCGGGGAATAAGGGAAGCTGAGCATGTAAGGAAATGCAAGGAGCATGGCACAGAGGCAAGTGGAGTGGGCTTGGGCTAGAACAGAAGAACTGGCCGAGACCATCACTGTGGACTGGGCGGGGAAGTTGGGATTCTATTCCAAAGCTGTCAGAGGCAGCTGAATGGAGTTCAATCAGGAAAATGCCAAGATTAAGGCCTAGATTTAGACAGATGAATTGTCTCTGGTCTCCTCGAGCTCCATCATACATCTTTGTGTCCCTGCAGGCTGAGTTATTTGCTAATTCAGAACCACAGACTTAGAGAATCTGGGGCCCAGACAGTCGGGCCCATGAGTGTTCTGAACTAGACCAGTTAGGCATGATACCCTTAATTGTTAGCAAAATAGACTCCATTTCTATTATGATTTGCCAGTTGTGTGTGTGTGTGTGTGTGTGTGTGTGTGTGTGTGTGATTATTCTAACATACAAGGTTGCAGAGGTCCTAAAAGAGGAAGAAAATTTCTTCTACATCACAGGGTAGTAAGTGGTGGAGGCAGAATTCAAGGCCCAAGTCGTCTTGTCTAGTTCCAGCTCGTGAGCTCCTTCGCCGCTCAGTGTCATGGCATGGCATTGCCAGTCACCGTGAGGGAAGAGGGCGATATGGGATTCCTGAGAAATAATATCCTACAGATGGGCACAAAACTACACTTCATTTTCACCCCAGTGAGAGCTGTTGACTTTTCCTGCGATGGGCATCTAGACACGTGACTGTCTACACAGAGTCTCCCTCCCTCTGTCTTTTCCAGGAAAAATTGGAAATGGACCCACGTTACTCCTATACTTTCCCCGGGGCCCTAGCTCCCGTTGTCACATGGAGTCACAAGGTCATCATGACCCACACTCCATTTGGGTAAAATTGTTCACAGAGGACTTTCTAGGAAAGCAGCTGGCACCAAACACGACGACCAGCAGGCACATCAGCGCCTCCAGCATTTGCTCAGCCACTGAACACACACATGGATGCGATCACCCGCGGTCTTTGAGCAGACCTGCTTCCAGACCGGACCTCTCCATGGATCCAGGCTCCCAATGTCTTCACTGTGGGTTTCTTCTACTCTGTGCCTGGAGCGAGAGTCTTCTGGAATTAGGTCCTAGTCTTTCTGGAAAATTTTGAAACTGCTTCATTGCCTGGACATTGACTATTTGTGTGCTTCATCGTCCCTTTCACCTTCCATTTCCCTCCTCCTCCTCTTTCTCGTTCTGTAGCTACAAGCGCTAGTATTAAATCATCAACAGTAATCATTGTTTATGTGGGCAATGCCTATGTGGCGTGGAAGAAAAGGCTCTCCATTGTTCTCTTCATTCACGCAACACGTCTGACACCAGATGTATGGTTTTTATTCCGCAAAAAACAATGCTCTGAGACCCCAGGGAATGTCCTACAATTCAGTTCAGTTCTGACTCTAAAGGACTTAGTGCAGACCCACGGGTGAGGGGCCCAGACCCACTAGATGACCGCCAATCCAGATGCCAAGCACAGGCAGCAGGTCCCCAGGTAACCCACAACCTCTGTCCAGCTTGGTCCCCTGTCCTTGGACTCAAGCTTCTGCTAGAACAGCTCACAAATCAGAAGCACTCACTTCATGGAGCAGCGTGTTATGTAAAAGAGGATGCAGGACAGCATACCGATGAACGTCCAGATGAAGACACACATGGGCAAAGGGTCTCAAACACAGGAGCTTTTGTTCCTGGGGAGTGGGTGTGCTGTCCTGGCTCCATGGGTGTTCACCAACCTGGACGCCCTCCAAGCCCCATGCTATTAGGATGTTGGGGAGGCCTCGTCACACAGGCATGATCCATGCTTAATTTAATGTCCAGCGCCTCTCCTTTCCGTACTCAGAAAATGAGGCAGGAGTGGGGCTGAATGTTCCAAGCTTCTGATCTAGGATTGATATTTCTGGTGATCAGGTCCCACCTAAAAGAACCAAGAGCTGTCTCATTAGAACTAAAGACATTCACATCAACCCAAAAAAATCCAAGGATGCCTCTATCACTCAGGAAATTGCTCAAGTTTTAAGAGCTCTAGGTCAGGAAATTTTGTTAGAATGAAAGACTCACTTAGAGCCTTTATTTATAAGAGCTGTGGAAGCACTGTGTCTGTGCTTGAGGCAGAGACCAGTATATGAGTGTATGTCTCTGTGTGTGTGTGTGTGTGTGTGTGTGTGTGTGTGTGAGTATTTCTGTTTACTTCACAACATACGACTCATTGAACCACATTATCATGCTTTCACATCTCAAAGCACCCTGCAAGAAAGCCTTCTTACTCTTGTCTTACAGATGTAGGGCGAGACAGAGTGATTCAATGACTTGCCCTCCCTCTCGCAGATCACCTGAAGTGTACCTGGGATTCAGTGAAAGGTATAAGCTGACATCCCTTGGGTACTGGCCCATCTCATTTGGCTCTTTTGCTGGAAAGAAAATGGGGACTTTCACTTCCTTTTCCCATGTTCTGATCTTGGAACTCCCAGTCTTCAAACTCAGACCTCTGGATTCCTACCCTTAGAATAACTACCAGCATCCTGATACTTCCAGATCACCTACAGAAACGTAAACAAATAAACACATTTCTGAACCTAGAGCCATTTCATTCCCACGAATCCCATAAGAAATCATGTGTGAAATGACAAAGACAAAAACATAGCAACAATTGAAAGGATGTAGAAATGTCAAGTTAAGTTTTTGAAGTTGAATTGTTTATTAATACCATTTGGGAACTGGCTGTTAAATATGACCATGAAGGAAGGAAAAATCTCTCTTGTCTTTCCGCCCTTCAAAGTCCCTCTGTATCGCAGCTGTGAAGTTTCAAGGGGGGCCAGGAGCGGGAGTTCTGCAGAGAAGACATTTCAAAGATGGAATCTCCTGTAGGAATGAGGCAGTGTGGTCCCAGGGGGGTGACGCTGAGGCTTTCTTCCTAATTGAATCCTCCTGTTTTTCATGATCAGCCTCTCAGAATTGCTTTTGGACGCTCCAATAGCCCCCAAGAATGCAAAAACCCATCAAGAGCACTTGATAAATCATATATTGAGTAGTATCCTTTCCATGTTAAAGACACTCACATTTTATAATAAAGGACACCACAGAAGCAGCTTTTAAATGAACAGACTAGGGCCCAGAAATGGCTGAGCAGAGTGAATGTCCCTGAGGGTGATGTTAAGCTGTGTATTTGCATATTCTCCGGTGATAAATTACTCAGAATCAACCTACCACTCCCGGATTTTTCATAACACCTCTTGCATAGGCTGAAGAGCCCATAACTTATTAGAATGTCAGTTGGGTTTACTTAGGTTTTTTTGTTGTTGTTTAATTACAAACACCCTTGGAAATGTGTGGAGACTTTCATTCAATCCTAGAGTGCAGATACATTTAATGACTGCGTTTCTTTCTAACACCTGTCTCTGGGCAATCAGTTCAAACAATAGACTTGGATGAAGGGAGAGAGGGAGGCATGGGAGTAGAAAAGGAGTTGAGAACTCAGGAAACAAAAGATTTCTGAGAGGAAGGGGGTCAGGCAGCCCCAGAGGGTAAGCATTTCCTGGGTGCCCAGGAAAACTTCCCGCCACTACTTTTCTCCTTTGCTTCCCCCTGAGAACTTGGCTTTGACAGCCAGCATTTCCTACTGTCCAACAATAAACTCTGGCACTGTATCTTCCTCTTGGTGCCAGACCTACCCTTCCTCTCCCAGCCACTTCCCAAGGACTTCACCTCTGATGAGTCCAGCTTTTTGACTCCCTCTCTTCACTGTACCTTCACTTGACAGAGTCTCATAATCCAATCCCATCCCTTCTACTTCTTCCAATTTAACTTCTTGACTAGGTCACTCGGCAGCTGCTGGTACTGCTGATTATGCTCTTTTTCTCCTGCTGCTCAGGATGGTCAGCTCTCTTGAGGTCTCTATGTCTGTCTCAGGTTCCTCCCACCTCCTTTAGGCCACTGTTTACCTTGTTCATTTTAACCAACTTCTAGAAATGCGACTGTTCTCAGAAGGACCAGAACACTACCCCTACCTGGTGATGGAACGCGTTGTGAGATCTGTCTGAAATCTTTCAAATTCTCATACACCTACTGCCACTACCTGGGCCAAGTTGCCATCATCTCTTACCTACTTTTTTGCAGAAATCTCCTAAACAATTGTGCAGGATAAGAAAAGTTCCCCCATTTCTCTAACGCTCTTCAAAGGCTGGACAAATGAATGCATAACATTAGTCATGATTAGCAAGAGAAAGCCCCAAATTTAATAACATGTATGGAGAAGTTAAATGGCAGTAGATTCTGGGGAAGCTGGGATAGACCCATGATCTATATGGAGAACTGAAGCCTGGAAAAGGAATCTAGGGTGTGGGGGAGAGAGTGAAGGGTCATCAGTAGTTAGGAGATAAGTTTGTTACATAGAGGGGACTATTTACAGATAAACCCCCTCTTTTATTAAGAGCTTTTCAAACCACATTCCTCAAGACAAAAGGGACAAAAGACCATTTCTGGATTAGGGGAATGATGGAGGCCCAAGGGGCAGCAGATAGCTTCTTTGATTAAGGAAAGGACTAAGGACTGGAAGAACTCCTTTGCCTGTGGAGCTATCTATCCTATTTCCCTTGACTTGTGTGTGTCAGAGTAGGGCACCCACAGGAGACCGACTCTGAGAGACTTGGGGTGTTCTGTGTTAGCCCCTTCACAATATGTGTCCTCACTTCCCTCTTGTTCTCCATACCAGTCAGAGTGACATCTTCAGACATCAGACTATTCACTTCTGGATTTAATAACCTTCTGAGTTTTGCTTATCTGAGATTATCCTATTTAATGGTTTCTTTGTATTCTGTCTCCCCTAAACTCCCACTAGAGTATACAGTTTACTGTGACGGAATTTTGTGTTTTGTTTTGTTTTTTTTAATTGTTATCCCAAGTGTCTATGCTTGACACAGGTTGGCTCTAAATAAAGTTGATTAAATAAAATGCATAAAAGGTGAGATGGGCACCTATGAGTGCAATTTCTATCCCCTGTTTCTTTTATTCATGGTCAGGCATGGGCCAGAGGGGCAGGCAATAAGACCTAAAGGAGTCAATGTAGACACTGAGTTGGACCCATGTTTAAACAGATACATGAGTTAATCTCTCTTTAAGTGAACACTGTGAGTTCTCAGTTTTGCAGACCAGGAAGGCCAAATTTGAATACTCACTGGCCTCCACCATAGAAATGAAGCATTGATCAAAAATAACAACTGTGTGCTCTGAACTCTCATCAATAAAATGGGTATATTATGATATCCTTTATAAGACTACAAAACTATTCTAAGGCCACACTGCAAGACAATGGCAGAGATGGACTCACAATCTGGTTGACATCATTCCTGATGTTTCAGAGCCTCTGTGTAGATGAGTGTGTCTGCATCTGTGTGGATAATTGTCTGACTCTACCTTCAAGTAGGTCTCTTATATTAAATAAAAGCTTCCCACAATAGGATTATTGCTGGGGGAGCTTGGGGTTCAGCAGTGACAAGATTCAAGAAAGAATTGTTGAGACCTTAAGAAATGCTGTTTATAGGTTTATTAGAGAAAATAGAGGAGAAAGCAAAATCACAAGACTAGAGTTCCAGTGGGCAGAAAGAGCTGGCTGTTAGCTAAAGGATTATAAATTTATATCCCTCCTTTTGCCTGAGGAGTGGGCTATTGATAAGAAAAGAGTACTTTTAATCGTCAAAGATGAAGCCATTGCTGTGGGTAAATTCAGGTGAATTAAGAGAACATCCTGTGAATATTTTACAGGAATTTGTGAAACAATTGTCCCCAGCACCAGTATGGTCTTGAAGGAAGTTCATGCTTCTTTGTTCTCCTTAGGAACTGAATTTGCTCCATTCTCTCTGTTACCCTGCTGATTTTGGAAGTTTTCAGAAATGCTGACATATAGAAATTCACCTCTTATCCCCTCTCCCCCAACAGGATGAAGCCTGAGATATTTGTCCTCTGAATTTCAGTTCCCACTTCCATACCTGAAGAAGATGAGATTTCTTATCACTGAAAACCCTTTTCTCATTCCTGAGACTGTGGCCAGATGGTAGGAACAGCTGATTCTCCTTAGGAAAAAAATTGGTTCTCAGAAAAAAGGCAGGAAATAGAAGAATACAAAAATAATTTCAAACTTTGAGAAGAGGAAACAAAAAGTGTGTGAAAGTACAAACGATGCTTGAAGGAAACAAATTGTTGGAGTGGAATTAGATGGAAGAAATTCTTCAGAGAAAGCTGTGAGGAGCAGTGTCTGGGATGCAGAGAGAGCCAGAAACAAAGCCGAAGATGGGAAAAGGGAGTCAGGAGGGCACCACAGCTCTGCAACTGGAGGGGCCACAGAAATGCAAGAAAATTCGACCGCGTTCCTGAAGTTAGTCTGTTCTCATGGTGAGCTTGGGCCAAAAGACACAAACCAAAGCTTCTTTAAATAGGAAAGCCTTATTGGTGGTAGCCAGTAAGGAGACAAAACAAAGCATTTCTTCTCCAGAGCTCTGCTCAGAGGTTTTATTGGGGTTCAGCTGAGGAAGTGGGGAGTAAGGGACATTAGGTTATTGAGGAAGATTCTATGTCCACTGCACAGGTGCTAGCCTTCCTCAGGCCTGGTCATATTTGCACAAAATGGCCATGCAAGGTCATCTTAAAGCCAGACAGTCCTAGCAATTCTGTCTCTGCTCAGGCCAAGGGTTTGTCAGAACCTCTTAGCTTTAACAAACACTGTTTATTCCTCCCACGGCCCATCTCCACCCCAAGGCATTTATCTGATCTATTGTCCAGAACCTCCAGGTTTTGAATGACCTTTAAATGTTCCAGGCCTCTGGGACTCCATCAGGTTTGAGGGTGGTTTATGTAGTGTTTTCGCTTATATGATTAGTCTCTCCTATTGCTGACCCACTAAGAACGTTCTCAGTGAACGAATGAACATCAAGGATCTTCTTTGGTGACAGATGACTGCTACTTCCTTCCGAGCATATTTGCTACCTAAGATGGACTCTTGCTTTTTTAAAATAAATGATGATTTTCTAGTAAACATGTGTGCTTTGCGTGTATCTAATAAGATGGAAATATGAATCAAGAGGTGGTTCCAGATGCTTAAATGGCTGGAGAATCCACATTTGCTGAGTACCTGAACACTAAACAGCACATCAAGAAGCAATCAGCATGCTTTTAATGAGTTCTCCTAAGATCTAGAAGCATCACCCCATTTACAGGGAAGAGACAAGATGAAGAGACAAGGTGGGATTTGCATGTGAGGTTGTGTGATGCCAAAGCTCTGGATTCATTTATTTCCAAAGAGTTTGGCTGATTATTTTCAATGAAGTTGACAAGGAACAATTTTGAAGGAATCTCGCTCAGAGCTCTGCCCTCTTCCTCCTCAAAACTGTCTTTGCTGCACCATTCCCTCACTTTGCTTTGTCTTCCCTGGGCTCTACAGAGCCCTCAGACGTTTGTGCTGGAATGCCCACCTCCAGCAGTCTCTGCCCACGTCACTTCCACGTTGACCAAAAGTTCATAGGCAAAGGCAAGCTCTAGACCAGTATAAAATGTCAGAAAGGCATCAGCCAAACTGTCCTCCAATAGCCGCCTTCTCCTAAGAAAGCACTGGAGAGGGAAGAGTGCTCCTAGTGCTTCCAGAATCCCCCACAGAAGCAGCAGCGACTGTGTTGAAAACCAGCCTGACAACCTGATCACCTCCACAGTCACAGCAGCTCCTTTCAGAGGAGGGCATCCTGGGCTGACCCTGGCTGACCTTGTGCCTTGGTGGGAAGCGCAGTGCCTGGAAATTTATTCTCAAGTAGCAGCTCCTCCCTGATTTCCTCTCCTCTCTCTTCTTTTTTTTTGCTTTCCTTTCCCCTTGTTATATCTTGTATTTACAGCATCCTTATATCTTTCACTACAGGTTACTCCTTCCTTCTTTCCCTCCTTCCTTCTTCCTTCCTTTCTTTCCTCCTTCTTGCCTTCCTTCCTTCCTTCCCTCCCTACCTCCCTTCTTTCTCTCCTCCTTTCCTTCCTTCTCTCCTTTCTCCCTCCCTCCCTTCCTTCCTCTTCTCACTTCCTTTCTTCCTTCCTCTTCTCGCTTCCTTTCTTCCTTCTTTGATCCCTTCTCCCATTCTCCTTTCCTAATTTTTTTGCTTACCTTCTTGTTTTCTGAAACCACCCTCCCCAACTAGAATGTTCTGCACAACGCATAGCTAGTTTTACAAAAGCATTTATCAATACTAATAAATGAGATCCAATCATGTGCATAAATTTAAAACCTAAAAATCTTGCTCTCTCAGAAGTCATATCCTGCTCTGTTCTGATTCTGGGAAAGACAGGTCTCTCCCGCTCGTGACTGGGAGAAATCTTAGTGCACATCTGGTTCATTTCCCAGGTGACGCAGGAATCACCTTGGCAACACACTCAAGCGGGGGCCAGAGAGGTTGGAGCTGGTGGGGGGCCAGGAAGTTTATCAGCACCCAGACACCGTTGAAGAGTGGAGACTCGACAGAAGGTAGTCAGTTGTATGATGGGCATTCTTTATTGAAAAGTACTTGGGTTCTTAGAGTCGAGAGGTGAAATCATCCTGGCAAAGAGAGCTGTGCAAACTGAGGAATCTTGAATGTTCTTTAGGGTTCAAGGTGGTTGAGGAAGGTATTAGCTTGGAAGAGTGTCTTTGAAAATGTCCTTGCATATCCTTCATCCTATAGAGGAACTGAGAAAGGCAAGGTACGTGCAGTTATTTGCCAGAACCAGACTGGAACCCAAGCCCATCAACAGTAAACACAATCTTCACTGTCCATTTCACTCAGCTCTCTCCCTAGGCAAGGCAAGCTGGTCTTGCTGAGATTGGCTGGTGATCTGCCAAGCAGGCACATCTTGGCAATTGTACTCATCTGCCACCTTGCTTGTCCTGTCTCCGTCTTCTCTACCTCTCTTCCTGCCTGACCTCCACTCACCTACTGAATTTCCCCTCGTCTTTGATGATGCCAATGCCTACCAGTGTCCTAGGGTGGCCTTTCCCAGTCTGGAGCCCAGATCCTGGTCCTGGATAAGAAGAAAGAGAACCGAGCTAGAAGAAAAGACACGAGGCAGCACCCCCGTCCTCCCCTCCCGTCCTACCGGCACTGAACCACAGAGCTGACATCTGGGGCTCCCACTGCCCTGCTGTGCAGAGATGAGGCTCTGGGTTCTGCTGCTGTGAGCTCAGCGATGGCAGGAGGACTCGTCTCCAAAGCGGTCCATCTCTAGATGCTCAGCTTGGATGGAGTTAGAGATCATCTACCCCATTTTTGGCTTAGAAAACCAAAATCCAGAAAGGGAAACGAATTACCTAAAGTCACACATCATCGAAGGAGGACTCTGGACTATCAACCATGCCCGCTGGTGTCCTATTCAGGCTGGAGCACCACCGCAGGGAGGTGCCGGGAGTTCCCTTGGAGGCAGGTTTCCTTTATTCATGTCTTCCTTCTGTCTTCCGGGGTTTCTTCATTTCCTTCCTTCTCATCAGATTAAAATGATGTATAAGCTCTTCGTGCTCATGTTCTTGGAAGTTTTCCAAATTTGGTTAGATTTATAGATCTGTGCTTTTTTCATTCATGTCTGTAAATGCACTCGATGGGCTTCTAAGATCTTTCTTGGGCCATTTATTCTGTTATCCTAGGTGGGGAGAGAACCCAAACAAATGACTTCCTAGATCTCTGATCCCCAGCAATGCCAACCACACTCCCTGCCGATGGAAGGAGCCAGCTGCACGTCCCCCTGCCCTCACCGCTGCTGCAGACCCCACGCTGCAGACCCCACACTGGAGACCCCATGCTGCGGACCCCATCCTACAGGTCCCATCCTGCAGGTCCCATCCTGCAGACCCCACTCTTCAGACCCCACTGTAGACCCCACACTGCAGACCCCATCCTGCAGACCCCACGCTGCAGACCCCACCCTGCAGACCCCACGCTGCAGACCCCATCCTGCAGACCCCACGCTGCGAACCCCACACTGCAGACCCCATCCTGCGGACCCCACGCTGCAGACCCCATCCTGCAGACCCCACGCTGCGGACCCCATCCTACAGGTCCCACCCTGCAGGCACTGGCACTGTCGGGACTTCCAGCCAGAGAGCCCAGGAAGTTGGGGGTGGCAGGAGGAGAAGCTGCCAGTTCTCCATGTCTCTGCCAATTTTGTGAACGTGAAACACACACTTGGATTTGCCAAAGACAAAAGGGGAGACATTTGCCTACAGAAAGCAGGAACAGAAGCCATGTAACCTCCTGTGGCACCAGTAAGAACGCCAATCTTCTACCTCCCTCTGGAGATGTGTTTCAGGAGCTGCTCTGGGGACAGGGGAGGGTAGCAGGGAGATAGCAAAGAGCGGGTACAGGGTAGGAAGGGGATGGCATCTGGGCTGGAGGTCAGAGAGACCCCATTCCAACCCCAGCTCATCACCCCCAGTGAAGACGCCCAGCATGGCCTGTCGACGGGCCTGGTGCTCCAGATCTCAGACCGTGTAAGACCCTGGGTGAGCTCCCTTCATTGGCAGAATCTCCATCTCCTCACATATGTAACATGGTGATACTTACTTCGGGGCGCTGCAAAGATGCGGAGAGATGAGCGCAGGGAGCAGAGAGGGCGCAGCTGCCCTGATTTCTATAGGATCACTGGGGAGGAGAAAGGAAGGGCCATTCAAACAGCCCTCCATTCACCTGGGATCCTTCTGTCGGGGACTCTCTCTTGTCGGGGACTCTGGGCAACAGCAGAGGGTCCTGGGCTTCAGCGAAGGAGCTGGCCGCGTGCACGCTGTGCTGGGGAAGCGCCCAGAATGCTCACCAGATGGGTCTGGTTTCAAGAGCATCGCTGCCACTCTTCGGTTACTGCCCAAATTTCCTTGCAAGAACCAGGTTGTGTCTGCACATCTCAGTGCCCCAGGTTGGCGGTGGCCCTGGTCATGTCCTTCCTTGAGGGTCCAGGGGCTCCATGAGCCATGGGCAGCCACTCCCAGGCTGCTGCCTCCTCCCCTGTCTCTTCAGTCAAAAGAGAGCAGCCCCAGTACCCGCACACAGAGCCACATCCAAGTCGCAGGCGTGTCTCCATCTGGCCAAGCGTCTTCTGTCTGGGATACAGCCACCCACACCATTCTCTGCAGTTCCAAGAGTCGGCGCCCAGTGATTCAGCGAGACCCACTCTCCTGGAGGCCTCCAGGACCGTCTGATGAGTGAGCAGGATGTGTAGGCCATGCAGACGGCCCTCTGACGCCAGAAGAGCGACTCACATCCAAGATGTCCCATCCTTACTTTCAGCCGTACCAGTTTGTATTGTCTTGGAGAGGAGAAGCGCAGGGAGGCGTGGAAAGGAGTCAGGCCGGCGTGGCTCTCACATGGTTCCTGGTAACTGGGTGACCTTGAATATTTATTGAGACTCAGTTGCCTCATCTACACAATGAAAACAGTATTGTCTGCCCATCCTACTCAGAGGACTGTTGTCGAGCTCCGCAGAGATGACAATGGACGCGAAAGAATACTGTCAACCATGAAACACCGGCATTGAGTTGTTAGACACTGACTAGCTCCTCGGAAAAGACGCTTTCTTTTTGATGCTAAGATTGTTGCTCTTGGACTTTGCGTGCCTGTGGGTTGGAGGCAGGGAATAGGGTGAGGCCTGGGGAGGTTAGAAGGAAAATCTAGATGCGGGACAGACTCGAGATTTCTGGAGTCTGCTAAGCTAACTCCCTTCTTTCCCCATCTTCCGGCCTGCCCCCCGCCCGTCTCCCAGCCCGCCCCCCCATCTCCCAGCCCGC